>FR990000.1:13007500-13607500 GCA_905404265.1 Fabriciana adippe | reverse complement strand
CATCAGCTGGTTTCTTCCAGGACATAAATTGGCATAGCTTTAGTTTCATCTGAGGCTCGCGTTTCTTTTGTCGCGGGGGGTAAGGTTGACAAATGGGAGAGCCGCATCCGCGAACGATACAATCGGTGCGTTGCTTACTGTGCTCGCTATGAAAAAACTAGGGTTGCTAATGCTGCTTTTGGTTTTTTTTTAGTTTTTTTTTGTAGTCTGATATATAATTTGGTGATATTTTTCTAAGTTAACGTCATAACGTTTTTTGTAAGTTATACTTCTTTAAATTTAATAAATGTTTTAGTGCACGACTCTATATCCTTCAATACTTATAATATAATAAGTTTTTAAGTTGATAGAATATGTATAATACCAAGTTCGTTCTACATTTATGAAAATTATCTTGACTTTCTAACGTTTTCAATATATTTGCAATTTTAAGATAATTTTATACCACCTAGATGGTTAAGAATTGATGACCTTTTTTGTTGGTAGTGTTATTTTATTTTACAAAAGAATAATAAATAATAATTAAATAAACCCTTCGGCAGCCCTGGCACGCGTCACTGGACCCGTCCCGGTGTGCCATTACTCACTGTCGTCCGCCATTTCGAGGCGCCACGCCCGCTACGACGCTACGACGCTACGCCGTAGCACTTCGTATGCTTGCTACTTATATTATTGTTTGCGACTTCGTCTGTATATAATTACTTATGGTACTTTAATTATAGCATGAAAAAGTGAATTTGAAATTTGTCGAATGTGATGTGGGAATCAAATTTAAGTTTTTTTCGTAAAATTACTCATAATAATGAACTTTTTAAGACATTTTAAAGCTTTTTAATATATTAAAATTAGATATTTTTATTTAAAAATGGATGATTTCCAATACATAACTATTTGTTATTTTTTCTAAAATTCTTTGTCTGTTCATAGCGCAACGTTTTCTTCCATTGCATAGTACTTGTAATGTGATATATTTAATTAAAATATTGTACAAAATATGAAATTCAGGTTAATATTGTTAAAATATTTTATTAAATCGTTTCTTAAGTTTTACAAATTGTGTTATTTCTACGAGAGTTAATTGTTTCGTTCTTAAGAGTAATAATATTTACGACTGTACCTAATATCTAGTCGATTATCTTGCAAATAAATGGAATTTTAGTAACAATTCTAAATAAAACAACGTTAAAGCAATTCGACTTGTCCAAAAAATTTAAATACGTTCATTTTAAATTTTATTAATACACTTGAGTGAAAGGTAAAATACTGTGAGTAATAAAAATGAAACAAAAACATTTTTTTTTTAGTTTTTAATATTTTTTACACAATTCGTAGCATTCATAATGCCGACACATTTCCTCCTGCGTCCCGTCAGCGATCTGATATTGACCAAACTTCGTGAAAACCCACTTTCATACAATAACTCGTCAATTATACAATACAAATATATAATAATTTTAGAAGTCGTATTTAAGGTGTTCCGCTGCGAGACGTTTTCATTAGTACTATATTTACACTTGCTGACTTCCAAACTCAAATATAATGTACATACATATGATAAAGAGAAAATCAAAATAAAATTCTTCAATTAATACATTAATAGCTAAAAACTACTAAGACTTTCTTCTTAATAAAATATATTACAAGTTGCGTTAACAATAGGGTAGTAACAAAGTCCGGTGCTGATTTCAATTTTCCAAATCAATTTTTTTTTAATACTGAAAATTTATTGAAAACTAAACGGTTTATACATAGAGTTTATTCACGTTTATTTACAAAAGTTAACAAATATACTTCTAAAAAAGATTTCATGCGATGTGTTTGCTTTTGGCTGTTATTACGCGATGCTCATGCGTTATTTTTTTTTTTTAAGTTGCTCTTTTCACTTACAGTATCTAAAAACAAACACAAGGCATTCACAAAGAATGGTTACACTAGAATAAAGCTTGTCCCGGATAACTATCGATTATGAAGTTAACCGTAGCTAATACCATTTCAATTTTTCCTCAAATTTTAAAAAGCTCCATTCGTATACTTGGCTTAAGGCTGGTAATTAACAATTACCCTTGATTTCGATTAAACATTTTGGTTCCGTGGTTCATGTTATATAAATAGATAATATATCGTAACGAAAACAAAGAGTTCTATAAACTCCACGGAACGCAACCGTAACGCGCCATTCTAACTGTCAAACTCAATTGACATAAGAATTTGACGTTGACATTTAAAATTGTATACATGTGTTGTCCTATCAACGTGAGTTAACATTAATGTTAGAAGGCATTGTCAGGTATCAAGACAAAATAGAGCTAAAAATCTCGTTTTTAACAGTGTAAAATATCATTTTATTTCATCGTATACATCGGTTACAAATTGTGCTACATCATTGAACACCAAGGCAAGGTGAATATGATATCCGATACCCATAATATATATTCTATATAATTCAAAGATATGTACGTCACCTGTAAAGCAAAATTACAAAACTCCAATCAAATGTTTGAAATGTGAAATTGACATTTACTTAGCTAAGTTGAGCTTTCGAATCCAATAAATAAGGGTGACAAAGTGAAATAAAAGTAAGTTTCCAAAGTAACCATTAATGGTTGTTCCCAAATACGTTTAGGTTATCGTACACGTTACAGGTCATTTTGAGGCTTAGTTCGGCGTTCAGCCTTAGTTTAATTTGCGTTTTGATTCCTATAGAGTCACTGTTACTAGTGTTGCCAACTTTAATTAATATTAAGATAAATAATAAAAAAATATGTGAAATCTATAATTCTATCATAGAAACATAAAGTTTATTAAAATTGTAAATATTTTAAGAATTTTATTTCTTCAACTCCAAGAATTGCAAACGTATATGTATATTAAAAACAATAACATCATTAAATAATCGGAATTATGAATATTAAATACAAATTGAGAAAATTCTGGCAACACAATCTAACAAAAACCCTAACCATGTACGATTCCCTTATAAAAAACTCACAAAAATAATCCGAAATCCTTTATAATTTAGACGCTTTTACAAAAAAATGTCGTTCCACAATCCAGCGCCCAACTTCCAGTGATAGTTTCAACTTACAACTAATCAATTATTTATTTATATTTACGTAATAACAATACACAATTAGCTATAAATATTTATACGATAACTATCAAACCGTTTTATTGTTACATTCATCATTTGCTCCTATAGGTCGAGTGATACCGCGTTGTTGCACCAGTCGAGGTGTCGAGTATGATACAGCGTCCATAGTCACTTCGTAATTTACATTAATTTAAACATTAAAGTTGACTTTAAATCTTAATTTAGGAGATCGTATACTGTTTCAAATATTACAAAATGTTTCGCTTTATGTACATTTAGCATCTCCTGTTTTTCCTATCACGGGCGCGAGAGCGTTTGTACGCGTGGCGTTCGTGTATCGGCCTCGCTCGCCCGAGGGCCGAACGATGTTTTATTCATATCTGTAAAGAAAGTTATGTTATTAGAACAACTAATCCTGGGTTTACAAGAAAGCGATCATTCATGCTATCCCAATCCTTTTAGTGAAATCATCTCACCATATTGGGTAGAAAGATGAGGATTGAAAGGTTTTAACTTATAAAGAATAAAAATAATAGTTCCCAAACTTTGGTCAGCATAATCAGTTTTAAGAAATGTGTGCAGTTGTACCTAAGATTGTTCACATATAAACATATAACTATAGTCTTAGATCAAATTTTATCCATAAGAAGAAAGACAACGTATTTGTGTTTTTCATTTAGAAAAAATAAGTTGCGATTTAAAATGAACTTTAAAATATACTTACATGTACAAATGCGCGGATTAAAGATGATGTCCATAGTATTCGGCAGGGTAGTGCGCGTAGCCCTGGTGGAAGGCAGGGTCCGTGGGGGGCCTGTGCATCATCTGCTGTCCGTCCATCATGTAACCCATGGTAGCCTCGGGACTGTACGCGCCGCTGGGCCCCGCGTGAGGGAACACTGCCGGGTAAAACACTGCATTGTTAATTAGAACTGCTCTAGATATTAGCTTATGGGATATAATTTGTTTACTTTGCAAGCACTTGTTCATTTTAGGTGTTTTATTTAAATTCAGGATGTATGTGTCTGTTACAATTTTAAAAGTAGACGCCAAAAGTCTTATTTAAAGCAGATAATATAAAACATCTACTTCCCTAAGTATCAGGTAATGCCTGTGTAAGAAAGATTTCCGTTACATAAAGTTAGAACAGTTTCCTTTACCCCTAAATGTAATAACGTACAAAGAGAAAAAATACTTATAACATCTTCCATATATGATTTCCTCTAGCCGAGACCAACCTTTTTATAGGCAATAACGCTGACATCGAAATTAGTTTTGTCATGTCGCAAAAAATCTAAAATTGCTCTCAATTGTCAACTCGGGCATCGAATCCGCTCAATTTTACCACAAAACTGTTATGCCTTCCGATAGCAATATATCCATGGGGATTATCAATCGTAAACTAATGGTGTACGTCCATTATTGACGCCGATTTCCGTCTTCCTCGTGGGGCCTTTATGGTGGCACGCGCCATTGCACCGATCGGCACAAACACGACTAATGTTGTGATCGAAATTACTATCAAGAATAAGCTTTTTTAAGAAAAGAAACCGAAATCCACAATAGCAGGTACATTTGCTTAATTATGTTTTTACGAGTCATACATGATGTAAGTTTTAGGTTGAATTTGAATGGAATTTTAGATTTGGTTAGTAGGTATGTTTGTTCGTAAATATTTTTTGTATCATAATAAAATTTTTGAGTAAGTAAATATATAAGATGTACTATAAGTTCAATTTTATTTTTCTTTTAGGAGCAAATTTATAATACCAGATTGTGCTTTAACAATAATAACCAGCTAAATAAACTCTACGAACAGATAGAAAGCTTAAAAAAGAATAAACAATCAGTCTAATAAACACTGCATTATGTTTTTTGCCGATAAAATACAATACTTCATCCGAAGCGAAGCAATTCGAAAAAGTGGCAAGTTTTTTTCCTTTTAACAGAGCTACAACGCTTTTCCACTGCAGAATATTAATGTGTTCTGCGCAACAATCGCAGAGCGCTACGGAATCTTATTTTTTTAGGGTTCCCTCGTGAAAAGGTAAAAATAGAAGTGCTTAGTCGCACTAGCGATTACTGTTATATTCTTATTGTCTAAAAAGCCTGCAAACTGCGCTCGATGTTATTGAATGTGTCCTTATAATATGTATACGAAAATTTTGAATATTTTCTTATAATTTTCAAATGTATATATATCTCATATATTATATCTATATCTCATATATTGGTCTTATGCTTTATAAGCTTTGATCTTTTTATAGTTATAATTTGAATTATCATTTCTCCCTAATAAGATTTCGCCTTTGTAATATTTAGTTCAGTCCTTTGTCTCTTTCATTCTAGACAAGGCTTTCTTTTATTCGTATTGCTTACAAAAAATATTGACATACTTTAAATCATATGACAAGCTTTACTTACTTATTTTTGAGTTTATTTTGGCAATAGTCATCATAGAAATTCATGTTGTCTGAAACCCCTCTACTTAGTTTACGTACTTTGTATTTGTGTACTTAATAATGTTAGTTTCATAAGGAATTATATATTTTTTTGTTAATAAAGACGATTTTTCAAAGAATGACTTAATTCATATAATTATATTGATTCTGTAATCATTTAGAATACTTTACGTACAATCATACATGCTCATCGCTCATGTCTTTTATATATTATCTATACATATAATAAAATCTGAGTCGAATCTGTATATTAAATATTTTTTGGAAAATGTTATTGATATATTCATTATTATCGATACAGAGGCCGAATCTATAGTTTTTATAATTTTTGTCTGTCTGTCTGTTACCGAATCACGGAAAATCACCTAGCCCTCTAGTGGATTTTGATGAAATTTGGTATGATGATAGCTGGTTATCCGGATCAACATATAGGATACTTTTTACTGCGGGAAAATATATCATCATCTCAACCCGAGCAGAGCCAGGGTGAGTCGCTAGTCGTTTAATAAAATTATAACTTTTCCTAAGTTTTTCTTTATATTTAATATGATTTCACGCTTGGCTAATAGAAAATATTACGGTGCTATAATTCTCAGGTGTTTTGAATAGGTATATTTTAGTCACGCGATCTTCATGCGCTGATTAATTATAAAAACTGATGTTTGCACTTCATCCATTCCATACAATGTTATACATATAATATATAATACTTTATTTAATTGATATTCGTGATTATACTGTATGTAGACTTGAGGAAGCATAGGTTTAGCATTTTTTAGTAAACCCGATATGTGGGTACTTTTCTTTAGAAATTTTTATATGGTACGTGCACATAGCGTTACTACAGTTGAAAAGAAAGACGTTTTTAAGAGTAATAATTTTATAATATGTTGTTTTCATATAACTTTATTAGTTTCCGCAGCGCACGTCAATAAAGCTTTCAGTCGGCATGATTTTTTCCGACATCTTCAAGAATCATCATCATATTTCAGCCATTTTATATGCAAAACTTTAATAAATTATACACTTAAATCTTCCTCATGAATGACTACATCTTTTAGTGAAAACAGTATGAAAATCCGATCAGTAGTTTTTGAGTTTATCGTGTTCAGAAGACAGACAGACGTGTCGGAGGACTTTACTTTATAATATATAGAGATTAAAATGTTTGAAAAACTACATGTTTTGCTAGTGAGAATAATTTATATATTCTATCTCTATATAAAGTTCTATTTAATGCATGCGACTTCGAGGGAGGTTCATAATTTTGTGTAAAATTCATTCTGCGAGTGGAATCTTACAAAAATGAGAAACTCAAACTATTTAAATAAGCAATATTTATACTAAGTTTCACAGTATTCCGTTTTCTACAAATAGGTTTTACCTCAAGTCTATTATTAGACAAACACAAAAGTCTATCAAAACCGGTCAAGGCGGTTAGGAGAATTACAAACACACGTACACAGGCATTTTATATATAAAGATTATTTCTAATACATTGTGCTTAAAACAGTTTCACCACAGTCGAATATCCACTAAATCACGTTTTCCTGATAGTGCAGTAGCAGGGATGTTATTGTTTCCTGCCCTCTACTTCAAGCACAGGAGATACGGCCCACTTGCTGTTCCTTTATAGTCGCGTATAATTTAGTTTTTGGATATGAGAAATATTCAATAGCCAATTTTATATTATTTTTCCGATTTTATACTAAATTTTAAATCTAGTTTTTATTAAAGTAATAATTCAGTGAATGTTATGGCTTTATTTGTTCAGTATATAAATACGTATAGATGGATGTATATAAAGCAGCGTTTTTATTTTCATGGTGTAGTTCTATTGTATCGCCGTTTTAGTCACAGCCACCAATATAACGCTAATATAATTTTTATATCTTTGGTTTTATCCAAAATTATTTTAAATTGTTATTAATATTAATTTAATTTTCTTATTTAAGACGACACGTTTGGCTCAGCTTGTAGTGACCCTACTTGCTGTGCCAGCGGTCGCGGGTTCGAGTCCCGCTGGGTTCATTTGTGTGATGAGCATGAATGTTTGTACTCCAGTCATGGGTGATTATATTTATAATATGTATGTATTTAAAGTTATATATGTGTAGTGTATCAACTATCTGGTATCCATAACACAACCCTCGTAGCTTACCATGGAACTAGATGGTGCTGTGTGTTAATATCCCAACATATTTATTTAACAAGTACCCAGAACATCCAGACACATAATACAACTACCTATTTGCAAATTTCATCAGCATAAAAGCTGAAACTCAAATATTTGCCTATTCACTTCATTGTCTTGAACACAAGGCGACAGACTTTTGGCGCTGCACTGTAACGCGGGGGCATAAAACAAGTGAATTCTAAATTCCCGTCGGATACGCCAAGTTTCCCCGAAAAGGGAGATGAAAATTGTTTTGGCAATCGCTTGAAGACCACACATCCTGCGGTCAAGCCAACTTTTCCAATCGTCTCTTTATGTATTCCTGCCGCGTACTTCTTTTCTGCTAGTGTTTTTTTGGGTTAATGCATGATTTGTCAATGTTTCCTTATTGCTCTGTTTCGACTATGTGTATGTGAAACGGAAAACGCAATAAAAAGTAGCCTACGTCCAGTCCGAATGCCAATAGCTATCACATACTGTTTGGTTCACTGATTCGTACGAAACTCTTAAATAAGCGATGGACATAAATTTCTCATTATCTTTTATAATATATAACAATTTAAAACGTAAATATTACTGTATAGTTAAAATATGCAAAATTGAAAAATTAAATTTTTCTCATGCAGACCACACACAATGAAAATCGTCAATCGCCTCTAAAACTTTAATATGCTCGGCAGAACAACCAACTCGAAGCATCATAAATATTACCGAACATTTAATAGTTGCACATTTACAAGTTCATTTACGTTTGGCGTTCACATTTCCTTTGATGTTCTCCGCCAGTCATCATTATGGGGGGTAATGAGTCAATAACGTGTTTTACCTTTTTAATAAACGGCTTGCCGTCAATTTAATCCGCGAAAAGCCGGATAAACGATTGGTCCAAAATAGTGGATCGCAATTTGCAGTCTCGCAGGATAATAGCAGTGCATCAGAGAGCAATTTATGCTGTTATAATAAATTCATTAGCTCGGGATGACTCGATCGCGTCGACAGGTGGGTCGATAGTTGGCTGTCACAAAAGTAATGCTTATTTGGAAGATTAATTACGTCTGAGGATACTTCACATCGTTCGTGGCGGGAAATTAGTCCGCTGTTTAAAGTTGATGGATGCGTGGATGATGGCGGCGGCGATTGGTTGGAGTTGACTTTTACTATGATTACTAGACATTATAACAGTGTTGGAATTCAAAACATTGATCAAAGACTGCTGTACAAATAATTAGTTTCATATGCCAGAACTTTTTGTTTAGTAATAATATAGAATAAAGTTTTTCTTTATTTTAGATCATTTTGAAAAATACTTAGTCTTCTATAAAATTAATTCGAATGTCACGAATTTATATATAGTTTTGTGCGCCAGCAAAGTTCTTTGTACATATATTAATATCTGTAGCAATTTCGGATATCTCAGAGACAAAGGCGATCTAATCCCATGTAGTAGCACACATCGAGATAGGGTAGCCGATTGTCGGGGGCGCGTGATGGATGGCCCAGGACGGGTCAACGAATTCCGACATTATTCTTTTTTACCCTTCTTTCGTTCGTAAGCCCTTTTTGCGACGTCCTTTTTTTCTCTTGGAATTTTTACGTTTTATGGACTGTTACAATTACAAAGTAAGGATGGAATTGCGCCGTAATTCTTGAATTGTTGATGTGCTGGTTTTTGTTGATTCGGTTGCCTTCTGAATTTTATTAAACTAACTGTTACCTTTTTGTCTGTATAATCCCTACATCGTATACTTTAGGGAAGATTAAGGACACTAACTATATCTGTATAGCTTCATGTATGTACGTATAATCTATTATATCCTAAAAAATTGGAAATCGAAATTGATTTACGGTAAAAGGAATTCTAACCTGATATTTTTCCATTGCACTGTATGTAAATATCTAAAAGTTCTCTAATTCATTACATAATATAATCGTATAAATGGTACACATTTTTTTTTCTAACACGTAAAATTTAAGTTAAATACCGACGCTTAGAATTAAATTTCATCGTTATTTCAGCAATTTTTGCGATATTGCTACCAATTTAAGTACAAAACTATATCCAGTTATCCTTTTTGTTCCTAAAAAGGCTCTCGATGGGACTGGGAAATTCGTTTAAGCACTGGTCAGTGTGGCCGGTCCCGAGGGCTTGGTGGTGCATACTGTATGAAGACGCAACTCGATTGTCGACTTCAAAGCCGTGGCTCCTGAATTTCAATGAAACACGTACGTATTGATGGTGCCTCGGCTTGGGGCTTTAGGTGGAACTGACCAAAGGCATTTTAAGCTTTATTGGTGATGTTACTTGAAAGTGCTTGCATTTTGCATTAACTCGAGTTTTATAATATTGTATTGTAACTATGTGTTGTATTTGATTAAATATATCGATTATTATTATAATATTGCTTTGTAAAATTGATTCATGTAGACAATTTGCTGTTTTTTTTTAAATTTGTAAAAGGATGTACTTATAAGAAAAATGTTACCTGCTCTATTAGACTGATCTATCATAGGCTGTACTATCCTACGTCTCGCGTTGATAAACCTGAAAAGAAAAAGAAAATATTATTATCGAAATAATCCGAAAAAAAATGTCAAATATTCGCGTAAATCTAAGAAAGTATTAAAATATTATTAATTATTCTTATTTACTATTAAGAAACACTTGCGTCAAAATTAAATGCCTTAAATATAATAAAAACAAACAGTACAATTTGACGTTTACTAAACATATTGACATTTTTCCGCAAGTGATCTTAGAAGATATCATCTATAGAAAATACCTGAAGAAAAAAACAATTAGGCATTCAATAAACAGACGGTTTTCTATATTAATAATATTAGCTAAAATAGTGAGTTTTAATATAAAATTACCTCGAAACGTTAGTATTTTTATGAAAATACTTAAGAGATATGAACAGAGCCAAGTAAAAATTTCATTTTATATATATCCAACGTATTTGAAGCAATTACTCGCATCGGATAGGTTATGAGGTGAATAAGTAACCGAGCGGGTGCATTCCAAAATGAACTGTCGCCATGAGTTGCGATATCCGCCGCCCGCCCGCGATTGCTTTGTTATTTGATTAGTTTTTCGTGTAATTTTATCGAAATCATATTGTACAGTGAATGTTGAACGTGAACTTTAAACGTCAAGCTGAATACGTTAGAACTTATATCCATACTAATATTATAAATGTGAAAGTGTGTTTGTTTGTCCTTCTTTCACGTCGAAAGGGAATGACGAATTGGCGTGATTTTTCGTGTGGATATAGTTGAAGTGCTGGAGAGTGATATAGGCTATTTTTTAACGCGGGAGATTATCTCAATCCCACGGGAAAGCACGTAATACATCCCGTAACAACTCATCATACCTATGTACATATGTACATATACATATGTACACAGTACAGTCTATCTATTCCGTACTAACCGTTAAAGTGTACCTAGGGATGAACCCAAGCGAAGCGAGGGTGAGTCACTAGTTGACTTAATTTTGAAATTACTTGGCGTTATCGTATAATATTAAATGAGCATTTCCTGTATATTACATCGTGTACCACGGAAACGGCTCTAACGATTTGGATCAAATTTTGTATTTAGATATGGTTTTACTTTTTAAGTTTATCTATACAGATGTCTTTTCTGAAAAAACGCAATTTCAATATATTTTTCGAAAAACGCCTAGCGAACCTTGGTCGCTCAGGTACTTAGTGTTTAAACTTTCATGGTCACTAACATTATTTTTATTAGGTTATATACACGAAATTGTACCAGTGACCATGGGGCTCGCAATAGTATTGAAATATGGGGACTTACAAATCAATAGGAATTGATTTTGCCAAATATCCAATGAAAATATTTTATTAAATTCAATAATTATTTAATCAATTAAAATAGCGATATATGTATTGTAATAATTAAAATAATTCGTTTTTACTAGTATGATTTTGGTATAATGTTTCATAAGACCTACATACTTTTAAATAAGTATCTGTCTTTATCTTTTAGTACTTAAAAGATAGAGATGACAAATACTTGTATAATATATAAATAAAAGTTATTTTCAATGATATCTATACTTCTAAAATATTGTATCAAATACCTTAGTAATGTGCAAAGTAGGCTGAATAATGATATTTTATAGATCCTAAAACACATGTAACCAAGTCACGTTAACTATAACAGTGACCCAAAAGAGAATAAGAGTGATCAACAAACATAATGAACATTGGAAAATTATCTCCAATTTAAACTTGTGGACCCTTCTAGGGACGTAATTACTCTGAAACATGGCTAGCGTCCGACGCGACTAATGTATTGTTAATATCAAGATTACTTAATTAACTCTTCATCTGCGCGCTCGTACACTCCCCTAACGGAAATCGCTACATATTATTTTTATAATACGTTTCGCTTGAAAAAATATATGAAAATAGTTATAAATTATCAATTTTAAGCAATATATAAATGGGCAAAGACAAAACACTACCTTTTCTTCTTAGTTTGTCAACCAATTTTCTATTTTTTGTTCAGTAACTATTGACAGTTTCAGTGTTATTAATAAAAATGGTTTGGATTCAGTTAGTTTTTGAAGTAAAACTTCTTTACGCATGCTTGACTTAAGGAGTGAGAAGGTGAATGCGTAACAAGAGCGTTACGAAAAGTGTGATCGTTCGAGGCGAACGTTTGTTGCCATGGTAACCGTTGTTATTGTCTGACAAATGATATATAATATTATATTCTTTCCTTAAATGATATTCTATAAATATATGATTGTAATATGCCTTGTGCATCATTTAATTATTTTTTCATATCTCACGTATCCTAATTATTTAAAACATAAATTGAATTTCATAAAGAGTACCGATAACCTACAGAACTTTAATTTTTTTTAATAGGGATAGATAAATTCTATTCATATACGTTTTCTTCAAATTTTCAACAATGATTATGGTCGATTTTCAACCACTACGCAAAAGCTAGTATCAATCATTTACCAAGACAGTCATGAATGTGAATATAAAATCAATATCAAACAATTTTGCTATACAGTAATCAATTATCTCTACCATACATTGGTACAAGATTCGGTTTATACTACACTCTATACAACACATGTAATTTTTGAACTACATAATAATTTTGACAATTTTACAGATTTCATTTCTGCCTATTAATAATTCTAGATCTAGACCTGTACTTGAAGACTATTACCAAATACGACTCAAACAAATCTTATCTATACAGATCTGTGATTTTGTCTGTCTGTCTGTCTGTCTGTCTGTTTGTTCCGGCTAATCTCTAAAATGGTTGGACCGATTGTGACGGGACTTTCACTGGCAGATAGCTGATGTAATAAGGAGTAACTTAGGCTACTTTTATTTTAGAAAAAAAAATAGATTCCCACGAAAAAAAATTAAAACCAAATTAATTTATTAATTTTGTTCTGAGAAGCAACCTAGAGACGAACCCGAGCGAAACGAGGGTGAGTCGCTAGTTACACAATAAAATTAGTAAAATCTACCGTCAATTGCAACTAAAACATAGTTTATATCATGATTAGTTAATTAGATCTTTCATCTGGCCGTTCGCACCGTCTCCCTTGGGGATGAAAAACGGTAAGTTTTACGCGCGATGTGGGGGCAATTCCTTGTATTAATTTTGACAGTTAAAATTGTTATTACAGTGTTTCTCTTGCAATATGTTACGGAGTGAGAGATTTATTGCGTCGCACTAATTTGTCCGATTACATACTGTTCATTTAAGAATTATATTGATTTGTTTGGATAGACTTAATAAGAGTTACGTACATTGATGTGCTACTATATTTTATGTATAGAACAACATTAAAGTAACTATAATTTTATGATATAATAAGTATTGTGACTTTTAAATCTATACTAATATTATAAAGCTGAAGAGTTTGTTTGTTTGTTTTGTTGAACGCGCTAATCTCAGGAACTACTAATCCGATTTGAAAAATTCTTTTTGCATTAGATAGCCTATTAACTGAGGAAGGCTATAGCCTATATATGATCCCGGAAAAATGTACGGTTACCGTGGGATAGATTTGTTTTTGTCTAGGGACGAACCCGAAGCGAAGCGAGGGTGAGTCGCTAGTGTACAGATAATTTATTATCATTTTTTTCATTATGGTAGGATCAAAAGCTAAAAAACAGATAAAAGAAATTTAAAAAAAGCTAAATACAAAGTGAATAGTGCTAAAATATACATCGACGGTATACAAACCAAATCTCTATGAATCATTAACTTTATCGGGAGTCCTATAGATATTTTGAACAAAGGGCATGCATCCATTGCAACAATAACGTAACATGAAATTTGCATTTGTTTATCGGTTACTGTACACCGGACCCCAGATGGCGTCGTAAATCATCTTTGTTAATACGAAGGGTTGAAGTCGAAACATAGTGACATGTAATTCCTTGTAGCCATCTAAAAATTGCATATAATTTATATGTTTCGAATGCAAATGAGATTAATTGTTCAGATTTAGCTGAATTACCCCTCTGGCTGTAAACGGGGTAGTTTCGAGTGTTATCTATTTGAAATGGGTTTCATAACAATAATAATGTTTTAATAGGCAAGTGAATTGATAATGGATATGGTTTTTAGAACCCATAGCGAAAACTATCGATCATATTTTAGCGTCAAAGATTTTACTTACATAGGATTGCCTTATTGATTCAAAAATGTATGATGCAATTATCTAAAATGTCATTCCACAAATTATTTTGATTTTTGGTTCCCGACGTTCCGAATGCTTTACAGCAATCATGGTCACGGGGAAGACTAAGGTTTTAGACGTCTAAAAGGCATTATATACTTGTTACAAACATATGATTGCTTAAATAAATACTTAATGTTTTAATTTTTAAATTTTCTGTATAATTAAACTGCGAAAAAACCTGAAAAGATAGTATTATTTAAAATGTCAAATATTCGCGTAAATCTAAGAAAGTATTATGTCATATAACAAACAACAAAATACTATAATTGAAACAATAAAACGTTCAACTAATATTAGAAGCATTGTCTCTACGGGACTTTACATCTCAAGTACATTATCCTCTTACATAAAATAAAAGGATTTTGCTTAATAACATAGCTATGCTCATTATTTTTATTACCACGCGTGTACAAATAGGTTATGTTAATAGATCCTCGAAGTCATGATCTTTGGGTATATGTTATTATTGCGCCTGTGCTCTCCCTAAATAGGAAAAGTTAAAATGTCCATTTAGTTACTGGAACACGTCCGATACGATCCTAATACTAGCCGAGGGAGTAAAATTGAGTTCCTGTTGAAATATATGCCAGCGCATGTGGCGTGCCTTCATGAGTAAATAAGGTTGTGTAATTAGAAATTTAGTTTTTTTTTTTCGTAAATTATTATATAAATATTTATAATAAATAATTAATTATTGATATTTTAACATTTAATGAATTATTAAAAATAGTAATCGCCGCGTGGTAGAAAATCAACCATAATTCATTAAGTTATATATTTATTGTCTTGCGTATATTACAATATTAATCTATTCTCGATTTGACCACAGACTAACAATAAACAAAAGAGTATATATGCGTGTGTATCAAATAGGTACATGGTAGTGTGTGTAATGTTTTTTTAATGATTTAATGTATTTTTTATGCAAAATTAAAAAAAAAAAATTAGCATTCTGCACTCCTTCTCTATATAAACTATAAGTGTGGGAAATTTCATACTCCTCCGTCCGCGTAATTTTCTTAAAAAGGGGTACAAAGTTTTTGCTTCACGTATTAATATATAGATATAATAAATGGTCTGCTCTCATTAAATTATTAACTATTAGTACAGGTAAAATAGCAAGATATTTTATTACAAAATGTTTTTAAGTAACTAGTTCGGAAAACAAAGAACATTCATTAGAGCATCTTTCGCAGCATCAAGCAAGGGGTGGATTCTGGATCGAGAATAAAATTTAATTTCATCACAAAGTTTTTGGATTTTAATTACCTGAAAGCAAATTAAATAAGGGGGTTGTGTAAAATTCCAAGAATTCTAAGACAGCGAAGCGGCGCTTCGCTAATTTATTACGGTTGGATCTAAAGTATTTCACAATAAATTGATTATATATAAAGTTCTAGGCGATTGTTTTGTAATTTTGTTATTTAAACTAGTTCAAGCGTATAACGATGCTTTTCTCCATGTATAGATAAATAAGATACTATTTAGTAGCTTAATACTTAATTTAACGTAAAAAAATGAAGTTATTACTAATAATAATTACATGTAGTTGTTAAACAATAAGATTTAATAGATCAATTAAAAATTTCTCTCAGTTTTCACGTGTCAAGTTCACAGTTGGTTGCTTACGCTAATAAATAACGTCGGTGTGAAATATTATTTATTGAATTGTGCTACATTATTTTATAGATTTCCACTTTCAATAGATATATATTATGTTACAAACAAGTGTTATATCGCTGTGAATTTAACAAGAAGAAAGCCAGAGGACTGTAGTTGTATATGAAGGTATAAAGTACAATTGATCCCGTGAACACCCTCGGAAATCCCAAAATACCATGTTATTGACTAAACTATATATTTATAGATAAACGCGAAGGTTTCCAAGGCTGAGCTGCTACAGTAGTTGGGGTTCCGCATCTTGAGCACAACAAACAGGGGGTAGGTGGGATGCGATAAATTCTATTTTTCCCTAATTAAGGTACGTGAAGGGTCCACGTTTCAGTCTCTAGGTAGTATTATGTGGAATAGTTTGTTAATTTTGTAAACTAGCTAATGTAAACATTTGATATATACCTGCTGTGGTGTTTAATTGTGTTATTTATATTATGTTGTTTAAAAAGCTCTACATATTTAATAATGTATAATTTTTCTATACTTTTTCATTAGTTTGAAAGAAGATATAAAAATTAAAGGAGCATTAAAATTTTAAAATATAATATTTTTTTGAATATCCATTATATAAATATAATATGTTATAAAAATTAACTTAAATTCAAATGAAACAGTCCAAAATTAGGCATTCTGTTATCTCAGAAACAATACAAAGTACAGGCATTTGGAAAGAAAGTTTTATCGCGACGGGTCCGGCTCGTCGGTAATCCCTGGGCGACGTAGCTTATCGGACGCGCCAAATGAAGGCATTAGTTTTCATAAAGCTTATACTCCAGCTACAGGGCTGTTAGTGCTTGTATTTCAATATTATTGTTAATATTTCTGAGGATTTCTAAACGTTTTGTTAGCTTTTTAGGTACTATAACTATTTAGCTTTAATTTAAATCATACGTTAGTTTTGTATTCAGCCCTTTTTAACGTCCCACTGCTGGGCACGGGCCTTCCTTCAATACGAGGGGGATCAGGCCATAGTCCATCGCGCTGGCCAAATGCGGGTTAGCGGACTTCACATGTTTCGAAAACTTGCTAGGTTCTCTCACACATGTAGGTTTCCTCACGATGTTTTCGTTTACCATAAGGCAAGTGGTAATCATGTTAGAAATGATTCGCACATGAAAATATCAGAGCTGCGAGACCCGGGATTAGAATCCGCTTCACTCGCTTTTACAAGCGAGCGCGTTACTACTGGGCTATTACTGCCTACGTTACGTTAGTTTTAGATATTTTTAACTCTATAGCAACTGTACATAGTATATAGCTTAACTTAGTGAATGTACATAACATCTATACAGATAAATAAAATTGAAGTGCCTGTTTGTAATGTCAAAATAGCAGCTTTATGCTAAATGCATATGAAATTATATACGGTACTTATAAGAAAAACACAATTTTTAAAATGTTTGTCTGTCTGTTTGTTACGGCTAATCCCCGAAACGGCTGGACCAATTTTAACAAGACTTTCACTGGTAGATAGCTGATAATATAAGGAGTAACTTAGGCTACTTTTATTTTAGAAAAAGAATTAGGGTTTCGCTCAAAAAATTAAAACTTACCTAAGAACGCACCCGAGCGAACCGAGGGTAAGTCGTTAGTATTGTATACAGTATAGCATATGAACGTAGAAATAAACAATATCAGTTAAAAGCCATGTTTATGGGCGTCACAAGCACGGAGCAAGCCTGACGATTATTGAAATAGTGGAAATGAAGAAAACAAAATGTTACATAAAAACTTACGACATATAAGAGGAGGAACGAAATACTGTTACCGCATCGGGTCGGATCGACCAGCAAAACATCGGGCCCTATAATTCATTATTAGCAAGTTGTTTTTCCCGCATCCATTTGCGGGTTGTTCCCAAACTGTGGACTATTTCAAAGAGAGTTACGGCTTCGAGTTTGTTGAAGCATTTTTACGTGCTGACGTTTTATTTTTAAGGGTCGCTGTTGAAAGATTCATTTGTTTTTTTTGTTTTTTTTTTTTTGGTTTGGAGTTTTATATTTTATATTAAATATATACTAATAATAAGTATAGTCTATTAAGTATAGACTTTGGATGTACTAGGTAATATCTAGAACTGTTTGACAGATTCATAGCAAGACGTAGGTTTTTACTTTTCATTTAAGTATGTATTTATTTATTTATTTATTTATTTATTTTATTATAGTATATTTATATATATATATATATATATATATAGTATTTATTTATTTATTTTATTATAGTATATTTATATATATATATATATTTATATAGTATATTTTATTATAGTTTATTTATATTATAGTATTATGCATATGTGTCAGTTAGAAATATTTTATTATTAAAGCATAACATAAACACGACAAGTTTGGCTCAGTTTGTAGTAACCATACTTGCTGTGCCAGCGGTCGCGGGTTCGAATCCCACTGGGGGCATTCATTTGTGTGATGCGTACGAATGTTTGTACTTCAGTCATGGGTGTTTATATTTATAATATGTACGTGTGTATTTAAAGTTATATATGTGTAGTGGATCAACTATCTGGTACCAACAACACAAGCCTCGTAGCTTACCATGGAACTAGATGGTGCTGTGTGTTAATGTACCAACATATTAATTTATTTATAAAATATATGATTTTTTGGAAAGTAGTTATTTTAGCCGTTGCATTTAGATAAATAACGTTGCTATTAATTATAAATAATATATCATGGCTTGGATCACGTCCATGCGATGTTGGTCAGTGTCACACTAATTTATTAGCAGCTATATATCAAAATAAAACATATTTCTTTATAAATAAATAAATCGTAGAGCGCCGTCTGTTTAAACCGTACAGCTTTGCCAAAATTACCCTACACTGGTTTTTGTATACATGTTAAATAGGATATAATTTAATTTTTAATCTGTAATTTGACATATAAAAGGTGCGTCTTATGTGTGTGTTACGCAAGTAGCACATTAGTTAGTAAGTTAGGCAGTGGTAGCCCAGTGGTAACGCGCTCACTTGAGAAACCGAGTGAAGCGGTTTCAAATCCCGGGTTTCGCACCTCTGATATTTTCATATGCGAATCATTTCTACAGTTGCCTTACGGTGAAGGAAAACATCGTGAGGAAACCTACATGTCTGAGAGAACCTAGCAAGTTTTCGAAAGACATGTGAAGTCCGCCAACCCGCACTTGGCCAGCGTGGTGGACTATGGCCTTATCCCCCTCGTATTGAAGGGAGGCCCGTGCCCAGCAGTGGGACGTTAAAAAGGGCTGAATACATACACACACAAAAGTAAAGGCACAGTTATAATTTGGAAATCTCATGTTTGAAACAGCTGAATAAATATAATTGCTAGTTTATTTTATCAACAAAATATTATTGGAAGAATTAAACACGCATGAGAAATAGACGATAAGTTCACAAACTTATTATGACAAGAAGAGCTCGCTTGCGGTTGCTCTTATAAAATTTCCACCAGTTGACATTCAAATGTCAAATGTTGACAAACAAATAGACCTTTTCACGTTTACCTATACATATAATGAAATTGTAATTAAGCCGAATGTGTACATTAAATATTTTTTGGAAAATCTTATTGAAATAGACATTATTATCGATTGAGAGGCCGAATCTATAGTTTTTAGAATTTTTGTCTGTTTGTCTGTGACCGCATTACGGAAAAACCATTAGAGGGATTTTGATGAAATTTGGTATGATGATATGCCATATATGGATATGGTCAACATATAGGAAAATATCTCATCTCTGAGAAATCTATACTAAATGTTAAAACGTAAGTAGGGACGAATCCGGGCGGAGCGAGGGTGAGTCGCTAGTATGGTTGGTATAAATGATAATCAAACTAGCTCTACCGATACTATTGTACAATCACCCATCCATTCCAGCCCTTAGCAATAACTTAGTAGCAAAGGTGACTAAATCTCAGATATTTGCTATTGAGCTGCATCAGGCTCACAAATAAAGGGTGAATAATTCAGTGAAATGCCGTTGAAATCCCATAAATCCAGTACAAGACGGACGATCGCGTTTTGATGGCAGGGTATCTTATGTCCGACTGACCAATTGATGATACTGCTTACATTTGTTCCTCCGTAACAGATGTTCCGTGGCTAAATATTTATCACCGACTTCTGGTTTTATTGTATTTTCATGGTTTTTTGACCTAAATACGTTTAATGTCATGTTTTAAAATCAATTTCATAAATCTCCTTCATAGAGTTTGGGGTTGTTGATACTTTTTTGTTTAATTGTTAGTGTGTTCAGAAATTATTGATGTTTTTCTGAAAGTGACAGTTTTGTGGCTTTTTATATAGCGACAGTTTAGTTATGTGGCCGTCTTTCTTACATATATGTCAAAGAGTTAGCTTTATTCCAGCTTTTGATCATTCGTTTGAGTTCAAAGCTTAAATTCAACTAATTTATATATACAAAAAAAATACATACTTTAATACAGAAAAACCGGTAGATTTCGCCAAAAGAATGTCACAAAACGAAATGAAAATCGATAGAGTTTTATATCTTCATTACTTAGCGAAAGGGAATCGACAATGATTTAGTACGATACAAAAACATAGATATCACGTACAAATTCTTCTAATCCGTACCGGCCTCGTGGGTAATAAATTTTTTTCATGAAATCCGACGGCCGCGTCGTCGCATAGAAAGTGCGCTAAAGCAGGCTATTATAGGTGCGACGAGTAAATTATTATAACCGAGGGATCACGAGTGGAAGCTGGACAAATGGTCGAATATTGCCTATCAGAATTTTTATTTTGTTGAGTGTTGCTTTGTTTTTCCTCCTTGATTATTTCACTGAGAAGGCGTAGGTATATTTCGAATGAGTGAATCCACAACAGTTTATGCCTTAATACTTACTTAGAACAACTTACAGAAGTCTGTAACAAGTTTATAACGCCTTTGAAACGTCTAAAACATTAGCCTCTCCCGTGACCATGATTGCTGTAAAGCATTCGAAACGTCGAGAACCGATAATCAAAATAAATCTGCGAAATAATCCGAAAATATACCTAGTTTTATTTAAAAAGTTTATACTTTTTTACTTTTCTAATAAGAAAAGATATTATAAGTAAAATTAAAAAAAATCATCAATATTTTCGTTTAACTCAAATTGGCAAATTATATTAGTAAATATATCAATAAAATCAAACGACGGATATTACAGGAATAAATGCGCCACTATAAGGAACGCCTCAATCCGGCGTCAGTAATTACTGCATATATCGTGACCCTTGCCCTTCGACCTTCGCTCCTCATCTGCAACACATGCTCTCGTAATTATGAGGGTAGTTTCCGTTTTTACTTCACTAGTTATGTCACCAGACTCCATTTAACTATCAAAGATTTCTAGAGGCTTTTTATTTTCCAAAAAAAAAATCGAAGATGCGCCTTGATTGTCATAAAGAATATATTATGTATTAGCAACTCATCCCTAGGTTGATTCCCCATACAAATTTTCATCCCCATTTTCACCTTCTTAAAGGACGATTTCCGTTATAAAAACTATCCTATGTCCTTCCCAGGTTCTCAATCTATCTTCTTATCAAATTTCATCTCAATCGGTCCAGTAATTTCGGAGTCTATTCGTTACAAACAAACAAACCAACAAAAAATCAAATCCCTCCTGTTTATAATATTATTATTATAGATTGTAAAAAAATTTTTTGCTTTAATTTAATTAAAATTGAAAATCGAAAAGTACACTTGAGAAATATACTGAAATATTGGTACAGTCCTCTAAACCATGTGGTATATTATATACCGTATTGCCGTAATACACTTTCATAATGTCAATAGTAACTCTACGTACATTAGTTTATATTTCTTAGTAAGGCAAATTTCAAGTGGATGCTTTTAATAACGATGTAATATAATCTTATCTCGGCCAATTAATAGCAACGCGTAAACGGCAGTAAATATTTCAGCTGTTGTAGATGGTGTCATAATATTATTAAGATTTGATATTTTGTTATAAATGGAAATCTCGGTTATTAATAGTAAAATGGCGGTATCGCTATATTGGATTTGGGCTACGATTATTTAAATAGGTTTATTTATAGCAATCTTAGATATTGTAGTTTGAGGGAGTAATGAAATTTTATGTTTATTAGACTAATATGTGTGTATATAACTCTTCTAATGAATTAATAATAGCTAAGAAACTTTTTTTGAAGTTATCATCATCCTCCTGCCCATTTCCCAAATTACTTAGGGTCGGCGCAGTAGGTCTTCCATACTGCTGATCGGTTTTGACAAAACTTGCGACCGGCTGCCTTCCTGACATCAATCCTCTTAGGGAATGCTCTTGTTTACCCACCGTCGTGCAGAAGACCGAAGGTGCAATAACTAGCACAGGATCGTCTTCTACGACACTTCCGTTTATCTTTAAATTTGTTTTTTTTTGGCGTGACGTTTCAACATCCAATTTAGAGTAGTTTTTGTTAAATAAAATAGTATCAGTTGCTGTCAACCCATAATGTGACACAACGCAACTCTCCTTCCCTTTTAAATGCCAACAACTTGTTCACCAATTTCACTGGCATAGTCAATTGGTTGCTGTTAGGCATAACTTGACACGTGAAGAGCTCTTAAATTTGCTTCCTTTAAGTGACATATTCGGGCATGTTCCTATAATGTTTACTTTTTCCAAAAGGTATTCATTGTTGATCCCTTCAACATGAGAATTTTTTATAGTAATCTTAAAATTTTAAAGTATATATTTTTAAATATTTATTTTCATTTTAAAAAAAAGTTAAATTAACTGTTTTTAAAGTTATAATAACATTAATTTCTTTAACTACATGAATCTTCTAAAATTTAGACATCCAATTATAATTGAATTCAAAATATAACTTTTTATAAACCAATGAGTAAATAAATGATCACAAATGTTCCAAGATGTATGTAATATCTATTTCCCTTGCCCTGACTGGGTCGCGGATACGCTATAATCGTGGTAATAGGCCGACCCGGCGCCATATTGCGTTGATTGCTTGACGAGAGTGCCGAATTTATTCCGCATTAAATATAGCAAAGGGTTTAGGTGCGAATTGTTATTGTGCGACAGATGTTTCATATAAACAAGACACTGAAATCTTGGAGGGGTCCTAGCTGTTAACACAGTATGGATGAATAATTAAAATGTCTAAATATATTACTTACTAGCATTGCCCGCGGCTCCGCCCGTGTAGATCAAAAACCAAATTCTTAGGTTTTACAGATTAGTATACTCTTACATTGCAGTTTTTGTACTTTTTCTCAGAAATGAGATATTTTCCTGCGTTAAAAAGTATTTTATATGTTGACGCGGATAACCAGCTACCGCCATACTAAATTTCATCAAAATCTGTCCAGTGGTTTTCTCGTGATGTGGTCACAGACAGACAGACAGACAAACATTCTAATAACTATAGATTCGGCTTCCGTATCGATAATAATGACTGTTTCATTAAGATTTTCCAAAAAATATTTAATGTACAGATTCGAATCAGTTAGAATTTTATTATATGTATAGATTACGAAAATGTCTAAATTTCTTATTTAATAAGTCGATTTTAGTTGCAGAACTCGACAAACAAAATGATTGAATGCTTATTATTTTTTTTGTCTATGGATTGACTTAAAATATTTAGTTCTAATAATTTAAATGGCTATTGTGACTATGGTAGAAAGCTATAAGGTTTAATGAAATAAAAAAAATGAAAAAAAAAAATATTCTGGAAGATTATAATTATAAATAATATTTCTCTAAATGCCACATTTAAGACATGTTGATGATTAATTTTTAATTAGGTTGTTAATAAAAAAAAAACTGTCTGCAAAAGTTTCGTTATCTGTTTCACATTATTTAATATATTATCTGTGTAAAACTGCTAGGTCATTTATCGTGCATACGTGTTAAATACCAGGGTAGCATAACGTGTACGCAGTAACCGCTAATGAGTGCGACAGCAGCGCCGTGCGGCTACTGCGGCGTCCGCGCGAACTAATTGCAGCTTGATGGATTGCTTGATGCTCCTATACTGTCTTGCTTCCGGGCTCCGGTACTTTGCTAATTACATATAATCGGTGTATGCGAG
This sequence comes from Fabriciana adippe, assembly GCA_905404265.1. Taxonomy (NCBI): domain Eukaryota; kingdom Metazoa; phylum Arthropoda; class Insecta; order Lepidoptera; family Nymphalidae; genus Fabriciana; species Fabriciana adippe. The sequence continues at coordinate 13,583,255 of FR990000.1, read as the reverse complement.
GCTTTAGCATTAATGTTCAATTCAGATTAATTAAAAGGCGATGTGGCTTAGTGGTGGCTAGTTCTTAAGATGAGCAGTAGGTTCGATTAAAAATATAATACGAACGTTTTAATTGATTAGTTTTAGATTTAGTTATGATAGAAAAATTAGTTGGTAAGTAATCGAATTTAATCTTTATAGGCTCAATTATATTTGTCTAAAACAATAATATAACAAAAGAGTATTCATTAAAGGAGAAAGAGAGAATGATCAGAGAAACTGTGACGTCACATATCAGGTGCCCCGAACCCTGATCCCGGACCATTAATTTGACAAACGGCTACCGAACGTAACGGTCAGTTGGCAGCGACACACCCTGTGTTTTGTATCTCTTTCGATTCAGCCAAGAATGCCAAGATTTTAAATTATATTTTGTTACCATAATATAAGTAGGTCGAATTGTAAAAAAAAAAATTAAACGATGCCATTAATTTTTATAATATAATTTATAAAATAGATAACCTAATTTGAAAATTTTGTAACCGCATGCTGTTTCATTGTCTACATCGCTATATATGGTAGATAGATTGTTATCCATCTTCTATAATATATTCTGTTAAATCTATACATATAATAAAATTGTAACTAAGCTGAATCTGTACATTAAATATTTTTTGGTAAATCTTCTTGAAATAGACATTATTATTGATACAGAGGTCGAATCTACAGTTTTTAGATTTTTTTCTGTCTGTCTGTCTGTTACCGCATAACAGAAAAAGCACTAAAGGGATTTTGATGAAATTTGATACGGTCATAGCTGGTTATCCGGGTTAACATATAGGGTACTTTTTATTGCGGGAAAATATCTCATCTCTGAGAAATGTATACTAAACGTGAAAACGTAAGTAGGGACGAACCCGAGCGGAGCGAGGGTGAGTCGCTAGTTATTAGATAAAATATTTAAATTTGTCAAAAACTAGAGTTGTAAAACAGCGAATACTAAACTGTAATGGCGTATATGTAGATTAATACGATAAGGCAAATCATATAAATTATTGCACAGTTAAATTTTTAACTGCCAGATTTATCTAACTTAATGACAGGGAAATTGTTGAAATTGAGGTTAAAGTTTCTACAAATGTTATGGGCATTTACGAGGATATATAAGTTTTGTGCTTTATACTTGTATGATATTGAAATTAAAATTATCATAACGAATTATTTTATTTACTCTTAAATTATGTTTGCGTACTCCCAAAAAGCCTTAGCTTATATAAAAAGAAAAATATGTTGGGACATTAACACACAGCGCCATCTAATCCCATGGTAAGCTACGAGGCCTGTGTTATGGATACCAGATAGTTGATACACTACACGTATATAACTTTAAATACATACATATTATAAATATAAACACCCATGACTGGAGTACAAACATTCGTGCTCATCACACTAATGAATGCATCCATCGGGACTCGAACTCGCGACCGATGGCACAGCAAGTACTAGAACTACAAACTAAACAAACATGTCTGCTTATATAAAAAAGCTTTATTTAAAAAATATACATAAAAGCTTTTAAACATATAAACAGTACAAAGCGAATCATAACGACTGGTAAGATCACGGGGCGATATATCGAGACAAAGGTCCATAAATAAGACTAAAAATTTTAAGGAGACCATTAGGCCCTTAGTGGCGAATCTGATATAAGATTGTAGTTGTTTGTTCAGCGTGAAATGCTTATGCTCAAACACGATACGATACAAAAAGTTTGCTTAAAACTTACGTATATTTTCATAGATAAATTCGGCATTAAATAAATGTGTTGGGACATTAACACACAGCATCATCTAGTTCCATGGTAAGCTACGAGGCTTGTGTTATGGATACCAGATAGTTGATACACTACACATATATAATTTTAAATACATACATATTATAAATATAAACAGCCATGACTGGAATACAAATATTCGTGCTCATCACACAAATGAATTCTCCCAGCGGGACTCGAACCCGCGACCTGGCACAGCAAGTAGGATCACTACAAACCATATAAGGTCGTCAAAAATATTAAAATAAATTAAATATATTAAAGCCTTGAAAACTTTTTGATTTGGTTTATTTAGCTGAGTAAATTTCTATGTATTTATGCTTTAACAAGGCCTTAACAAGTTTCTTTGGTTTATATACTTTACACACAGATACAATGATGCAAATAATCGAAAGCTATTTCTAAATATGAATATCGGATGATATTCTAATATGGGGTATCGGTTGAAATAGAACATTTATTACTACACTAGCGACTCACCCTTGCTTCGCTCGGGTTTGTCTCTAGGTAAGTTTTAATTTTTTTGAGCGAAACTCTAATTCTTTTTCTAAGTAAAAGTAGCCTGAGTTACTATAATATCAGATATCTGCCAGTGAAAGTCCCGTCAAAATTGGTCCAGCCGTTTCGGAGATTAGCCGGAACAAACAGACAGACAGACAGACAAAAATTTTAAAAACTGTTTTTCTTATAAGTACCGTATATAATTCCATATGCATTTAGTATAAAGCTGTTATTTTGACATTACAAACAGACACTTCAATTTTATTTATCTGTATAGATATAGACTGCACATAAAATATCTACTTAATTTTGCAAGCGATTAATAAATAGCACAACATTAAATTGGTTGCACAAAAGATATTCATTTGAGCGATATTTTTAAATGGTATAAAACATTTAAAAGAAAGCTTATTTGACGCCTTTAAAAGATATCCCAATCCCCTGATCTCGGGTAGAATTTTTTTAACTGTGCAATTACTTTGAATACAAAACAAACAGGGGTACCCTTATCAACTAATGACAAGCGAAAGCGCGGACTCTTAACCACCTGAGCCCTTAAATAATTAAAAAACTGTTCTAAACCCTTCCCAACGGGAATTTTTCCTTTTGAACATGAAGAAGTACTTAGTACAAAGAAAGATATAGAGTTAAATTATAAGATAATGTATTGTGTATATAAAAAATAAGACGTTTAAAACTTTTTATAGTTCAGTTCAGTAAACGTGTCCAAGATAGATTTTTAAACATATAAATTCAATTTAAAATTAACATATTACACGTGAAACTATTCAACATTCCACGCAATCAAGGAACAAAAAGCATAAGCACTGAGCAGGCATAAGTTGATTTATTTGAGCGTACAACTCAATTAAGGGCGAGGCTGTAGCAAAATAAACGTAAATGGCACAAAGAATTCAAAATCAACGTCGCCTTGAACAATGCGAGACAATAGGGCCGAAAATTTACGTTTAAAAACAACATAGATACTAAACAGGATAGTATCTATCCTATTTAGATATTAATCTAAACGAAAAAGCAGAAGCGATTCAAAATAGGCAACAAGCAACAGTAGGGACGGGGCGGGCACTGTAATTGGCCATTTATCAAACTGCGAAGGGGTTAGCTTCACCCTGTAGGCACGGCTTAAGCGAACAAACATACGGATGGTGTGTTATATTATTGTATAATTTTGTTTGCTACCGAAAAGGCTAATCTGAAATTTTAATAGTGCTTACTCAGAGTTCGCTGTTATTTTTTCACATTTATTTACATCGTGGTCGTGAATAGCTGCTATATAAAATATGTAATAGGTTATATTATTGATTTTCAAGCTTAAATTTGTGTACACCATGCAAATGTATGTCAAGCTGAAATCCGGCGCCGAGAAACGTCACCTTATACAAAAAGGTTTAAAAAAGTAAATAACTTTTTTTCAAGTAAGGCCTACACATTTTTCTGCTGTATTTCTTTCAAATTTCTTCTAATGGTTGACGTTATTTTGGAACTGCAAGTGGACAGAAGTTGTAAACATCAATATATGTAACATAAAATGTTCAATCCTTTATTATTAACTAGCGGCACACCCTCGCTTCGCTCGGGTTCGCCTCTAGGAAAACAAAAACAAATCTATTCCACGGGAACCGTATATTTCTTGGGATAAAAAGTAGCCTATGTGTTATTCCAGACTATAATCTATCTCTAAGCCAAATTTCATCCAGATCCGTTCAGCCGTTCTGGTGTGAAAGAGTAACAAACATCCATACTTACTCACAAACTTTCACATTAAAATAATAGTATAGATTTAACGATACATAAATATATGATGAAATTAATTATGAAGCAATATAATTTCTAAATTCTTATATCCTTTATATAATATATAGAAACATTATAATAATTTAAAAAACAAAAACCCTACATAGACAATATTTGTAATTCATACCTAATTTAAAGCATAAAGCAGGCGAGAGTGCGATATGAACGAAAATTTTCACAAAATAATCCGTTCCCTAAACACACAGGTCATCCCGTTGATTTCGGATAAACCCCCATAAAGCTGATTAAGCCGGTTTTAAATTCAACGTTTTGGGGTAATGAAACTTTCTTATCAGTGCCTTGTTTTGAATTATGACCGTAGCTTATTTAAATGCGCGCCGACTAGCAACTTCTAATATCCTTACTGTTTTAATTACCCATTATTCTAATTATATAGCATCTATTCTTATATCTGTTCCTGATAATTTTACTTAAAAGATATGTAAGAATGACGACACGCTTGGCTCACTTTGTAGTGACCCTACTTGCTGTGCTAGCGGTCGCGGGTTCGAGTACCTCTAGGGGCATTCATTTATGTGATGAGCATGAATGTTTCTACTCCAGTCACGGGCGTTTATATTTATAATATGTATGTATTTAAAGTTATATATGTGTATTAAAATTATATGAACTATCTAGTTTCCATAACACAAGCCTCGTAACTTACCATGGAACTAGATGGTGCTGTGTGTTAATGTCCCAACATATTTATTTATTTATAAGTCCCAAATGCAAACATTTTACAACTTAAGTTGTCGTATTATAAATGATATTATTTCAATTTGAATGGGACATTAGCTTTTTGAGAACTTTTATCTATCAGTTAAATACAATCTGTGGTCGCAGCACTCAAAGCTAAACAAAATCTAAGCGCATTAACGTATTATATAAACAAAATACCAGACAGCAATTTGTCACCCCAATTCACCCAGTGATTGTCAAAGGGTGGATCCGTCTCTGCCAATCCACCCGTGTTTAATTTAAGCCTTTGTCTATGGTGTTGTGATCGGAAAAGTTGACTTGTAATCTCTATGGTTCCACTGTTTTGTTATGGGGTTATGGGAATTTAGATTAGATACGTCTTCAGCAGTCGCCATGAATTGTTTAAGCGACGTCATATAGCAGAAACGATATTAATAACTGTAGTAACAAGTCTTTAGGATTTATTGAATGTAAGATAGTATTCAGTTTTCAGCTTAATTAAAAGGCATAGTGTTTAGTTAATAAAAGTTCTTAACAAAACAAAAACTTCCTTTAGTTAGGTCATTTTGAATTTTGTCAAAGTTGAGGATATTTAGTCCAACGTTAAACGCAGTAACGAAAAGTTAAACTAGCAGTTGCCTCTAGTGGAGGAAATAACTCGAAATAGTCAAAAACTAAAGCATACTTAATAGGGCCCTCTTTAGAATATACCGTCATTTACAATTGTATCGCCAAATACCAAATACGTATAAATAGAAACAGCCAGGTAGTTTGAAACATTAAAACCGGCTACAAAACTTATTAATATCATAATAAAACTTGGATAGCGAGCGTAATTAGGGGGCAGATGAGACCTGGACGGGTGCACTTCTTACAGCATTTAACAAACTTTGATAAAAAGATTAAGTATGACAGTTTGAAATATAGCCACCGCAGTGAAAAAAAAAATAACAGTGCAAAAGTTTATCGGGCGGGGCCGGCATTGTTCGGTACAGAGTTAATTTAGAAAGAAACAGCCGAGACGCAGGTGTTAGACGCCCTGGTGTATTAATTTGAGCGTCTAGTCTAATGCGAACGTATGCGTTACGGTACGGGACTCAGCTGCATTTATAAGCGAAGTTGTACCGATGCGGGGGGGATTTCAAATAAATCCGGACGTGAGATTATGATGTCTCTGTGACAATCATACTTTCCGACGTTAGCGACGTTAGCTGGTTGTGCTAATTGCGTATTTCAGGTTTTGAATGCATATTCATTTGGTTGATGATAACTATATTTTGTACATTTATCGTATGTACATACATATTATGTATATATTTCATCTCACTGCGAAGTTGGATTATCTACAGTTTCTGCCTCAGTTTTAAAAAAAAGATTTTATGTATATAAAGTAAAACAGAAGGCAGTAAGTTCGATGGGATTTCTCATCAGATTACTAATAAATGTGAAAGTTTGTATGCGTGTACGTTTGTTACTGCTTCATACTAATAAGGATTTGGATGGAATTCAGTATACAGATAGACTGTGACCTGGAATAAAACTGTCAGGCTCCCAAGTACGGCAAGATGAACTGTAATTTCTAAACTTATTTCAAATTTAATAATAACTGTCAATCATTTGAAATTCGTCATAATCAAAGTATTCATCCCTCACTCCCATTTTCAAAAAATATTGATAACCTGGATTGTGTAAAGACTTGTGCAATAATAAATAAAATAAATAAAATATACATGGGTTTTATTTACCTTCATATTATAGTTACTCGATTTCTGAACGCTTAGTCTAAGTAGATTATAGATAACCAAAAACTGCATATAATAAAAAAAAAACAAGTTTAAATTTCAAACATGATTTTTCGATTAACTGATAAAATAATAAAAAGCGAGAGAAAAACAGTTAAAATCATCAATACGAGTCGTAATTGTAAATTATTGCTCGACGTTAGCTATTAACATAATTGTTTTAAAAGAAACGCGACTCTAGTAGATTGTAGTAAAGATATTTAAAGCAATTAAGAGGTGTATTTGCATAGTGATGCGACCGCGTGACATTTTGTCTCGCAATTTCAGTTATCTCGGACCCTCTTATCATCTTCTAAGAAACGAAATATGTTTCCATTTGAGGTTATATTTTGTTTTTTACTGCTACAGCTAAGGGCCGGCGATTCAATGCGTCGAGATGGCATTAGTTATTGCTCAGTAACTTTGTTTTATTACTTGTTCTACACGTTTCAATGGGGTCATTTTACGTTTAAAGTTATTATTATCGTTATAATTATGATAATTGTATTAATTAATCTCTTTAGATAATACGAGAAAATGTTGCACTTCTTTTAAAGTTATCTAGCAGGTGTTTTCTTTAGGTAATTTAATAAATTTTAATGACTGAAACGAAAAAACAGGTCTGAATATGAACTATATTTTAAGAAAATATACACAGAGAACCAAATTAAAATAAAACAATGTGAATGAATTAATGAATAAAGTATACTTACAGTATTTACAGAGTTTATTTTAACCAGTTATTTAATGTTTGAAATAAATTTCGACGTTTTCACTTTAGGTGACACAAATGTCTTGAATGTTAATACGAATAGGTAAATACGAAAATACAATTTTGGAATATTTTCCTTTAAATTGAAATAACGTTGCTTAATTCCGAACGTTTGTTTGCAGGCGAGGCCTAGGAACGTATAATTTATATTTAATTTAAACAAGACGACATCGGTATTCGCAATGCGAGTGCGTAATTAAAATTCCCGCCATGGCTGTCCCGCGACAGTTTTCGCGCCAATTTCGTGCGGAAATTAATTGTGACAGAAGGACGCGGCCACATCCTCCTGTGTTCCGTTATACGAATGCACTTTAAACTTTTGTATTTATTGAATCATTATACTTATTATGTATTAAATTTTTCTTTATCACTTTCAATAATTTCATCAATAACATTGGAAAAATATATGACCTGATAAGTATTAGTAGGCGACATTAAAATCTATGTAAGATTGATATATAACGCAGTCATTAGTATAGGCTTTTTTAGTTCAATATTTTTATTCAAATTGATAAAAGATATGATCGATAGACTGGCAACAAATATGTATAATAGAACGACGTGTCATTAGTTATAGAAGTTGTGGGCGATAAAAAGCTAAAATTATTTTAATACAAAATCGGGTTAAAGGTCTACAAATATTCAGGCTAGTGTTTTTTTTTAAATAACTACATGTATGGTTAATATACTAATGATAATAAAGCGCTAAAATATTTTAATTTAAATCTGATTAATAGGTTTTAATTAAAAATATATCTAAGCGAACTATTCGTAATCAAACGCCACGGAATTTTCATTACTAAACTGAACGGTACAGCAATTAATATTTGTCAAGCGAAATGTGGAAAAAATATTTTTATAACCAAACTTGGGTAATATTTAATCTAAATACTTATAATGCTTAATTTGATATTTTTATATAATTTCTTTTTAGATTTTTAATATAAAGATAAAAAAATGTCTGAATTGTATTTGAATTTGTCTGCTTTAATTAATTTATTTTATTATTTAGTATTTAATGTATTTGATATAGCATTATAAATAAATAATAGCATAACTAAAGCACTTGAAGTTATCATTGGATTATTAAAATTGTAATGCAAAAATAAACTATTAACGAAATATTTATTTTCCTAAAAATCATTCCTATACATTATAACTTTACAATGAATAGCCGAATACTATATAAGAATGTCTCGTTATTTTTTTTTTTATTTTACAATATACACAGTAAAATATATGTATATCATATAAACATCAAACAATAAAAGGTGTTACGACCGTTACCTCCACATCTGTCTCAATCATACAGCATGATTGATAGCTAGCTAGCGATAGCTGTTACTTTAATAACAAGAATGTTTAAAGTTAACTTATTTCTGTTTTGTAAGTAAAAAAAATAATAATTTATATAATAATATTTTATCATTTGCAGTTGAAATAATCAAATTTCAAATTGTTATAGTCTATACCAGTTATATTATCTGTGTTGTCAGAACGACAGATAATAAATGGCTTCAAGCGCTACAAGTCACAAAATTAATGTTTAAATTAGATTCGAGATAAGTCGATAATTCTCAAAACCACACATTTGCATATTACGCAGCTATTTTACAATATGACAAATTATTGGACATGGATAGGGCGGAATATTTTTTGGAATACGCAAAATATGAGGAAATTAAAATGTCACGAAGCTAAATGTTAAAGTTTTTATATAAGTTATCATTAATTTTGTATTAATACAATTAATATATAAATAAATGTCATTTGAGATAAGAGAGTTGTCATTTTTTATGTAAGTTACATACGAGATTTTTTATGAGATTGAATTCTAGTTGTTAAAATAAGTTTTTATTACAATTTAGCGGCTCACCCTCGCTTCACTCGGGTTCGTCCCTAGGTACATTTTAAACAAAATATAAATAGTTATTAGCCAGAGTTAGCCATGTAAATTTTTTTTCGTGATTTTTTCTAATGTTTTAATAGTTATTCTGCTATTCGAGGCAGAGAAAAATCCAACAAATCAAAAACCATAAAAATCAGTCCAGTCGTTCTCGAGTTATAAGTGTTGTAACAAACCCGACTTTGTTTTATATATATGGACAAGCGAACCTTAAACAGCAAACACCTAGATCAAATATATTATTCAGTAGAAAAAGAGTGCGTATATTTAAAAAATTAAAACATTTAAAAAGGCGGGCTGTCACTTACTTTTTTCAATTGGATATTAACGGGCACAGATAAAGTCAGAGCGCACTCGGCCGAACTTTTATTTTTTTCGTTTATCAGATGGCTTACCGTTTGAATTTAAGGTACGTCAAAAAGTTTTAATAGACTCCAACAATCTGATCTTCTGTAGCATTAAAATAAAATTGTTGATTTGAATTCTTTTAAGATTAAGTCTTTTAGAAAATCCTATCTAGAAATTCGTCTTCAATTAGAATTATTGCTCTGAAGTTATCATAAGTTTAATATTAGTAATTGAATAATACTTTATCATATACTAGTTACTTATCCTCGCTTCGCTCGGGTCCTTCCCTAGGTACATTTTAAATAGTTATGAATAGTTATTGCGAGTGTATTTTAGGAGAAAGACTTATACTCTACGTCTGTTGGCCTTATTAAGACCTAGAATTTTCTAGTACATTGTTTTGATATATGTCTTAAGGTTTAACCAGCGTTAGACATGTTTTGTAAGGACGACTTGATAAAACCAGTTATTGTATTTTCCTGTGGGTATGAAAGATTTTCCTATAGTAAAAGGTATCCTAAGTGTTGACCTAAATAATAAGTTATCACTATACAAAATTTAGTTAAAATCGGTTCAGTACTTTTTGCGTGAAACGCGCACATCGATTTCGCTATGTTACTGTTTTATTATATGTATATAATATATTTAATTAAGAAATGTAACCCTTAGTGATTAGATGTATAAAACTTGGCATTAAACCAAGCAAAGTATAAGTAAATATTATATTAACAAATAAACCAACTTTAAATATCTAAGCTTAAAAAAGCTAAAAATACCGACATATATGACGGAACTCTTCTGCGACATCTAGCGTCAGTTGGAGGTACGCCAGGCGCTTTGTAAGCTCCGGTATCGTGAAAGCTTTGTGCTAATGCTATATATAAATTGCCAGAGTATCTAGCGTTCCGTTTGCGACTAGTTTTTGACCATGGTTCCGCGTGTTAAGCTTAATAATATTTTTTTTTAATAGATATTATTATTCATTCTAATAATATACATTGTATTTGTTTGAAATATAACCAGGTGCTATTGTTTATTTTTATTCACCGAATTTAAAAAAGTAGCTCCTCTATTTAGCCCTAATGGAATATAGAGGAATGTTATACGATATTTTCGCCAATTTTTGATGATTTTAACAATTCTTTTTCCACGTTATCAGTAAGTTTACTTTGAATAACTTTTATAAAATCTAAAACATACTAAAACTTACTAAAATTCATTATATATTAACAAATATAATAAACGATAATATTATTTAGAAGCGGACTTCCTGTACTCCTTCCGTTACATTGCAGTACAGGTAGATACCGTAGGTGGCCGGGACGCTAGGACGCCAGCTACAATAGCGATGATTTACAGCCCGGGATAAGGAAAATACTATTATAGATACTAGATAGCTACATTTTATAAGCAATTAAATCAAATTTTAAATTTATCTATAGTTTTCGTAAACCTGTATCGTTTTAAAAATTTATTTTTTACATAGTTTCCTAACGTTTAAACGATTGAATTAATAAAAATTTCTCATATTCAACAAAAAATAACTTCAATTTTTTAAATATTAAATATAGAGAACTAATATTATTTAATAATACAGCAAGACGTCGCTATTTTTGGCTACTAAAATACTTGTTTATAATAAACTATCTTTATATTTTATCTACAATATCAAATAAAAAACTTACTATTAGCTATATTTACATATGAATTCTATCTAATAGACACATCATCTCAACCGACGCTATCAACCAGACCATTAAATATGGGAAATTGGTACCATCTCATTTGGAACAATTAAGCATTTGGCATAAGATCAGAAGATATTCCAGCCATTCGCTGTTATTAAGCCTTTTGTTATGTGCCGAATGAAACACAAAGATGAAAGAACTGACAAAGTACCAAAAAACGTTAATGTTAACACTTTATGTTGGAGATATTTGTTTTTTTAAATTATATGTACTATAGATGATGCTGAAGTCTTTTTTAACTACATATTTTCGTATAATTTAGCATTTTGGATGACAATTCGTTTTAATATTTGATGAAACATAATTATTTACATACGTAAATAATTTATAAATAAATAAATATGTTGGGACTTTAACACACAGCGCCATCTAGTTCTATGGTAAGCTGCGAGGCTTGTTTTATGGATACCAGATAGTTGATACACTACACATATACAGGTAACTTTAAATACATACATATTATAAATATAAACACCTACGGAGTACAAACATTCGTGCTCATCACACAAATGAATGCCACCAGCGAGACTCGAACCCGCGATCACTGGTATAGCAAGTAGAGTCACAAACTGAGCGTTACATCAAACGTAATATATATACGTATAATAAACTCGACAATGGAAATATAATTTATATATTCCATTATCACAATACATTTCCACATATTCATATAAAGAAGAAATATTATAAAAAAGTTTCAATTAAACACGAATATACAATAAATATAACGCAAGACACATATCAAAGTTCGAATCCATAAAAATATCCCTTCAACGTTTGACAGTAGAATACTCATAGCTACATTATATATACGCAGGCACGTACAAAATGAAAATGGGGGAGTATGGAAATTCTGGTCAAATATATCATGCGGTGCCTGACAGGCCAATTCTCTTATCTCTCCCGCGCGGCGCCCGGCCGATCTAAGCCAGCTAATATAAAATGGTTTAAATTCAACTTTAATTCAGGCTATCTGCACCCTGAAAGGCTACAAAGGGCGCGATTTACGGAGACGGTGTATTTTATACAGGATTAGTTCTTTAGATCGCATTTGGTCTTTTGAGATTAGGTTCAGTAGTTTCTTGAGTTGGCTTCTAAGATTTGTACAAGATTGTTGACTGAGGCAGATATTTTAGTAGAAATTGAAGAGTTCAATTAATTTTATATTATTATATTAATGGCGAAAATTTTATTGGATAAACAATATTACTAGATAAGTTATTAAGGAAAAGCCTTCAGTATATGAAGGCATTTGTGGTCACAGCCTTAGTAATATAGTAACAGCTGCAACGTTTAATAAGACCCTGACGTCACACATGCAGTACTTATCACAGTACACAATGTATAATTTCAATATATTTCGCAAAATTAAGTAACTTCGTTCTCAATTCCAAGCATACTAAGCTGAGAAGTTGAAAAATTATGTTCTCTCGCCACTATGTATATGTGTATATATATGGACGAGGGCAGATGACAGTCTGATATAACTTTCATTAGACTTTTTTATCTATATGTATAATAAAACGGTAGAGGTCGAATGTCTCTACATAGAAAAAAAAATACTAAAAACCGAGTCAGGGGGATGTAAGAAGAGAAATAGAACAAATCCAGATTTTTCTGTCTGTTTTTCTGTTTGTCTGTTTGTACGGGCTAATATCCGAAACTGTTAGAGCGATTTAAGTAAAATTTGGCATGGTGATACTTTATATCCCCGGTCAACATTTTAGATACCTTTCATCCCGGAAAATTAAAGAGTTCCTGTGGAATAGTTAAAAAACTATATTAACTTATACAGCTTAGTACACAAAAACTACTGATTGGATTTTAAAATAATTTTTAAAATAATAAATAGGCTACTTTTATCCCGGAAAATGCACGGTTCCCGTGGGACAGATGTGTTTTTGTTTGTCTAAAGACGAACCCGAGCGAAGCGAGGGAGAGCCCCTAGTTATTATGTATAGAACTGGCAACCTTCCCATCTAAAACCTGATATGATATAACTAGATATTATATAAAAAATTGGAATTCATATGGGGGAATAGAATAAGTCATCTATGTCTGAATACTTCGCAAGAAAAATAGCGCAAAGCTAAACTGTATAGAAAAAACTATAGCTTCCGATGATAAATAGCGGGCAGCGAGATCCTAAACATTATCGGCATTCAGTTTACAACACCAGGACATCATAAAGTGCAAACAATGACGGCATTTTCCATTACAATATGTTTACCGATCCGTGGAGCATTATATATGTTATCCTGGAACGACGCGCGCTTGAATTTATGAGGCATCTGCAAATATTTGGACTGAGAGAGATACCCTTGCCTGACAGCGTGAAGATTGCCTGTTTACACTGGATGTTCACGTTCACGCTGGCCAGATGTCGATGTTAAGTGGCCTTTTGCCCTTACATTTCCAGCTAGCATTTCACTTTGGAAATGGTGTATTGTAGTTTTTTGAAATCGCTTAGGCTATGTTGGGTACTTTGATCTGTTATAAATTTTACATATTTGATTTTCTATTCTTCACAAAATTATGAGTATACTAGCGACTCACCCTCGCTTCGCTCGGGTTTGTCTCTAGGTACATTTAAAAGGTTAGTATGGAATAAATAGACTATATATTATTTGATATATAGCCTATAGCCTTCCTCAATAAACAGGCTATCTAATGCAAAAAGAATTTTTCAAATCGGATCAGTAGTTCCTGAGATTAGCGCGTTCAAACAAACAGACAAACAAACAAACTCTGCTTTTTTATTATATTAGTATAGATCTGATCGCAAATAGAAGCAACCCACTACGTCTTTTATGCCTACTATCAATGTTACCATAAAAAATGTTATTTTTTAAAACAACAATCTTTCTGACTTAAAGATGTCTATTTATTCCACCTTTTATTAAATAGCCCAAATCAAACCCGTAGCAAGGACCAAACTAAAAACGTTGCATCCTAACATGATATTGCAAACTGCACTGACGTTTGGTGTCATTAAATCTCGTAATAGGGTATCATAAATTGCAGGAGGTGGACGGCGTCGGGCGGCGGGCGGCTGTCATCGTTTGTCAGGCATTTCACGCATTGTTGGACAATAACGGGCATTGTGCCGCCGTGACGTGATGCGCGCGGAGCGTCAGCCCTGGCATTGCTCAAAGCTGACACCTGACTCATAACTTAGATTAGAAACAGGATTTTAGGCAAGATATGGCATTATGACTAGTATTATTAATCTTTTGCTTCTATATAATTGACAAGATCATTTAAATACTCTTGTTAGATTTCGTTGATTTCGTTTTTTAGGGTTTCGTACCCAAAGGCTAAAACGGGACCCTATTACTAAGATTCCGCTATCCGTCCGTCTGTCACCAGGCTGTGTATTTCATGAACAGTGATAGACAGTTGAAATTTTCACAAATGATGTATTTCTGTTGCCGCTATAACAACAAATACTAAAAAAACAGAATAATTTTTTTTTCTCATTTTTGCTCGATATTGATAACAGATGCCGCTTGAAATATTCTCAAAATATTTAGTTATACGTTTACTTTAAAAATATATAATTGAATTAAAATAAAACAAATATTTAAGGGGGCTCCCATACAACAGACATGATTTTTTTGCCGTTTTTATAGATAATGGTATGGAACCCTTCGTGCGCGAGTCCGACTCACACTTGGATGATTTTTTATTATGTTGTGTTAAACAAGCTACTTACTCTTGCTTTACTTGAGAGTGCTTCTAGAACAGTAGCCTTAGATCTTACTCCAGGTTATATTTTATATGTGTACTTAATCTTATCTAAACCTATCCATTTCAGTGGGAAGGGCATTTACATTTAAAATAGTATTTCAACTAAAAGCTGTCATCTCAGCAAAGTTCGTAAGATCTAAACTAATACGAACTGATAAATTTCTTTAAGTTTTCTTTAATTTTTCTGATTGGGATCGTCCATCGTCTGCTGAATTTGAAAGTTGATTCTGTCGTCTAATCCAATCTTCTGATTGGATTTATTCTGATTGTAGATATTAGTCATAATCACGACGGACGACACATTTAGCTCAGTTTGAAGTGACCCTACTTACTGGCCAGCGGTCGAGGGTTCGAGTCCCGCTAGGGGCATTCATTTGTGTGATGAGCACGAATGTTTGTACTCTAGTCATGGGTATTTATATTTATAATATGTATGTATTTAACTTTATATATATGTAGTGTATCAACTAACTGGTATCCATAACACAAGCCTCGTAGCTTACCATGGAACTAGAAGGTGTTGTGTGTTAATTTCTCAACATAATTTCTTTTTAAGTATTTTCAAACAGACCAAAGTGAATTCAGATCTTTGGATAGAGTATCCTTACCCGTTACGTAAGTTAACAAAATCGCTGGTATCCGGCACATTCTCCGTTACTGGAAGATCGCATTTTGAAAGCGCGTTAATTCTCACTCGGCTGTCTTGTTCTGTCGCTAAGAAACCTGGCACCCGACTTACATACGCCTTGATATACTAATATAACTAAAAACGATTTCAGTCCTTATTCACTTGAAATAGATCCTAAATTCATGCAATTTTTGTATACGGTAGTGCATCTCTGTATAGTAAAAAAGATCTACCACCCATACCCTTGCATGTTCCATCGAATTTATCTTTAAGAAAAAAAAAATATCACATAATACCGACGATTCGAAAAAAACACTGTGGAATAACATCAAATATGTTCGGTATGCGTCCGAGATCTCATCAGAAATTTAAGCCTTCAAGCGACGAAAAAAACAAAATAAGCTGACCCCGAGCTCGGACTTGTAAATTCGAATCAAACGGAATCAAATGTCATTATTTATATGAAATGACTTTGGAGATTGTCAGTCAAGTTTGTGAGGCCTTCCTTACTATATTATGGAGTAAAAGGATGTAAAAAGATTTTATGGGATTTTTCATATTATTGAATTTTTAATTATATTATAAAAATATTTCAGATTTTTAAAACATACGAGTGTGATTACATAGACTATTTAAAAAAAAATACATAAGTGACTTACTCAAAAGGAACCTCTATCCCTCTTAAAGAAG
This sequence comes from Fabriciana adippe, assembly GCA_905404265.1. NCBI lineage: Eukaryota > Metazoa > Arthropoda > Insecta > Lepidoptera > Nymphalidae > Fabriciana > Fabriciana adippe. The sequence goes on along the minus strand of FR990000.1, from coordinate 13,566,798 downwards.
AAACACGAGCATCATCGGGGACAATAAGTAGTTAATATTTTGCTAATATTATAAATGTGAAAGTTAAGATTTTGAATGGATGTTTGTTACTCAATAGCGCTAGAACGGCTGAACGGATCTGGATGAAATTTAGCACAGAGATAGATAGCACGTAGGCTAATTTTTATCCCGGAAAATAGTACGGTTCCCGTGGGATAGATTTGTTTTTGTTTTTCTAGAGGCGAAAGCGAGCGAAGCGAGGGTGAGTCGCTAGTTACAATATAATTACTGCAATACGTACAAAAACAAATAAGTCGAGCGCTGTCATATAAGATGTTATCGTTTTTCCTACTCGATTCTTCCAGCCCGGTGTTATATTGAATGTATCGAATGACGGCGTTCGTGTCTCGAGATAAGCATCGCACGTTATAAGATATTGCGTCTAGCGAGACAAAGTTTTAAACGATTAAAAATATAAAACCGCTAATATTTTATACATTAATTACCTAATGCAGATTTTATGAAAATATACGTTTACTTAATTTATATAGTTAATAACCTATTTAACCTTCCGTGAACCATGTGGGGTTTAATAGACCCCAGTCACACAAAAATCCTTATAACTCTCTAAAAATTCGCTTGGCGTTTTTGACACTTTAAGTAGCTGGAGTTGCGACATTGCTACACCGCTTGGTGATAGTGGTTTGATAATCGCGTCGCCGACGTAACAAACAGACCGGCGCAAAGTGCGTTCGGGTCTCACAGACCCCACGTGGTTCGGGACGTCGTCTAAAACGTAAGTAGTAATTTTATTGTGAAATGCAGTATTTCTAGAATATTTGTATTTATTTCGAATTATTTATCATTTATACACCTTTTGAGTACCTAACATTAGATGAAAAGTTGGTTGTCTTTCAAAGGAGATGTGTATCATTTATACACCTTTTGAGTACCTAACATTAGATGAAAAGTTGGTTGTCTTTCGAGGGAGATGTGGGTTCCGACGGGTTATGATGATGATATGAGAGATGTTGAATAATAATATCGAAATAAGGAAAACTATTTCTAGAATATTTGTATTTATTTCGAATTATTTATCATTTATACACCTTTTGAGTACCTAACATTAGATGAAAAGTTGGTTGTCTTTCGAGGGAGATGTGGGTTCCGACGGGTTATGATGATGATATGAGAGATGTTGAATAATAATATCGAAATAAGGAAAACCGATCGTAGAAGAAACTTCGTTCGTGATTCGGGAACGGCTTTGATTAAAGAACATTTGAAAAACCACAAAGATAATACGGAATCCGAAATATTCTCGTAAGTGCTTACATACATGAATTGCTCAGTGAAACACCTTCTAAACCACCAGCAAAAATGCCGAGATCTAAAATAAGGTGTTCAGTATGTGACAGCAAGAAAGATCGGAAAACCAAATACAGTTGTAAGCTCTGCGATATACCTATATGCTTAGAGCATGCTCACATATACTGCAAAAATTGTACCAAATTTAATCAGCCTGGACCTCATGAAGACTGACAAAATTAAGCTAATTTTGTCAATTTTACATGCCTTATAATACTAATTTTGAAAATTTGAGATATATGATAAGTGTTTAATTACTTTTTTACTGTGGATGTTAGCCCAAAGAAGAGGCTAAGTTTTAGTTTGCAAAAAATGACTATGTTTTGTTCCTTTTTGAAAAAAGATTAAAAATGTTGATTATTTTACTCGATTTTGTTTTATTATTACGCTCAAATAGACAAAAAACAGTATTTTGTAATAAAATAAACAAATAATCATAAATTATACATTCCTTGCTCTGATAATTCTTGGGGTCTGAGAAACCCCACATGGTTTGCGATGTAACATTTATGCACGTGGTTCACGAAAGGTTAAGGCAGTGGTAGCCCAGTGGTAACGCGCTCGCTTGAGGAACCGAGTGAAGCGGGTTCAAATCCCGGGTCTTGCACCTCTGATATTTTCATGTGCGAATCATTTCTAACATAATTACCACTTGCCTTGCGGTGAAGGAAAACATCGTGAGGAAACCTGCATATCTGAGAGAACCTAACAAGTTTTCGAAAGACGTGTGAAGTCCACCAACTTACACTTGGCCAGCGTGGTGGTATGATCCCTTCGTATTGAAGGGAGGCCCCGCGCCCAGCAGTGGGACGTTATAAAGGGCTGAATATATGCGTTTACTTACGAGACATACGTGTATATTTTATTTATTTTGATGAAGTTGACTTACCTGTAACAAAGAAATAAATATTAGTTATAGACAAAAAATATGTTTTAGCTTGAAAAATCTATACTGATATTATAAAGAGGCAGTGTTTGTTTGTTTGAACGAGCTAATCTCAGGAACTAATAATCCGATTTGAAAAATTCTTTTTGCATTAGATAGCCCGTTTATTAAGGAAGACTATAGGCTATACATTATATGATATATAGACTAACTATTCTATAATAACCGTTAAAACGTATCTAGGGACGAACTAGAAGAAACTAGAACGAAAGGATGAGTCGCTAGTAGGTTATATAGACATAAGATGTTTATAATTTCTAGTAAAGGTCTATTAAGTTAGTAATTTATTAGCAATCTATAACATCGTAAGTAGTAGGTACCTACGTAGTGTCGAGATACGTAGTAACACTTTGTAGTCTATGATACCAGTTACGTGTATGACTTAATATATTCTTAAATCTATTGCTTTGTTGAAATGCATATATTAAAGAAAACAGGCATTGAGTTTTTGTCGAAAGTAAAAATAGGTAGAAAGTAAAAATTACATTATCTTCATCTATACATGTAATAAAATTCTGAGTCGAATCTGTACGTTACATATTTTTTGGAAAATTTTATTGAAATTGTCATTATTCTCGATTTTGAGGCGCAATATATAGTTTTTAGAATTTTTGTTTGTGTGTCTGTCTGTCTATCTGGGAACGCATCACGAGAAAACCACTGGACAGATTTTGATGAAATTTGGTATGAACATAGCTGGTAATCCGGGTCAATATATAAGATATTTGTACTGCGGGAACATTTATCATCTCTGAGAAATCTATGTTAAATGTTAAACTAGAGACAAACCCGAGCGGAGCGAGAGTAAATCGCTAGTAGTAAATATGTAGCGTAGCTTTCTAAACAGCCAAATAAGTCAGAGCACTTAAAGCACAACTTTAAATAAGTCAAAGCACTGTCAAAGCTTTTTATTTCTATTTTGTACGGCTATATTTCGTCCTTACAATGATGTTAGACAGTAAAATAATAGCAAATTAAGTAATTACAGTCAATCATTTAATATGGTCTTAAAAATGATATCCTATCAAATTATATCGCAGACATATTATTCCCGGTCCTTTGGAGCAATTTAAAAAGTGAAAAATGTATAATGACACGTATGACAAAACAATATTTCCGTGTAGGGTGTAATTTACAGTTGATACGCCGAAAATTAACTTTTGATTGGGCTCTATAAATTGCGAATTGAGCATATGGTGCTTTTCCGTGATTAGCGTAATTGGTTCCATTATAGCGAATTTTGTTCGCTGTCTTTGAATTAAAATAGTGATTGTTGGGTTTTTACAAGGTGCATTGTTTTTGTTTTGATACATATTATACCTACTCTATATTAGCTTTCATGTATAGAAGAATAATGTATTTAGCTCTTTTAAACGTCCCACTGTTGGGATTGGGTCTCAAACACAAAGGGGATCAGGCCGTAGTCCACCACGCTGGCGGTTGGCACACTTCGTGTTTTTCGAAAACTTGCTATGTTCTCTCAGACATGCAGGTTTCCATAAGGTAAGTTGCAATCGTGTTGGAAATGATTTTCACATGAAAATATCAGAGCGAGACACGGGATTTGAACCCGCATCACTCGGTTTCTCAAGTGAACGCGTTACCTCTGGGCTATAGAAGAGCAAAAATAAAGAAATTTATTTCTATATAATAAAATAGAAATACACTTAAAATATTCTATTACCTAACCTTTAATATCATGGTGCCAGTAGATTTAGACAAAGCTGTAATTTGCTTGATCGTGACCACGGAGCGTGACCCACCGTCACTCAGCGTCGGACATGATACGAAAATTGCTCAGTTCGCTCAAATTGCTCAAATTGCTCGACTTACTCAAATTGCTCAGCTCGAATTAATTAACCAATTTGTTCCGTAACCGATTCAATTGTTACTATTCTTAACACATTGCCATCACTATTGTTACTATTGTATTATGGGAAACATAACGAATTATATGTAATTTTTAAACCACAATGGTCGTTTTGTAAAAATATTAATTTAAACATTTATTAGAGCATAATAATAGCGTCATTTTAGTAATATATTATGACTTAATTTTCAATTATTTTGTAATACAGATAACGGGAGAATTATTATTAGGTATATATTTTGTTAATTTCTTTTTATTTTTTAGATCTGTCAGACATGTAGGTATACCTACATGTAATTATTATTTTATAAAAAAAAATCTAGATTATAATTTATAAATATATGTATGTAATAAAATGATAAATGTTTTTTATGTATCTTCATATGATTAGGTAGATTGCAATATTGTCTTGATCCTCATTTCTTTATATTCAACTAGTTGATCCCCATGCAAACTACCATCCCCATTTTCACCCTTTTAAAGGATGATTTTCGGGATAAAAACTATCCAATGTCCTTCTCAGGGTCTCAAACTATCTATCACCAAATTTCATCTAAATCGGTCCAGTAGTTTCGGAGTTTATTCGGTACAAACATACAAAAAAAAACTTTCCTCTTTGTAATATTAGTATAGATTAATTTTATGATGATAAGAAACATTATATTTTATTATGTTACATTTTAATTAAAATTAGTGACTAATTATGACAATAAATATGAGTACTCATAAAGTCTTTATGGTACAATGTAACTCAATGGGTTTAAGCTACATTATAACTGACTTGCTAATTATTTTCATTTTCATTAAGCATTTGTTGTTAAAATTCATACATTAAACAAAACTAATATGCACTAAGTAATTACAACCAATTATTTAATTAAAGATTCATCTTACTAATATTATAAATGTGTGTATTATAAATGTGAAAGTTTAGATGTTTGGATGTCTGTTACTTAAACACGGCAGAACGGCTGAACGAATCTGGATGAATTTTGGCACAGTGATAGATTGTAGTCTGGAATAGCGCATAGGCTACTTTTTATCCCGGAAAAATATACGGTTCACGTGGGATTTGTTTTCGTTTTTTTAGAGCTTAAATCGAGCGAAACGAGGGTCAGTTGCTACTAGATAGCATAAATAATAAACATATTACGTCAAACATAATAATAGGTATGTATTTTTATCGTCTTCATTTCAAAATAAGCTTTTTATTAAATTAAAAAACATGCCAGTGCATTAATAACAAATATCCTAACACTTCAACTAATGAACTACCGAAGCAATTCCCACTTCCATCTTTTTCTCGAGATTTCCCAGTCTTGGCGTTTCCTTGCTAAAAAATATATACCCGTCTCGCTCGCGCGTACTGCACTTTGCAACGCTATTATTGCCTTTTCACTCTTTTGTTTTGTCGACACTAAGCCCCGCCCATTTGTAAAATCGACTTGCCATCCTTGCACCTGTCTCTTTCCCGGCCCTCTGATTTATGTGAGAGTGAGCGGTCTTGATCGATGTTTTGTTTTCCACTTCAAATGTCCGATTCGAAAAAATCCGATTAGGTTATACTTTATAACTGTACTGTTAATGTACTGCGATTTCTAGAAGCTCGTACCGGAACAGGTTTTCATAGAGCATAATATTACGTTACATAATTAATTTTTTGATTGTTATCGTTCGAATGGAGACGTTTAGCGTCCATCAATCGTTATTGTTAATAAATTCAGTTGCTTGGGAAAAAAAAAAAATTGGAATTAAGTTTTCAAGGCGCAGAATGGCCGCAAAAAGCTCGGGATGACAAGTTGAGAAATATGGCGGCGGGCTTTCGGCTAATCAAAATAGTTTACGCGTCGTTCGTATTTCACTTGTATTGTTTCATTTGTCGAAGCTAAACACTCTATCGTGGGAACACGATTTTAAAGTTATTCGGTGCTTTTTTTATCGACACCTATTTTTGTGAATCTTGAGATGACAGGACTGCGATTCTGAGAAAACGCTGAGTGTTATTCTTAGAAGCGTTTTAAGATCAGATTTAAAAGAGATGTTAAGAAAATATTAGTACCTACTGCTGCTGTTACTTAATATTATGTAGATGAATTTATTTTAAAGTACATAAAATAGCTACTTAGTTTTTTTTAATGTTATATTATTTAAGGCATATGTAATGTATGGTAATAATATTCTTTTTATTTAAAAATCGTAAAATATGTTAATAAACTTAAAGACAATAAATGAATGTCAAAATAGTGAAATAATTCTTAATCACTGTTTAACTAGACCACTAAGTCAAAGCAATTAAAAGAACACCTTACGCCGCGTCACACGCGCCGCCATAAATCAAAGGCGACAAATAAAAACGCGCGGTGCAAATGTTATTATCTTTATAATTGCACGTCAAGGAACTCCTCCCGTCCCCTGGCCCTGTGATATATCGCCCATGAATACGAGATCGCGACACCTGCTTATGAATCCAAAGTGATAAAATAAGTTTATTTTTGTTTACAGTCGCGAAATGTAGAATTTTTTGATCATATATCTACTTTCGGAGCTTAACGTGCCACGCTGTTTTACCAAGGATTACTGGACGTAAGCTTATTTTTTTTTATATAAATCATAAATTTTATTCAATGGCAAGACAACCCAAGAAATATTTTACCACAGTGACATTTATATATTTTTCTTTTAATGATAAAATTTATATTTTGTTTTTGTGGTAGCTAAACATATTTTGATGAAGCTTACGGTAAATTTATAGTTAGTTTTAATGATGGGCCTATCAAACATTTTATTACAAATCAGTAGTTACAAGAGCGACATAACGTCCAATGACAGGAACACGTGTCTAGAAACGTCAAACGGAAAGCGTTCGTAAAAACAGACATCATAATGTAACACTAAATTGATATTTATCATTGTACAAAAACAAAACTCTAACAATGCACTTACACGGCCAAATCAAATAGGTATAAACCAACAAAATGGGAGATAAGGAACCCCGCCTAGCTCGTAACGATGCCTCACTATCGATGTCTATGTCAAAAACTGTCAAAAGAGTGACAGGCGCCGTGTTGGGCTAACGAACCGCGCGGTTGCGCGCAGTCACTCTGACGCGGCACTTTACGAACTATTACCAGCGCCATCTATCGGCGAGTAGGCGGACTGACGGTTTTCTTCGAATGTCGTCGACCCTTGAGTGATTGTGTAGTATAAAAAAGCAAAATAAAGTGAAATACATAAAGATGCAAATGTACCGCGCCCCCGGGCGGCGGGCGGTGGAACGAATTTATCGCTGCGCGCGCACCTCATTATCGCTAACAAGCGTTCGGACTCTTTCTTTACCCCATAAATATTATATTTTACACCTGCATTAAACGCGTCTACGCCGTACGTCTGAAACACCTACAGTTTTAGGGGCTCGTGGTATGATCATTCGTATGGCTATTAAAATTTAAAAGGATATCAATGTAGATGTCTTCGTTAAAATTATGTAGCGTGCGGTAATAAATTATATTATGTTAATATACTATTGTGAGGTGAGACTATATTCCCCTTATCTAATATGTTAAATAAAGTTAAAGGCTTAAGTTTTTAATTTTAACCGTTAATTAACATTCACGCTTTAGTTAAGTCCAAGAAAACGTTCAGCCTAAAGTCAAATAACATATTAAGAATACAAAAATATTAATAGTTATTATTAATATATATTTTTAAAGTACGAGTAAATTGACATAAATAACAAAATGTCCGCCTTATTGCTTCTGTAGAGTTTTTTTTTTTAATTTTCATGCAAACCATAGACAAGTGGCAACAGATGTTCAACAGTTATGATCAATAATTATAGTCTAATATACATGTCACAACGATGCGTCTTTATTACTTTGACAGTGAATTTATAACCCATAAAAACGATTCGAATATACTTCAGTTAGTTTTTGCTATTGACTTTACACGTAAAATTAAGTAAAACGGCAAAATATAGAACCGTTTATTTTATTTTATTAACATAACATCTAATCATAATTCAAATAATTAATAACACAACGATACGTTATGTCTTTATCTGAAAGTTTTTAAAAAACTTTAGAATCAGAAGCCGATATCCTCTTAAACCTTTAACCTTAATAATTTAAAAAAAAAAATAAAATAGCTTAAAAATACCGTTAACTATATATTAATATGTAAAATATTAAAAATGTCTATACATCGCATTATAATATCGCGTGTGCTTTGTGACAATTACGAGTTTTTAATTGACATTTAAGCTCGCAGGTGACTTCTTGCTAGCATTCTCAATTACATTCATTATACATAAGCAATTCATCATTGTAATTCGTTAAGCTTTTACTTGTAATACTGTATAATAATATATAGATAGTTTGTTAGTAGTTAGTTAGTTAGGACTATGGCCTGAACCCCTCGTATTGAAGGGAGGCCCGTGCCCAGCAGTGGGACGTTAAAAAGGGCTGAATACATAGTAGTTAGTTTTCAACTTATCCTTTATCTGTCTTTTTACTAACAGATAAAGTTTTGTTCCAGCAGGCTTAGTTAAATTTAAATAAATATGTTAATTGTCGCTATAAATTGTAATTATTACTGCTAGCTTAATAAAACAGCTAATTTACATATTATATAAGATATTAAACTGACAACCCTTCATCCGTTCGTTTATGACAAAATAACATAATATGCTTTGTGCCTTAAATATCAATCTTAGGTCGGTCTGTCTGATTGTTACAATATATTTTAAAAGACACTAGATCTAGTACACTTATTTCTTCAATTTATCTAAAAAACTACTGAGCCTAAGCTCTAACATAATGAAAGAAGCCACAAAATATAGAAGTTTTTTCAAAATTTACCTTTTCTAATAGAAAAAACCCAATAAAAATAATAAGTAATTAAATTCCTATAACGTATAGAACCTTTCACATGATTCCAACTCGCACTTGGGCGATTTTCATACATCAAATTTACGTTAAAAATAAGTGTATTTCAAATACGAATATAATTTCCCTCACAAGATCCCTGGTATTGAACCCATTCCAGTTCCACGCAAAACCGTAGTCTGGTATCAAATAACATGGTATTTGCGAGATTACGATAGCCGATATACCCGATTGATACCCGGATGAGCTCCCCGGGGACCCGGGAAATATTACACTCACATCCTCGATGATATTTTTTGTGCTTCCAGACCTTTTTATGCTAGTAATTATTATATAACTGTATGTCAGCGATGGTGGTTTTTGTGTTATAAATCTATATGTATAATAAAAATCACTGAGTCGAATTTGGACATTAAATATTTTTTGGAAAATCTTATTGAAATAGTCATTATTATCGATACAGAGACCGAGTCTATAGTTTTTAGAATTTTCGTCTGTTTGTCTGGGAACGCATCACGAGAAAACTACTGGACAGATTTTGATGAAATTTGGTATGATGATAGTTAGTTATCCGAGTCAACATATAGGATACTTTTTACTGCGGGAAATATCTCATCTCTGAAAAATCTATACTAACTTTAAAACGTATTGGGACGAACCCGAGTGGAGCGAGGGTGAGTCGCTAGTAATTATATAAGAATGAATATTAAAACGATAATATAACTGATTAACAAACAACATTTAAAGTATTTCTAGTTAAAAGAAACTCACATAAAACTCTATATTTTTATTTTTTAATAATTATTTAAATACTATTTTTATAAAGTTTAAATTATATTATTTATTGCCACCACTCAAAATGTGTGAAAGACTAGCGACTCACCCTCGCTTCGCTTCGGGTTCGTCCCTAGATCAAAACAAATCTATCCCACGGGAACCGTACATTTTTCCGGGATGATATATAACCTATAGCCTTCTTAAGTAAACGGGCTATCTAATGGAAAAAGAATTTTTCAAGTCGGATTAGTAGTTCCTGAGATTAGCGCGTTCAACCAAACCAACCAACAAACAAACAAACTCTTCAGCTTTATAATATTAGTATCGATAAAGAACGAAGGTCTTTATACTCATATTCCTGCCATCTATCAATTGTTAAAACGTAACCTATAACACAACACACAAAACATAACTATTAATATAGCAAAATTTGCACTAGAATAAGTAAAGCGATTGTCACTATATAAAAGAGCCATATTGATTTAAAAAGAACATATTTTCTTAGATAGGTTCTAAAAGGCGTGGCCTCACTCGAAGCCCCGCATCGGGTAAAATCGAGAAGTGTTATCGCTACGAAATCCATGGTATCTAGGCCGGCGGTCTCAAAGGAAATCATTGGGAAGGCATCCGGAAAATTTACCGCACATTCCGCCGTGGAGTAACCCACCTGCATCTTGGTACGTGCTCCATTTTGTGCTGGATATTTAAGAAATTGTCGCTTAAAAGATTTATATTGAATAGACGTTTGTTTTTCGTGTTTCTAATATAAACACGGGACGGGGTTTTAGGGTAAGCTACTGGTGTATGTGGCTTATAGATTAGGACTTTGTTTACAGGTTCAATGCCAGCGATGTCATTTTTTTTTGGTTAAATTTATGCTTTCATACATAATAACGTCTGGGAGTGAAGGAAATCTGTACTAATATTATAAATGTGAAAGTTTGTGAGTATGGATGCCTGTTACTCTTTCACGCCAGAACGGCTGAACGGATCTGGATGAAATTTGGCACAGAGATAGATTATAGTCTGGAATAACACATAGGCTACTTTTTATCCCGGAAAAATGTACGGTTCCAGTGGGATAGGTTTGTTTTTGTTTTCCTAGAGGCGAACCCGCTAGTATTACTATATAATCATAAACTTAGCTTTTATATTATATTATAGCGAAATTACTAAACGAATTTTAATGAAGATTATATGCTTCTTCAGACTTTAAGCGTTTTGCCTAATCGCATAATAAAATTTCACGAAACAGTAGTACGAGTTGTGTGTATCACAGACAAAAGTTAATTAAGATTTTGTTCTGAAAAATAAATGTAGCTCGCAATTTCGTTGTATTCCAATTCATTCTAATAATTAATGGCTTCATTATTGTCAGTTCTATCTTAAATTGTGTTGTCGCAGCTTCCATATTTGAACATGGACCAAAAAGATGTGTCCAAATGTGTTCAAACTAGCGACTTATCCTCGCTTCACTCGGGTGCGTCCCTAGGTACGTTTTAATATTTTTGAGCGGAACCTTCATTCTTTTTCTAAAATAAAAGTAGCCAAGTTATAGATACTGTATATAATTTCATATGCATTTAGTAAAAAGCTGTTATTTTGACATTACAAACAGACACTTCAATTTTATTTATCTGTATAGATGTAGTAGTAATTCTGCCTGGTTGGTTGTCTAACTAAATGGCTAATCCGATTTTAATGAGTTTTTATATGGGTAGAGACGCCTAGAGAGAAACGTAAAAATAATCAAGTTAAACGTTTCTTTTAACAAATTACTTAAGTAAATCTAGAATTTTCATAGTTTTCTATACTAATATTATAAAGAGGTAAAGTTTGTGAGTTTGTGACGTTGTAGGAGGTAATATCTGGATCTACGGAACCGATTTAGATGAAATTTGGTAAGAAGATAGTTTAAGACCTTGGGAAGGACAAAGAATACTTTTATCCCAGAAATCATCATTTAAGGGGGTAAAAATGGGGATGAAAGTTTGTATGGGCAATCAAGCTAGGGACGAACCCGAGCGAAGCGAGGGTGAGTCGCTAGTATTCTATAAACTAATGTATCTATAATGTAGTTCAAAAGTTTTTTTTTTTAATTTGTTATTATATTAAATATTATGCCACCATATTAAAAAAGGAAAACCACCTATAATTTAGATTTCTTCAAATTTATACATACGCATGGATAAGCCCAGATACAATATACCATATGCTAAGCTATTAGACCATCGATTAGATAGTAATTATTCATAAGGGGTTATACCAAGCTCAGTTATTCCGGGGCTATGGGAAGTGTCGTTAATTATTCACCATGTCGACACCGTAATAGGACACGCGTTATAAATATTTAAAAGACGATCGAACCTTTCGTTACTGGTGAAAATTCTAATAGAGCTTGGTTCTGCACTAGTTTTAGTTTTGATCTAAATACCTGTAGGTTACGATGTATTGTTTTGTATAAACTTTATCATAATTTGTATAACTTATTCAATTACGAAATTATTAATTAAGTTTTGTAGCCGATATATATTTTGAACGATTATTACGAGTTTTTATGTAGTTATTCTTATAATTATTGACAAATTAATATTTGACAATTTCAATAAAACTACTATAACGAGTAATCTTTCAATTCAATTTTCTTAGTAACGGTTATTAGTTCTTATTATTTATTATAAAATTTCAGATAGTCTGTAATAACTAATTTTGAGAAGTTGAGAAGTCAAAAACTTTAGTCTCTCCCGTGACTATGTACATAAAAAACCGTGACGTGAAAAAAAACTGAAAAAATTATTGTATGGAAAAGATAATTCTTTTCAGATTATTATAAATAATATTTATAAATGTTAATGTGTATTTATGTATTTATTTGTTCTTCTTTCACGTTGAAGCACAGTGACGGATTAGCGTGATTTTTTGTGTGGAGACAGTTGGAGGGCTGGAGAGTAACACAGGCTACTTTTAACGGCGAGAAATTATCTCATACCCACGGGAAAACACGTTATAATATAACCCACAATAACTCCAAACTAACCGTTAAAACGTGAATTACTAGTACTAGGGAAGAACCCGTACGAAGCGAGGGCGAATCGCTAGTTTTATATAAAACGTAAGATCAAATAAATAAAAATATTTTATTTAACGAAATCAAAACACCTCACAAACAACTCTTAACAGGAAAGACACTCCGATGACATATTCTGACCTTTCAACAGCCAATGACAATATAAAATTGCAGTCAATTACGCCACATTGTTACAGGATCCGTCAAACCGCGGAGTTCCGCGATCTAAACAATTTGACATTTGGTATAAACTACGAAAATGCGGTTAGATATTATTATAATATTTTTGTTTAACTACTGTATCTCCTGTATACGTTAAAAGAATCGATTAATACTTTCTTAGATTTACGCGAATATTTGACATTTTAAATATCATGGTCATGATCAGATCATTATCATATCATGGTCATAGGAGAGACATGTAATCTCTCCCGTGACCATGATTGCTGTAAAGCATTCGAAACGTCGGGAACCAAAAATCAAAATATATCCGCGAAAAAATCCGAAAAGACATTTTTATTTAAAAAGAATCGATTAAATCAAAAATCTTATTTCATAACTAACTAAATGTACCTAATAGCTAAAGTTAGTTTATTTGTTGGTCCATTCACACAGTGACGTACAAACAGTTTGACGTGATATGATTTTTATAGATATATATAATACATACATGTAGATAATTTATGCATTAGAGTGACACAGGTTACTTTTACACCGACATTAATACTTCTCTTAGCGTAATCAGTTCATGTAAAATGAGATTAATACCAACATCTATTTAATTAAAATATATATTTAACTAAAAAGTGAAAAGTGAAAGAAGGACAAACAAACAAATACATTTTCACATTTATAATATTAGTATAGAAGTATGGATATAGAAAGAATTTAAGCTTTTCTATGAACTATTAGTTTTCGTTAAGTCATATTTAAAAAAAAAAAAGAAAAGGTCAACGACCCCAATAAACCTGACTACAATACAGCGGGTGTAATGACCCAATTAGTGGTCGGACTCGAACCCACTGACATTAGGATCTGTTAAAATTGTTTTCTATTGCGCACGCGTTTCATTCATTGCGGTCGAGTAATTGGGCAATTTTTGGCGACGCCGTGTCATAGCGAGTCACGCTTCAATTACTTAAATAGCTAAAATTAAGCGTCTGTTTCAAGAAAGATTTGTTTAGATTTTCCATTTTTCATGAAACTTTTGTGATTAAGATAATTTTAAATGAAATAGTCTTTTCAGATTTTATCACGGTTTTATTTTGATTTTTGGTTCCCGACGTTTCGAATGCTGTACAGCAATCATGGTCACGGGAGAGACTAAGGTTTTAGACGTTTCAAAGGTAAAGCATTCGAAACGTCGGAAACTTTGGGATAGCTGCATTTAAAATGTCAAATGTGAGCGTAAGTTTAAGAAATTATTATGGTTAAGATAAGGTGTTAAATAAAAAAAAATAGATAATTATATGTATACTAATACGTAAAGTGACATGAATCAATAGAAATAATTAAATCTATAGTGATTAATTATATATAGCCATATAAAATTAATAAAAAATATTGAATAATTTTCTAAGCATTTTATACAATTTTCGTCATCCATTCAAAAGTACGAATTTGATTGTTGTTATAACGTTTAAACCACCTGTAATCGCTATCAAGACGACGCTACGTAATCAACGTAATACTCTGTAATTCGTCGTAATCGCAGTAATTCCCTGTAATTCCGTAATCAGAGTGGGGCACTAACCAATGGTGTGCTAATGGTTACCGCCCACGTGACAGGTGAATTCGAACACTCCATGAAATCGAGCAAGTGCGCTATAATTTTATTCATAATCGTGTTTTCGAAATTAAAATAAGTAATTAATAATAAAACTATCGTTAATTTATCAAATATAATAAATTGTCGTAATTTTTTTGTGACGACACGTTTGGTTCCGTTCGTAGTGGCCCTACTTGCTGTGGCAGCGGTCGCGGTTCGAGTCCCGCTGGGGGCATACATTTGTGTTATGAACACGAATGAATGTTGTACTCCATTCATGGGTGTTTATATTTATAATATGTATGTATTTAAAATTATATATGTGTAGTGTATCAACTATCTGGTATCCATAACACAGGCCTCGTAGCTTAACATGGAACTAGATGGTGCTGTGTGTTAATGTCCCAACATTTATTTATTTATGTTCTTTTATGACCCATGTAATGATTATATAGTACTATGTGGTATTTAGTATAAATATGCAAACAATCAGAAGACCTCAAGTGCTAGAGCTATTAAATTTCATATATATATATAATCAGCCCTTTTTAATGTCGTCGTCGATTCGTACATGAAAATATAAAAGGTGCAAGACTCGGGATTTGAACCCGCTTCACTCGGTTCTCCAAGCGAGCGCGTTACCATTGGGCTGCCACTACCTACATCATATATATGTACATAATACATATAAATAAATAAAATAAATATGTTGGGATATTAACACACAGCACCATTTAGTTCCATGGTAAGCTACGAGGTTTGTGTTATGGGTACCAGATAGTCGATACACTACACATATATAACTTTAAATACATACATATTATAAATATAAACACCCCTGACTAGAGTACAGATATTCATGCCCATCACACAAATGAATGCCCCCAACGGGAATCAAACCCGTAACCGCTGGCACAGCGAGTAGGGTCACAACAAACTGAGCCAAACGTGTCGTCAAATACATATATAGATATAATATATATGATAACATGATAGAATTGACCTGTTAATAGCAAAAGCGTGATAATTAGAAGTGGTGATCAATATAACAGATGCAATTACTGTAATATAAGCCAGGATCTAGGCGAGGCTAACTACCTAATTCGCTATCATTTGGCAAATTATACATAAATTACTCAAAGAGTATGGAAAATTACTATAATGGTTTCGTGTATCGATTATATATTAAATACTAGTTACATACCCCTGTTCTGCTCAGGTTTTTTTTAACATCTATCTACCCTTCCATAGATTTTTCTTATAAAATCGTGTTCCTAGATGATAATTTGGGCAACATTTTGTTTTTAATGAAATAAAGTATCGACGTCGTTACTTTTGATAATGTAGCTTTTTTTATTTAATTTTTTATTACAAACAAACACACAAGCAAATCATGCCTCGTTATCTACACCAATATTATAACAAGGCAGAGTTTGTTTGTTTGAACGCGCTAATCTCAGGAACTACTATTTCGATTTGAAAAAATCTTTGAGCATTAGATAGCCCGTTTATTGAGGAAGGCTGTATGCTATATATCATATAATATATAGTCTATCTATTCCATACTAATCGTTAGAATGTACCTAGGGACGAACCCGAGCGAAGCGATCGTGAATCTCTAGTAATATTAGCATAGATATAGACAAATATAATATTATCTCATTCATCTCATTGAATTTTTACTACCACTATATGGGGCACTACCAAAATTAAAGCATTGTGCTCAATTCTTACATGACAGGACAAGCCAATAATCGTACTTTTTATATATTAATCTAAATTAAGCTCAGTATTAAGCTTAGCTGTTAAAATTGGGATTGACTTAGAAGTCATAATAAATGGATCAATGGTTAGGAAATAACAACAACATCGAACCCGCTAAGACCTCAATGAACATAAGAAATCCACCTGTTCCACCAGTTTTATAATTATATTTTACTAACGACTAGCCCTCGCTTCGCTTGGGTCACACAATCAGATCACGCCAATCCGTTACTCTGTTTCGACGTGAAAGAAGGACAAACAAACAAACACACTTTGACATTTATATTATTAGTACGGAAGTATGGATATAGAAAGAATTTAAGCTTCTCTAAGAACTATTTTTTCGTTATAGTTTTCGTTAAGTCATATTTAAAAAAAAGAAAAGGTCAACGACCCCAATAAACCTGGCTACAATACAGCGGGTGTAATGATCAATGGTTAGAAAATAACAACAACATCGAACCCGCTAAGACCTCAATAAAAACAAGAAATCCACCTGTTCCACTAGATGGTTATACATGAGTATAAGATTAATAAGCATAATATCGTACCAAAACGGTATATTTAATACAAATGCAAATGTAATGATAACCAACATTAGAAATAAGGTTCGTCCCGTAAAAGGGCAAGCCCGCTGCGCTTGCAAATTGCAACATCTCTTTGTTCGCGATCAGTACCCTGGATACTAGCATAGATACAGCAGAGATATCTTGAGATAGCATCTATTAAACTAAATTCATTGTAATTGTCCTTTTGTAAACCGTTTTGCGGATGATTGCTTTATTATGTGCGATCTTTATTGCTTGGTAATCTAAGTTGAGTTAGGTTTTTTTGGCAGTTCATATTGGATTGATAAATCAGTGTCAGTTTAATTTTAATTATGTCTTATAGAGAAATCGAACCTAAAACGTTTGTCTTAAAAGATAAAGAATCTAGGTATAACATAAGTACAGGTATGTAGATATGTACCTACACAGAAATGTGAATCATTCTTAATAAAGATTTCATATAATACTTTCTTAGATTTACGCGAATATTTGACATTATAATAAAACTACATAATAAGAAATACTTTAAAAAAATCATTGTATAATTTTGTAGGTAGATGCTGTCTGTAACAATTATATGATGACCTTGAGATGTCTAAACCTTAGTTTCTCCCGTGATCATGATTATACCATGAACCAAATATCAAAAACCGCGAGAAAAACCAAAAAGATAGTTTAATTTAAAAAAGATTTCATATGCTTATAACAGAATATGTAAATTTGAAGTGTGAGGACAAGTTTAAGTGTAAGTAAAGTGAAGTGTCATAACTAGCAGCTTATAAGGAAGTTGTTAATAAAATAAACAGTTTATACCATTATTAACACTCGAATGAAACGAGCGAAGATTTATTGAAGCAATCGGACATGTGATAAAATAATAAAATCGATATCAAAGAGCTAGTTCGGTAGTTAATAAATATTTTTCCAGCTGTTCAGAATGAGTTTTAGACCTTTTTTATCATAAATAATGTTAAAAACAATGCATCCTTTGTAACATTATAGGTAATTAAAGTTTGGATGTAAAAATGTCTCGACGAGATCGTTTCCACTGGGCGCCTGTTGGTTATAATTTGTATAGTGATTTACGACTCTATCTAGAGTTAATAGATTTTATTTGCGTTGCGACTGTTTTAAGTGAGTATAATTTATACGCGTCTACTGACTTCTACACATATAATAAAATTCTGAGTCGAATCTGTACATTAAATATTTTTTGGAAAATCTTATTGAAATAGTCATTATTATCGATACAGAGGTCGAATCTATAGTTTTTAGAATTTTTGTCTCTCTGTCTGTCTGTGATTGCATCACGACAAAACCACTGGACAGATTTTGATGAAATAGTCATTATTATCGATACAGAGGCTGAATCTATAGTTTTTAGAATTTTTGTCTGTCCGTCTGTGATCGCATCACGAGAAGACCACTAGATAGATTTTGATGAAATTTGATATGAGGATAGCTGGTTATCCGGGTCAACATATAGGATACTTTTTACTGCAGGAAAATATCTCATCTCTGAGAATGAGTCAATTTCAATATTATAAAAAAAAGCTTGATTTTGTTTACAGGTTTCTAAATAGCTTGTAAGAAATGTTAGATTTTTTGGGACTTAATTAACGTAAAATCGCTATATTGGCTTTTTTGTATATAAAAGACATTAGATTTTATGAAAAACTTTTTCTAATGCTGCTAAGTTAAAAAAAAATTTTGGGATTGACTTTTTTTGCAATTTATATGCCACTACCTTTGAAATATACCATATTCATGAAGGAAACAGTTTTGATGTGACAATTGGTCAAGACATAAACTAAGCACAATCAATAAAGGTACAGACGAATCAAGAAACTCCTTTTGAAGGCAAAAAGACAAACTTACCTTCAAAGACTCACAAACATACAAGACAATTAAGAAAGATTGCGTAAATTACTTAGTACATACGCATTTTGGTTCCCATGTGGGGCATTATGCTGAAGACGACGGTCATTAGGCGATATTAGCTATTAACCCGCCGTACGAATAAGTTACAGCGCTATGTCAGGTACACAAGTGATGGTACGTTTCTTAATTATTCCATTTATTACTTGGAGCGGTCTACACCGGTACAAGCTATACACAAAATCACATAACTGTCTGTCGGTCCACCAAGTTTTTGTATTGATTGAGGGTCCATTTATTGATTACATACAGTGAATCGTAAAGAATTTTGGCATCGGCAAAATAAAAAGAATCTTAAATAACGTTTTCCATAATTTTAACTTAGGAAAATATTAACGACTAGCGACTCATCCTAGTTTTGCTTCGGGTTCATCCCTACTTAATAACAAAACAAATCTATCCCATGGGAATAAAAAGTAACCTATGTGTTATTCCAGACTAAAATCTATTTGTGCCTTTAATCTAGATAAGTTCAGCCGTTTTGGCGTGAAACAGTAACAAACATCCATACATTCTTACAAACTTTCACATTTATAATATAGTTTTTTCAAGTCATTACATAGTGCTTCGCCCATTTCAAATAAGAAATAAATATGCAAAATTTCATGTGTTTAAATCCAGCAGTTGAAGCTGTACTTTTATCTGTAGATGGTTTAAGCCAAAATGACGGGAAAAAAATCAAAATAAATCCGTAAAAAAATCCGAATAGATAGTTTTATTTAAAACGATTTAAGCTATAATCAATTTATATAAAGTCAAAAACACTGTCGATAAAAGTCAATTTCCAATATATTAATAGGGAAAGATTTTGAATGTATGTTTGTATGTTACGATATGACCCCCAATAACACCATGCGCTGAGCATATCGGGATGCAAGGTGTCATTACACCCATACACTCTCTTCACTATTACTCATCCGTACTATTTAAAATACACATGCCACAGATTTAAAACTTCAGAAATGACATTTTGTCGTGGCTAAATAAAGTATAATTAACTTTGTACGAATATCTGATATATTGAGAAGATAAAGTAAAATTTAATTATTATTATCAGTAGAAATCTTTACCAAAGTGTCTTATGGCACATACTCGACAAATTAACTGCTAGATCTTTATTCCCATAAAAATAAGGGCGTTTCAGACTTGTCTACATAATGCGGTCATAAACTCAACAAGTGAGCAGAGGTCGCTTTACGACGCTATAAACGTCTGTCGTCTGACATCTCACTAATATCTCATAAACTGAAATTGTAGGGCGAATCTTGTCACCACGGATCTTATGTTATGCGTTCATCATATACTGTAAGTACAACTTGTTCTTACATATTCATCGCTTTTTACTGCGAAACGAGAATATTTTAATATTTCTCACCTACTACATACTTTTTATTATTAGTAGCTTTCACACTGTCTAAGCAAATATGTAATTTAACAGTTTAAGCTGTAATCGTACTACTATATAAACGTTAAAGTTTGGATGGACGGATGATTGTTATTTCATCAGGCCAGAACAACAAAACGGCTTTAGATCTTTGTCACAGAAATAGATTACAGTCTGGAATAGCATATAGTAGTCTGGAATAATACTATAAAACTAAATAAACTATTTTAATAACTTAATTTATACGTTTTATCTATACATATTATAAAACAAAGTCGCTCCCGCTGATTGTACACTTAAATCTTTTAAACTACGCAACAGAATTTTAATGAAATTTTCAGCAATAGATAGAGTGATTCAAGAGGAACGTTTATATGTATAATACATGCATATTATGTTATTATTAACCGTTAAAACGTACCTAGGGACGAACCCGAGAGAACCGAGGGTGAGTCGCTAGTATTTACTAAATTTGAATATTTTTTTGCGAATTCCAAATTTCATGCAATTTTTTTTTTGAATAAAAGAGTTGAACTCAGAAAAATAATAAATCGCAATGTAGGGAAGCTTCCGCGTGCGCCCGAGCGTGAGGCGGCCGCGCGAGGGTCGCGCCGGAAAGTGTAATGATGTTTGTCAAATGGAAAATGAGATAGGGAAATGTGCGCGAGTTGCGATATTTTTGCTGACGATTTCTACTCGACGTATATAATTGCTAGGTTACTTATGCCCAAAAGTTTGCGCCAAAAGATTTTGATTGAAAAATTGTTCTGTCTGTCTGTGACTTGAGTTTTTTGTCATAATTTAAAGGTGTTCTTTGGAAAAGTTTATGCTATATTATACTTGTTTTTCCTATATGCTACTTAATTCATTGGGATTTTACAGAATGAAGATGTAACGAATATGTATGTTCATCTAATAGCTCATAAACTTTCGCATGTATAAAATAGAGCGAATAAAAAACAGTAGAAAAAACTCAGTGTTTTTAGTTCAACTCTGCGCAAAAACTCAAAAATACTTCAATTTTATCTTAATTAGAGTAAGATACGAGTATGTTAAGTGAATATAAATGTCTTAAATGAGCATCAAACCTGTTACTCGGCTTAGTAACCAGTGTCAGGTATAGAGATGCGCTACAACATATATGACGTGTATACATTTTTAATTTTAATTGTTTAATATATATTGAAGTAATTTTCAGTTAAAATTTCATAATATTGTATGTTATTGTTAATTTGAACTTTAAGCAAGTTTTAAGCATGCAATTACATCGAATTGCAAATATTAAAATCATCCCCGGTGCGACGCGAGGGTGCCGCCGGAAGATGTAATGATGTTTGTCAAATGGAAAATGATATAGCGAAATGCGAGAGTTGCTAGCTTTTAAGGGCTGTAACTTGTAATGTAAAAAATATTTTATTTTTTAATATTCAGCGAGGATCAAATTTAAGTTTTATACTTTTTTATTTTGCTAATAGTATACTAAATAAATATTTTTTTAATCTGTCCTCTATAAAAAAAAAAAACCAAACAAGTCATGTGATGTCAAAAAGATAAGAAAAACCACTACATCCATATCCATACTAATATAAGTGTAAAAGTTTGTGAGGCCATCCTCATTCATATTAGTCCATCCATACGGGTGTTTGTTACTCTTTCACACCAGAACGGCTGAACGGATCTGGATGAAATTTGGCACAGAGATAGATTATAGTCTGGAATAGCACATAAGTTACTTTTTATCCCGAAAAAATGTACGGTACCCGTGGGATAGGTTTGTTTTTGTTTTGGGACGAACCTGAAGTGAAGCGAATTGCTAGTAAAAAAATAAAAGTCAATTTTTAAATAAAACTATCTTTTCGGATTATTTCGCGGATTTATTTAGATTTTTGGTTTCCGACGTTTCGAATGCATTTTTAAAATCATTTTTGTAAAATATTGGGTAGGCACTGTCTGTCACAAGTATATAACGCCTTTAAGATATCTAAAACCTTAGTCTCTCCCGTGACCATGATAGCTGTAAAGCATTCGAAAATAATCCGAAAATAATCCGAATATAAATCCGCGAAATAATCCGAAAAGATAGTTTTATTTAAAATGTCAAATATTAAAAGTCGATTTGTTAAATAAACATAACTGGAGATTTTAAAGTTACATTAGATGATACTCATTAAAATAAATCCAGAAGCGACACGACAGCATGATAACTCATAATATTTACAAAAATTTAGTTAAAAGATAAATGAATTAGATATCGTAATACCAATATACGGTAAATGAATATTTAAATAGACTAATAAATGTTGCCCTTTCCCGCCATGTTGACATTTAATTAAAGCATCGCGTTAAAATACATACTGATTAAACGATTAAATACGCCATTTAATTATAATTTGTGTTTATTTTCAGCTACTGTTGGTTTGGTTTACGTTTCAAGTTACTGTTATCAATCGGTAACTTAGTGCTTACTACTAGAACATTTTTAAATAAGCATATTCATCTAAAGGGTAATCTTATATATACATACATATAGTAGCGGCTCAACATCGCTTCGCTCGGGTTCGCTTCTAGACAAAAATAAATCTATCCCACGGAAACCTTACATTTTTCCGGGATAAAAAGTAGCCTTTTTGTTATTCTGATGTATGAACTATATTATTGTAAGGTTTCATTAAAATTCAATGAGTAGTTTTTGTGTACTAAGCTGTATAAGTATCTTAATGGAACTCTTTAATTTTCTGGGATGAAAAGTATATAAAATGTTGACCGGAGATATAAAGTATGTATAAGTAAGAAATCAGCAAAAAAAAAATGCTACTTGATAGTCTTACTTATAAAGCTCTGAGTCTTATTCGAATCCGGAGATACCATAAGCATTTTCATCGTAACTACGTCAAAACTATTACTAAGTACTAAGACAAAACTTCAAATATCTCGAAATCAACTTTGACGAAGTTGCGGCCTTCTTTTTTATGACAGCAGTATATGTATAGCATTTATAAGTACGAAAATTTGTGGATATGTTTGTTACTGTTTCACGCCGAAACCGCCAGATTTGAATGAAATTTGGAATAGAAACATGTTAATATGTATGGTGCTTGTCAACTTACCTACTATATGAGTGGAGACACGGGCAATAATTAGTATGATCAAAAAATTAAGTTACATAACATCATTATTTAGGATATCTTATATATATATATATATATATATATATATATATATATATATATATATATATATATATATATATACCCTTAAAGCTAGAAAATTGTATTTTCGCACACGCATTCCTCATATAATGAAGGCATCCACTAAGGAAGGATTTTTCAAAATTAAACCCTCAAGGGGGTGAAATTGGGATAAAATTTTGTGTGAAACTTTTTATTCCTTGGATTTATTTGCATGAAATTTCGTATTTTTCGTAGTTAGATCGGGAGCGAAGCCGCGGGTTCTGCTAGTAGATAATAAATGACATTGTAGCCTGTCTACAAAGAAATTTAGATTTTTATAATGTTAGATTAATAAAATTCATAGGATGTTTTGGAAAAAGATTTTACATCCATTGCATTAAAATTACAATTTTGAGTAAAAATAGTTTTAAATCAAAATCTTAGTTTTCGTAAAAAAGCCTTAGAAAATCCACCAAAAATAACTATCAACCCTCTTTAATTGAAAATTTAAATCCAAAATCCTATTTGAATTCATGCAATAAATCTCCGCGTCTCAACAGCTGATGTTTTTCGAAACAGAGCATCGGCGTGTGCCGCTCAGATAAAATAAATGGTGGAATGGTGAAAAATGACGTCCGCGCCGCCGGAAACTCTGAAAGGGCTACGTCAAAGCCTTTGTGTTTTTGTACATTTGGTTTTTTGTTTCCCCAAAATTAAGCTTACGTATTTCGCTTGAAAAAATTTTAATGACGAATAAAGTTGATAAGAAAGTTTTTTTGAAGATTTTGGATGTCCCTCTTACTTTTGTCTCGTTATTTTTGCTTTTGAGGACGCTTGAAATTATTTAAGCAACTACAAATGTAGCGCAGATATGTTAAAATTTTCATTAAGACGTTAGCTTTTCATATACTTTGGAACTTAAGATAGTCGTTAAAGTATACAACTTATGATGAAAAATAGATTGACGTAAATTAATCTTTATGCCACAAAATTATAATACGTCTACCCTATTTTATGTTTTTTAATTTTTACTCTTTACCGATTTTAGAGTGATGTTTTGGCTAAGCCCTCTTATTCCTAAATAGTTGCTCATTTTTTCAAACATTCGTGAAATTATACATCTACTATATACTAGCATATTCTACAAACTCA
Source organism: Fabriciana adippe (assembly GCA_905404265.1). NCBI lineage: Eukaryota > Metazoa > Arthropoda > Insecta > Lepidoptera > Nymphalidae > Fabriciana > Fabriciana adippe. The sequence continues at coordinate 13,542,184 of FR990000.1, read as the reverse complement.
GTTTAGTCTATAGTTATCATGAAGTTGAATAGACCCAGTCAATTTAAACGGCTACTTACTGAAATTTTAATAGACGCAAATACAGGAAAATCCACTTACCTGGGAACAAAAGAAGGAAAAATTTAATTAAAAATACAATGAAAAAGTGCTCATGATAATTTATTTATGCAAAAAGCCCTTTTAATTATAATTAATATTTACAAGAGTACAATAAAGGAAGACTCGCCTTAAGAATTTAGATATCTTTTTAGACATTGTCTTATGATATCTTACGGAATATTATGTATTTTTTTTATATAAATAAAAAAAATTCAACAAACAGACAAACATATGTTTAAAGTTATAAATTATAATTTATTTATTTAACCAAAATGTATCCAATTTCCAACCAATCTATCTATAATAACAATATATTCATATTCAATAAATATTTAAAGCAATATAACCCTTTGCATAAAACACAAAAACCCTATAAATAAATAAACACTTCAAAATATTTGTTTACACTTAACAAAAATCTACTAAACGTTGCACTTAACATTTAAAAGGCGCATAAAATTTAAGGCTCAATAAAACAGGTGTAAGTCAAATTTTCGGCCATTTCAGAGACATTGGGACCCGCAAAAGGCTATACGGTCTCAATGCAAAAGGCTATACGGTTGTATCTTCGTGGAAGCGAGCATAAAGGGGATGAAGGGCCTTTAAGGGAGTCCCCGACTTATCTACCGTAGTAGGATCGTAAAATAAAGGTTTACTAGGCCGTAAAGAAAATTAAAATGAATTATTTTGACGAGTGTAGGGGGTTAGAGAGAATTGTTATAGGCCATCATGGGTAATTGTTTTTCTTGTTTAATTCAACGCTTGTTTTCGCAGTAATTATGGAGTAACCGCTATTATAGGTTTAGTTACGACGATTTACTTCGGAACAGATTTGCATTAATATATGTTGCTAATTTGCTTTTTGATTCTTTTTAGGGATGATGTGATTGGGTGATTGTTTTTTACTGTAATGTATTCTTTGTTGGGGTTTTATTAAACCTATTTACGTATATATTCATTAGAATGTTCCTTATGAGTTTATGGTATTACATTGAGTGTCGTTGGGACCATTTATTTAATAGGGGGATGGTGTAATAATGGTAGGTTTGATTGGCAATATGCTGGTTGTTATAGTACAATGTACATTTAAAATAAATAGTTTTTATTAGTAAATATTTTTTATTAGTGATGGTAAAATATTTACTTCCGCTAAATTTCTTCATAAATCCATATATTTTATTGCAAGAATCAAAACATACAGAGACAACACCATTAAAGAAGACATGGAACCGAAAACAAATATAAATCTAAGGAAAATCAATGTACCTTTACATAGATAAAGACGGTGCTAGAGCACAGCGTTAGAGAATCGTCAATCGCCCTCCAAACGGCACATTGGCGTTGGAACGCCTCATTCGGGCTGATACTGATCTGTTAAAATTCACCGATTACGGGGATGCCATTGTTTTATCATGGTAAGGCGATGGGGATATATGGTGTAATGGAAGCCTTTGAGACGATGCGTTTTAAATGTAGCAACTTCTTGAAAAATATTTCAGGTCTTAAGCTTCTTCTTTCCAAACTGGTGTTAGACTCATGACGTTCAGTAAAAAATTGTGATAATTTAATGCTGAGCAATATAACTTGAATTTAATATTTTTAAAAGAGTTTTTTTATTTGAATTTTTTAAAGTAGTTTTTTTTTAATTTATCTTTTTTTATACAGGAGCAAACGAGCAAATCCATCTACTGCAACATAAGAGGAGTTGCGACTGCTTGAATCGAATATTGTAACTCAGTAATAAGACGTTTAAGGTGTACTAATATTTTCAAATTTGAATTATTTTGATATTAAAATATCTAATATTAATGAAATAAATTCAACTAACAATTAAAGAAATACTACTAATGAAATTTTACGTATATTTGGTGTTTTAACCGTGTTACTACACGACTTAAAACATACATTTTAAAGTATCGTTTTAAATAGCAATACCTGCCCGTATGTATCCAATGTAAGGGAAACCCTCGCCGCAAAGGTGCCGTAAACGTGAAGTAAAATGCGAAATAGTGTTTTCTTTTACGGTATGGAGATGTGATTTGATCGTCGCGAATGGATTTCAATGGCCTCCCATGAATACGAGGGCGTATTGTTTGATGGGCATTTAATGGTTTGCATATTGGTTTGTCTGTTTTAGTACATGCGTCGTAAATGCTGTTTTTGTTTATTTACTATATATTAATATTTTATAAGAATACAGGTAGACTTACTTCAAAATTAATTAAAAAAATATTTAGATTCGATTTTTTGATGTATATAGGATATCCCTTACTAGCTTTATATGTTTATATTTTTGTCACCTCCTAACTCTTAAACAAATAAAATTTCAACTTCATTATGCCATGGATAGAGGTATTGATGTGTCAACTACTCTTTATGTTAACTCATATTGGAAATCCCATGAAATATTAGTATAAATGACATTACTTGTTTTTTTTTTTTAATTTTTAAACTATAAAGTCCTACCATAGACGTAGAGTATATACTGTGCAATACTCTTATGAAATTGACCACTCTCTAGAAAGAGAAAAAGCGAACGTGCGGCCAATACCTGTCTTTTATTCCAATTTGAATTTATAAATGAAATGTAAAAATTTAATAATATGATTGTAAATTATAATATTATAATGGAATGTAAAATGATTATAAATATCTATCTTCATTAATTGTATTACAGAAAACTTTTGGCCGCACATTCGTTTTGTCTCTGTCACCCTTTCCGCTATTTTAACCGACGGCTGACAAAGAAACAATCCACTCCACTCCACTTTCCATGTCTAGGAGTTTGACTAATGTCATATACATCTAAGAAGTAAGTAAGGGCTAGTATAAGCTAGCGCATTAGTAGCATAAAAGTTAAATCCCTAGTATCTGTTGATCTATCTCTTGTAGAGTAATGATGGATGGCTGTTTTAAATGCTTTTTTATCAGATGAACTACTTCTAGTTGAGTTCATCTTCATTATGACAGCTTATTGTAAAAGAATGATTTGCAAACTAAATTATTTTACATATACATTGACTTATAACTCGCTATATTGTAGAAGGGTTGTGATAAACTTAACCACAAAATTGATTTATTAAATGTATCGATTCTTCTTGATCTATCTATCTATTTATAAATCTATTGATTCTTCTTGATGAATCTTGATTTCTTATCTTCTGCTCTAGATATTTCTACTATTGATTCTAGCATTGTTATTTAAGGTCTGTATAAAAATAACATACAATGTCATAAGAGTATCGTGATAGCCATCCTGTAATTGTTATATTTAAAAATATAACATACGCCCTTGTATTCAGCCCTTTTTTAACATCCCAATGCTGGGCACAGGACTCGCTTTTCTACAAGGGGGATCAGGCCATAGTCCACCACGCTGGCCAAGTGCGGGTTGGCGGACTTCACATGTCTTTCGAAAACTTGCTAGGTTCTCTCAGATTTGCAGGTTTCCTCACGATGTTTTTCTTCATCGTAATACAAGTGATACTCTTGAATTATACGTCCTTAGAAAGTTTTATATTACATCAGTATACCTCATTATTTATGAACAAAAACGTATGAAATAATTACCAAATGAGCAAAACAAACATTAATAGAACAAAATGAATATAACACAAGTATTTATTCCAAAGTATCAAATGAACTGAAATGCTGCATTTAAAATTACATCGCGGCTTTTAAAAGTACATAAAAATAAGTCGAGATGGCTAAAAAATAAGAAAATACAAGGAGATCTCGCAAGATGTTATCTTAAAAAATCCAGGGTGTCAAACCGGGTTTTCATGGTGCGGGCCTCATAAAGTTTTGCTTCTTGATGGTCAATTTGAGTATTCAACGTCGTTTTGGGGCTTGAAAGCGGGTTGTTTTGTTTGAACGTAATATGATAATCTATTCTATACTGTATTTGCATTTTTTGTTGTACCGTCTAAGACGTGATTTGATTTATTTTTAATTTTTTAAATATATTAGGTGTTTTTGAAAAATTGATTAGTATTCTGGTTGTTGGTTAATCAATTTTTTTATTTACTAAAAAGCATTAATAATATAATAAAAACAAGTACGAATCACTAATATTATATAGAAGTAACATTTTTTTTGTATGTATGTATTCAGCCCTTTTTAACGTCCCACTGCTGGGCACAAGCCACCCTTCAATACGAGGGGAATCAGGTCATAGTCCACCACGCTGGCCAAGTGCGGATTGGCGGACTTCACATATCTTTCGAAAACTCGCTAAGTTTTCTCAGACATGCAGGTTTCCTCACGATGTTTTCCTTCACCGTAAGGCAAGTGGTAATCATGTTAGAAAAAATTCGCACATGAAAATATCAGAGGTGCGAGACCCAGGATTTGAACCCGCTTCACTCGATTTCAGAATCGAACGCATTACCACTGGGCTAATTTTTTAAATAATCCTATTTTCTATAACAATTATGCCTCATCTAATAATAAACAAAGGGACAACGAGACAAACAGAACATGTAGTACCTACATATTAATTAAATCCTCAGTAGAAAGGTGTAGTAAATCACAAATTACCCATTAATAATAATGAACGTGTTATCCCCACTTACAATCTATCGGCCACTAATCAAGCTAACACTATAAGCCGGTTAATCTACACTGTCGCGAGCTAGCCATTATAGATCTAGGCAATGTAGGCTATTGTGGCGTCAATAGACGATTTCAGATGCTTTGTTATAAACACTGCCTTTATATACATTTGCTATTGAACTAATCTGGATGTTACTGAATATTTTGAAATATATATAGGTATCTCATAAAGGCAGTGGTAGCCCAGTGGTAACGAGCTCGCTTGGGAAACCGAGTAAAGCGGGTTCAAATCCCAGGTCTCGTACCTCAGATATTTTCATGTGCGAATCATTTCTAACTTGATTACCACTTGTTTTACGCGGAAGGAAAACATCGTGAGTAAACCTGAATATCTGAGAGAACCTAAAGAGACATGTGGAGTCCACCAATCCGCAGTTGGCTAGCGTGGTGGACTATGGCCTGATCCCTCTCGTATTGAAGGGAGGCCTGTACCCAGCAGTGGGACGTTAAAAAAAGGGCTGAATACACATCTTATAATATTAAACTAACAGATCCCGCGGCTTCGCTCGCGCTTAAACTACAAAAACAAGACTGGCTTTATGCTATTAGTAATAATGTATGGAAGTCTGTCCGATTTGTTGGCACTTATGATTACTGTTCCACTCTTTTGGGTAGTGATAATATTATAGCCTATAGCTTTCCTCAATAAACGGGCTATCTAATGCAAAAAGAATTTTTCAAATCGGATTAGTAGTTCCTGAGATTAGCGCGTTCAAACAAACAAACAAACTCTGTATCTTTATAATATTAGTATAGATGAGTAATTTTTACTATATACGTATATATTTTATTTCATGTAACTCAGAAACGGCTCTAACGATTTAGATTAAATTTTATATGTATAAGGTTTTTGCTTTTTAAGTTTATCGATATAGATGTTTTTCTGAAAATAATAACATATAGATTAATAATAAATCTTTTCTGAAAATAAAAATATTTTTAATATTTTTCCCGAAAAATGCCGGGCGAAGGTCGATCGCCAAGGTACTGTATAATAAATAGACTCGTGATATACCAAGAATGTTCTTTAGATGTGCTTTACACTCGAATCATAAAATACTATAATATTTAAATTTGTCGATTGAATTTCTCACTTTATAAAATTCATCAATTATGACTTTCATCTTAAATGAATTTAAAATTTTAGATTTGAATGAAGAATGTATTTGTTGACTTTTTAGTCTTGGTGGATGAGCGGCGTACCCAGTAATACGGGTCTACACCTAGTACAGCGGCCCTTGCGACTAGCTTGTATTGTAATGTTTAAGTCAATAAAAGTAGGGAACCAAAAATCAAAATAAATCCGCGAAAAAATCCGAAAGGATAGTTTTATTTAAATGTCAATAAAAGTACTTCTATTTTTATTTGTTTTTAGAAAAAATTTGTCTTCTCCATTCCACATGCCATTGGGGAAATAATCTGTGCTAAAATGGCACACTTTAAAGCCATCAACAAGAGAATAAATAGAATATATCTTAAGAAAAAACTGGTAAAAGCGTGACTAATAACAATAAATCGGAAATTAAGTACCAATAATACCTCTAATCTCGCCACTAATCTAGTTAATACTTAGTCTAATGTAGAGTCTATACAGCTTATTACCGTGGTAATAGTTAACCGATCGTGGTCTTTGTTTCAAATGAACTAACTAACGTTTAAATTAGGATACCACATTATTTTCTATAATAAAATATTCATGAAATTCGTATTGTGGAATTTTTCGTTATTTTATAATGGATTTTTTTATATTATTATCCATACTAATATTATAAATGTGAAAGTTTTTGAGGATGGATGTATGTTTGTTATTATTTCACGCCAGAACGGCTGAACGGATCTGGATGAAATTTGGTACAGAGATAGATTATAGTCTGGAATAGCGCATAGGTTATTTTTTATCCCGGAAAAATGTGAACTGTGAATACCGAAGCGAAGCGATGGTGAGTCGCTAGTGTTTTATATATTGAAATAATCGTTTCCAGTATACTCGACGAAGAGCTGGTATGGTTCGAAAATATATATATATTTTTTTAATCTGTTTTCAAAAGACATGTAAATTTTGCCAACCCGCAGTTGGCCACCGTGGTGGACTATGGCCTGATCCCCCTCGTATTGAAGGGAGGCCCGCGCCCAGCAGTGGGACGTTAAAAAGAGTTGAATACGGGTAGGAGTTATTTATTATTATGGATAAGAATCCACAGGCCAATTTCCGTTGCGATTTCTCTAATATAACAATATAACAATCACGATAAAACAATTTAATTTTAATACTGTTCTTTCCCTCGGCCCGAATTACTTCATTTCAACAAAAGGCGAAACAAAACGGCAGGAAGGAATCTCCCTGGAGGTATGAATGAAAAATAAAATTTGAAATTCAAATGCGCCTTATCAATTACATGTACCGTTCCAACAATACCGGAGCTCTTAGAATTTGCATCTTCATACAATACCAATTAGGGGTTCGCTCGTTAATTCGACAGGGACCCGGCGGTTTTCAACTGTAGAAAGAACTTGTTTGTAACATTGTTTAACCATTTGCATCTTTATGCTACTCAAATATTATTCAAATAACCTTGTTATTTGGATTAAATCTTCATAGTATTTTGCTATTTCTTCGAATTTCTATAAAGAGGTTATATGACGACACGTATGGTTCAGTTTGTAGTGACCCTACTTGCTGTGTCAGCGGTCGCGGCTTCGAGTCCCGCTGGGGGTATTCATTTGTGTGATGAGCACGAATGTTTGTACTCCAGTCATGGGTGTTTATATTTATAATATGTATGTATTTAAAGTCATATGTGTAGTGTATCAACTATCCGGTATCCATAACACAAGCCTCGTAGCTTACCATGGAACTAGATGGTGCTGTGTGTTAATGTTCCAACATATTTATTTATTTATTTATATTTAATTGTACATTTGTTTTCAAAAACTACTGAAAAGATTAGCACCATAATCAGACTACTATTATTTTTGAAAGTTGGTATATGTGTGTATATGTTTAATACTCCTTAGCCCTGAAACGGCTGACTGGATTTGGATGAAATTTAGTACTGTAGATAGACTATACTATGAGACTAAATTGATATTCGTTAATAATCCTACATACAGTTTTTGGAAGATGTACCTTGAGTCACTGTCACTTACTGACATGTTCTCTTTAAAACTTAGTAATATATTATATACTAACAGCATGTAGCCACAGCCATTTGCGAATATTTCTATTTATGTCCCTTCATATAAAAAATATAATAATACAATTTAAAAAAAAACTTCAACCGGGCATCGAATCTGTTAAAGTTTTTGTAACTATTTCTGCAATCTTTGAAAATACGTGAAATAATGCGCAAGCGCAGATATCAGTATCTAAATCTTATAAAACTTAAACACTCCGTTAAAAATTAATATAATTTACTAATAGCATATCAAACGTGTAAAGGCGTAAGCGCGGCAATCAAATATTTACGGAAAACATTCTCCTGAGAGCAGTACGTGAGGGTTCCGCCACCTGTTTACACAAAGGACTTATTAACCCCGTTAATAGTATTACCACTTGATTTATAATATCATTGTTATTGTTATCCTTAGTTATATTATAATTAAAAAAACGTATCTGTCCTGCTTTCACAGCAATGAAGCAAAATTTGTCCAGGTATAGTTAGGCACACTATATGTATAGTATGGTACCAGTATGTATAGTGTCGTATACACCATAGGTACGTTTTTAACCGACGTTAAAAAAAGGTATTCAATTCAACAGAATGTTGCTTTTTCTGCGTATGTGTTAGGTGATATCTTTGCCAATTCTAAACCGATTCTTTTATTATTATTTTTATTAAGGGTTTATATCTCAAGGGTGTTCTGATATAATTTTTTAAAAGAAATTCTACCTAAGCAAGGAATATTTTCAATGACATAAGTTGACGAAATACTAATACTAGTTGACGAAAATATTGCAAATCAAATCAAATGGTTTCGATTCGATTTCTTAGAGATGGGATATTTTCCCGCAGTAAAAAGTATCCTATATATTGAGCCGGATATTTAGCTATCATCATACCAAATTTTATCAAAATCTATTCAGTGGTTTTCTCATGATGCCTTCCCAGACAGACAGGCAGAGAAAAATTCGAAAAACTATAGATTCGGCCTCTGTACCCATAATAATGACTATATCAATAAGATTTTCCAAAAAATATTTAATGTACAGATTCGACTCAGTTAGAATTTTATTATATGTATAGATAAGGTATTTAACTTCGCTTACTCTAAGGCAGTATAAAAAAAGTATGATACATTTATAAAAGTAAGAATTAATACTTTCTTAGATTTACGCGAATATTTGACATTTAAATAAAACTATCTTTTCGGATTTTTTCGCGGATTTATTTTGATTTTTGGTTCCCGACATTTCAAGTATCCCCCGTGACCATGATTGCTGTAAAGCATTCGAAACGTTGGGAACCAAAAATCAAAATAAATCCGCGAAATAATCCGAAAAGATTGTTTTATTTAAAGTAAGAATTAATTACACGGCAACTATTCAAGGCACTAGGTGCTAATACAAAGGCGACCTCTCACCCGACTGACACTCGACTTGAGACGTAGTGCTTTCGAAAAAAAGAAAGCGCTCGCTAAGAAATCATTGACCCTTTTTGTAACATATTTTGAATTGCATAACCTAATTTTAGGTCTGCACAATGTTTGCGACTTTAGAAACTTAGTTAGAAAATGCTTAGAATCTTTCTCATTTTTAAAGATTATTTAAGCACAATAATACTTTCTTAAATTTACGCGATATTTTGATATTTTAAATAAGACTATCTTTTCGGATTTTTTCGCAGATTTATTTTGATTTTTGGTTCCTGACGTTTCGATTGCTTTATAGCAATTTTTTTTCAGCGGAACCCTAATTCTTTTCTAAAATAAAAGTACCCTAAGTTACTCCTTATAATATCAGCTATCTGCCAGTGAAAGTCCCGTTAAAATTGGTCCAGCCGTTTCGGAGATTAGCCGGAACAAACAGACAGACAAAAATTTTATAAATTGAGTTTTTCTTATAAGTAGGTACCGTATATAATTCCGTATGTATTTAGTATAAAGCTGTTATTTTGAAATTACAAACAGATACTTCAATTTTATTTATCTGTATAGATGTATAGATTCTTCTAAGACGAGACTAAAACAGCTGTGACTTACTTATGTTAGCTTAAATTAATTTTATATTTTAATAAGTGTTGCAATGGGATTTTGTAAAAACTATGCTTGAAACTTTTTTGACATAAATCGAGTAGGTACTATAAAAAGCTATGATGTCGCCAGTGCGTGTCACTCTGCGTCTGGATTTCGTCAAGCACAGTTTCAAGTTTGACTCTATATTATTAAATTAAGATTGTGAAATAGATACAATAAATAATTATCAATACAGGCAGTTTTTTATTAAACAGTTTTTATATTTAATTGAAACCTTAAATATATCCACCCTTTGGAATAACCTCGCAAACATAAAAAAATACTTTACACACAGACTCCGCCCCCATTTTATATATATTTAGTTAAGGAAAGATATAAAAGATAGCACAATTCACAGCCCACCCATTCACATATTTGAATAATAAATAAATCGCAATTCAATAACAAAAAGGGCTTAGACCATATCTGGTTGGCGATGGTCAATTTGTCGTACGTTTTATTAGCATCCATGATGCGCCCGCGCCTACGACTGCACGTAGGTATTAACGAATTGCATGTGTCGTTTTAAATCACCTTTATTACTAGTGTAGTGGGTTCGATTCTTTTTTGTTGTTTTTTTTTGTATTATTCATATAAAATTATTAATATTAGATTTTTAAAGAAATTTAAACGGTCATTTTTGTTTATTGTTGAATATGCTTTACGTTAATCACATTCTATAATAATGATGAAAGGTTGTATGTGTGTACGTTTGTTACTCTTTTCCTTCGAAATGGCTGGATTGATTTAGGTGGAACTTAGTACACAGATAGACTATGATCTAGAGTGACATTGACTACTGTTAATTATATAATTTTCTAAAAGATGGCGCTGTGTATTATCTTAATAATATTATAAAAGCGAATATTTGTGAGGATGTATGGATGTTTGTTACTCTTTCACGCAAAACCTACGAAATGGATTTTAATGAAACTTTACAATAATATAGCTTATACATCAGAATAGCACATAGGCTACCTTTTATCCCGCAAAAATGTACGGTTCCCGTGGGATAGATTTGTAAATACAAAAGGAACCTAAGGGAATCCGGGCGAAGCCAGAGTATGACGCTAGTATTATAAAGACGACAGCTTGTGAGTTAGTGAGTGAGCGTGTTTGAGCTGTAAGTGAGTTTGATTGTTGACGCTATATAAACTTAACGGATTTGAATGATTTTCTGAATGGGATAAAATAATCGATATCTGATCTTGAAAAAAATTTACTGTTGGACAAATTTTGATACAAGTATTTTTTACCAAGGTATCTGACACGTGAGTGAAGCCGCGTACATAAACTAGTTAAAAATATAATTTTGTATATTATATAATTCATATTAAGATTTTAAATATGACTTGTCTCTAAACTGTAAATAACATACAAAACAGTAACGATGTTAAAGAATTTGAAGAGAAAATTCATATTTTTTACACACGAAGTCAATCTTTTATTTATTTATTTTCATTATCAAGATTAATATCGTAATAAACACTAAAAAAATATAAAATTTTACACACAAATCCAATTTATCTAAAATAACGTTAACTTAAAACCAAAATTTTACTCAATAACTAACAAAACCATGTAGAAATACTATTATTTTTCAACACTCATTCCGAATCGAGATGATAAGTTCCAAGAAGTAATATCTTAGTCATATTTTTATAGTATTCTAGTATTTACTTAGCAGAATCCACTACATTAATATAAACATTTACTGCTAGGTGCCGGTCGCGGTCGTAAAATCTGATATTTTATGTTGCCTGAAATAATCATGATATTTCCATACGAGAGGACATCTCACACGGACAGCTTTGCATACTTGTTTATTTTGCTTCGATTTGCATGTAAGTAATTTTATTTAAAAGATTTTTGATGTTATTTACACATTTTGAGTGAGATTTGAGTGTTGTTTGGGGCCTTTCTTATCACGAGACGTGAAAACTCAAGTTTATTACGGAATATTTGAGTTTTTATGGAGGCGGATGTATCTAAGCATTTAGTATAATTCAGCAGAATTTAAATGTTAGAAGATGTCATGCAATAGTTAGATACAATTTTATTAACATTTACTTCGTACTTCAGAATGAAGAGTGAATAACTAAGTAGTTACATATATTTCTATCTGCTTAATTATATTTTGCATGAAATAAATAACTATTTAATTTTCGAAATTAAATTAGACTACGTAATAAAAAGACAGGGTATAATATCACATTATTATCAAACAAGTGACAAACAAACAGACAGATATTTTTCATATAATATTTCTGACTAAAGTGCCGTGTGTGCATCCTAAGTTGCGAAAAAGATCAAGAGTCAGGTAACGGGCACAAATGCGTTGGCGATATAATGATACCTACATTCTGATTTCTATACATGAGTATTCAACATTACTTATATTATAATGAAAAACAAGTTGCCCTCTTTGTGAATAACGCTTGATTTTAAGTGTATAATACTCTATAGTGTATACATATATATGAAAACGCCAAGATCTGTTTGTTTATTTTAAAAATAATACAATATGAAAAATATATTGATTAATTCAATGAAATACTTGAATATTTTACACGCCTTCTAAAATTAATTAAATTGATCTAAATTCAGCTTTAAAAATGAAATAAATTTAACCGAATTTTTGACGCAGAATTTCACCGCGTTACCACTGGGTTACCACTGCCTCTTATATAGGTAATACAGGTACATTCTATTCATGTTTTCTTCCAGATTTTCAACAATTTTTAGGGGTCGAATTTAGATTTTTTTACTAGAAAAAAACTATTAAAAATAAATAGACATGACGGAAGTAACGTACACTAAAACATCGATACAATAAAATGAGAAAATCACAACAGCTTACATTGCAACTTTGAACACTTCATATGTAATGGCAACCTGATGTTCAATTTATTCGAACGGTACTTCATCGTTTTAGGTTAACTACATGGAAAATGTTACAGCGAAACGATCTCATACTAAACTTAGTATTTGAGTTAGAAGCGAGAATGAATTTATAATGTGTCTTCAGTTGCTTTTAGAAATTCCATTTCTATTTTTATTATAGAAATAAGAAAATATAAACTTAGAGACGGACGGTTATAATATATTTTGTATTGAAAGTCATATAAAGTGTATGACCTAAATAAGAATGGTACTTTATAAAATCAAGGACTGCTTATCAGTAGTGGTGATAAAGGTTCTTTTTATATTTTTTTCTAGCCGCTAGAAAATATATGTATTCAGCTCCTTTTTTTCAACGTCTCATTGCTGGGCATGGGGCTCCCTTCACGAGGGGAATCAGGCTACAGTCCACCACGCTGGCCTAGTGCAGGTTGGCGGAGTCCACATGTCTTGCGAAAACTTGCTAAGTTTTCTCAGAAATGCAGGTCTCACGATCTTTCCTTCACCGTAAGGTAATCATATCAGAGGTGTGAAACCTAGGATTTGAACCCGCTACACTTGGTGGTGGCAAGCGCATTACCACTGAACCATCACTGCTTAATATATAATTACATAAAATTTTAAATGTATGACTGTTGATCTGTCATCTTGAATTAAGAGATTAATGAACCATTGAAACCATAATTATTTAAAATAAAGTGTATTAGAAATATATTAAAAGAGTAATATCACTTACCAATTATTTACTTGTAGTATCGTTAACCCTGTATCTTGTGCCAATTGCTTCTTCTGATCTTCCGAAGGGTACGGATGCTGTAACAAAACAATCACTATGAGACAAATCGAATTCGCGACATGGCTAATCTAATTCCGGTTGTTTTGTATGGGAATTTAAATAAAATTGCCTTTTGAATTCGTCTCGAAATCTATTATTGAGGTAATATATTAAGATTAAGTTAATTTAGTGTTGTTTAGAATGTTAAAGATTATTATTTTCCTTCTAGCTATACTGGTATTTTTATCGAATATTACGTTTATCATTTTAGTCACAGACTGACATCATGGTTATATGCAAACTAATAAGATGACGATTTGGTGAAGTGGCAGAGTGATTTCTTATACGGCTAGCTGCAGTGATTTCATTCATGTACAAGTTTTGATGACACGTTTGGTTCAGTTTGTAGTGACCCTACTTGCTGTGCCAGCGGTCGCGGGTTCGAGTCCTGCTGAGGGCATTCATTTGTGTGATGATCATGAATGTTTGTATTCGAGTCATGGGTGTTTATATTTATAATATGTATGTATTTAAAGTTATATATGTGTATCAACCATCTGGTATTCATAACACAAGCCTCGTAGCTTACCATGGAACTAGATGGTGTTGTGTGTTAATGTCCCAAAATATTAATGTCCTCCTGACCGTTTCCGGCCACGGCGGCCAATCTCATTGAGACTAGCCAACTGCGGAGGAGATATTATAGTGCACAAGTGTACGCGCAGACACAAGTGCACTCCCTATTCCTGTCACTCTCATACTCCGGTGGGACGACTACTCGACACGACCGGTGAGAGTTAAGGCGCAGGACCGACGGCTTTACGTGCTCTCCGAGGCACGGGGGTGAAACACCGCCAACTTCCCAACTCCGGGCTGTTACTGAGGCTTACTATACAGAAAGACTCAATAACTAAACTTGGCCCGACCCGGGACTCGAACCCAGGACCTCAGGATGTGCAGCCGTATATGCTAGGCACTACACCACCGAGGCAGTCAAAATATTATATTATAAGTAAATACGCTCCGCTTTACGCTACGTTAAAAATATTATAAAAAGTACCATAACAATACATTATATTTGTCTTTAGCAGCCAAAAAGTGTTTATTTTTGTGTAGATTTTAAGATTCTAAAAGCTATAAACATAATTCATTATTTACGAACATTTCTAGACAAAATAAGTTATATTTGGAGTGAATTTATTAAAGAAGCAAACCATAGAAAAATTACTATGTAAGTTACGCCGTACGTATCTAATGACATTGGTTTTTGCGAGGGAGGCTCCCGCGAGACCATACAGCAGGCTCTGTGTAAATTATTTACCTGTTCGACTCCCCGGTCGATACCGGCGGTAGAGACGTGACTTACTCAAGTTACTATGAGAGAATATTATTTATTACTTTAAATAACAGAAAAATTTATATTACTATATAAGTTTTTTTCACTAACTTAGACATAGTTTTTGAAATAGACTGTGTTTTATTCTTAAGTTGTAGAATATTCGTATACTAATTTGTATCAAAACTAGCCACTCACTCTTGCTTCGCTCGGGTTCGTCTCTAGATACGTTTTAAAGGTTAGTATAGTAAAGATAGACTATATTATATGATATATAGCCTATAGCCTTTCTCAATAAACGGGCTATTTGATGCAAAAAGAAATTTTCAAATCGGATTAGTAGTTCCTGAGATTAACGCGTTCAAACAAACAAACAAACAAATTCCCCTTTTTATAATAATAATATATTAGTATAGATAATATCAGCCTTTTGGACCTTTAAAATCTACAGTGTTTAATTTTTGTTATTAAGTGTGGATTTTGGAAGATCTAGAACCGTATGTCGGTATGTTCATCTTCATATACTTTCCTTAGCAGATCACAGACAATTTTGTGATACCTATATCGTTAAGGACTACGATTTCCGCCTTCCCAACTCAAACACACACTTTGTCCTAATTTTAATTACTACCGCTCTAACATCTGTATAAAGACAAATATTCTAAGCAAGTTCTTTAACAGTTTATGTACGCGATGTTGGGAAGAAAGGAATGTAGCGGTGACACCTTATCGTATACGATAATATATGAAAATGAATACAAGAATATCCAATGTCACAACATACGGTATACAGTTTTATTTTTAGTATTATTGTACAAAACAATACTTGCAAGCTTGCATCACGATAAAAATTTTCCAAGTCTTGCACTTTCACCATACTATCGTGTCGTGTGGTCGATGCATTTGTACATCTTACATACGTAAGTTAGCCGGTAATAAATAAAAAAGGTAAAAAGGGCGACACCAGATTTAACCGATAGTGCCGGTTTCCAACGAAATTGATACGTCACCCACTACGTGTGTATCTGACGCGTACGCATAGCGTATTGTGTGGACATACCTTTATTATGATTTATTTGTGCTCTCTTTGAATTAATGGCGGTGAAGAAGGAACAGTTTGTTATCACTGTGAAATATTCTGGATTATCTATACTAATATTATAAAGAGGAAAGGTTTTTTTGTTTGTTTGTACCGAATAAGCTCCGAAACTACTGATCCGATTTAGATGAAATTTGGTAAGAAGATAATTTGATACCCTGGGAAGGATATAGGATAGTTTTTACCCCAAAAATCATCCCTTAACGGGGTGAAAACGGGGATGAAAATTTGTACGGGAAGCAACTTAGGGACGAACCCGCGCGAAGCGAGGGTGAGTCTCTAGTATTAAATAGGAATATATAGCTCAGTGGTAGGGTAGTCGGTATGTTAGGATCATCTTGTAAGTTTGATTTTCCCTCTCTCTCTCTGAAATTGGATATCGGAAGTAGCGAGATACGGTCAAAAGCTGTGATCTAAATTACATGGAAAAAAGATGTTAACAGATTATGATAATTAAAAATATTTTTTTATTAAGTTACAATATTGAATTATTAAAGTATTTTTTTAAATAAATAAATAAAGACAGATGTTCCTACATAAAAAAAAACGAATATGTCAATGTGTGGCGCTTACGCATACACCACAGTGTATATGAAGCTTTATTATGATTTATTCGGACAAGCTGAGAATAAATGGCGGATAAGTCGCTATACTCGCAGATAAAACGATATCTCGTCTTATCTCTCGAAGGAACAATGTATCAAAAACGTAATATTGCAGGTAACTCTGGTGTCTCTACATTATCCACATTAATTTATACTAATATTATAAAAGTATGTCAGTACTGATAAGCCGGTTTTGATGAAACTTTACATATTATATTATAAGCTGCAATTCAGATGAACAACCGCAAATCTGTAACTTTTATCCAAGATGAGTATCTAAGAAACCAGAAAATCCTTTTATTTAGGCTTTTTTAACGTCTAAACTTAACTAGCGATTCACTCTCGCTTCGCTCGGGTTCGTCCCTAGGTTGCTTCTCCATACAAACTTTTATCCCCACTTTCATTCCCTTAAGGGATGATTTACGGAATGAAAACTATCCTATGTCCTTCCCAGGGTATCAAACTATCTTCGTACAAAATTTCATTTAAATCGGTTCAGTAGTTTAGGAGCCTATTCATTACAAATAAACAAAAAAACAACCTTTCTTTTTATAATATTAGAATAGATAAACGTAGAAAAAATCGAGTAAGATTGATGAAATAATATTATAGGATGTTTTAAAACTAAGCTTTCGATAAAAAACCAGTAAAACAACACATCAAGCACAATTTTCATATAATTTACACTTTTACCCACATACTAGAGCGGTATTCATGTCGAAAATTACACGTAAGGAAATCGCAATTCTATGGGGGAGCAGTTACGTCTATTTTATGTGTCGTAAAGCAATGATCTTCTGTTTATTTCACCTTCCATAAACTCGAACATCCCTAAGCAAAGATACGTATCTACAATACACAAATTTTACATGAAAAATCTTTTCAAAATCTAACCATCCATATTTTTAACTTAAATGAAACATAGGGACACTTTTTAATTATATTTTTATATTATATATATCTTATATGTATATGACGGTACTAAAACGTAGGCGTATGAATTGCGCATTTACCGTTTATGGGTGTTTGCCCGGAGACCAAACTGACAATATTGCTTAAGAGCGGATACTCTCTAGTGGATATTAAAAGAGTTATAAAACCGTAAGTAAAGAAATAAAGTAATGTTATTACATTCCAGTACGGGACTTCCTAAAATGTGAAGTGAATTGGTTGACGGTTGTGGTACAGAATGTGACGTGTTGGAGTTGTTTTGTTACTAGTAGGTCGCGGGTTGAAATCGTTTTCAATGCTTGTTTAGATTTAATATCTATACATCTATACAGATAAATAAAATTGAAGTGTCTGTTTGTAATATCAAAATAACAGCTTTATACTAAATGCATATGGAATATATACGGTACTTATAAGAAAAACACAATTTTTAAAATTTTTATCTGTCTGTCTGTTTATTCCGGCTAATCTCTGAAACGACTGGACCAATTTTAACGGGACTTTCACTGGCAGATAGCCGCATCATAAGGAGTAACTTAGGCTTCTTTTATTTTAGACTTTTTCTAACAAATTAGGGTTTCGCCTACAAAAAATTAAAACGCACCTAGGGACAAACGCAAGCGAAGCGAGTGTGAGTCGCTAGTTTTAAATAAAACATTTTTTTTTGGACTTTTTCATACACCTGTTTTTATTTTGATTTATTATTCTCGATGTTTCAAATTATAGAACGGCTACGAAAAAATAGTATTCAATCAATTATTCAAAATGTTAAATATTCGAGTAGTAAGAAAGTACAGTATATGAGGACATATGAGTATACAATGAAATCTGATTAATCATGTTTTCAATTCATACTATTATTAGTATACTATAATAAATTTTACTAACCCCATTTAACCATTCTCAAGTGATAGGTGACTCAGACACATAAAATTTCTTCTAAATTTTTATATTTCTCCATTAAAATTGAACTTATATTATAATTTCGTGCAAGTAAAGACGAATATCACTACTAGCTATTTGTAGGAAAATCAAATAGCTCTGTATTGCTTTGATTTCAATAACAGAATTTCCAAGAAACACTTGTTACAATTGCTAAAACCAAGTTACTTGAATTTAGTTCACTTTAAGAAATTAGAACGCTTGAGTGTATGACATCACTTTCCTTTGAGTGAGAATTGCTTCACTATCAACTTGTAGACATGAAAATAAATAATTATTGAGAGATATAAGTTCGATTCTTACTTGAGACAATTATAGGTTTTTAAGCTTCTATGGTCTCTTTTTTTATTATGTGATCGCACAAAATGCGTGAGCAAAAGGGTTACGTAAAAACGTATTCAGCCCTTTTTTGATGCCCCACTTCAGGGCACGGGCCTTCCATCAATACGAGGGGGATCAGATCATAATCCACTACTATGACCAAGTCTGAGTTGGCGGACTTCAAATGTCTTTCGAAAACTTGGGTACTCTCAAACATATGGGTTTCCTCACAATGTTTTCCTTCACATTAAGACTATGATAATCATGTTGGAAATGATTCGTACATGAAAATATCAGAGGTGCGAGACCCGGGATTTGAACCCGCTTCACTCGGTTCACATTCCAAGCGAGCGTTTTACCACTGGGCTACCACTGTTTTAATTACATACATACATATCTGACTATAAATATTTTTAACACCCACTCGCAAATACTTCGGAAGACCAGTGATCATGACGCGCCATAATGCCAAAAATGAGAACAGCACTAAAAATATAGCAAATACTTTTCACGCAGTTAAGATAATGAGATGAATCTTTATTAATTGTACTCGTATTTATTTAAAGAGTTTTTCAAAGTGCCATTTATACGTACATACATACATGCACTAGACCGCAAAGAAAAAGGGTCGGTCGGTTGGAAAATCTTCAATATCTTCAAAAGTACCTGACCTAGCTTTATGAAATAAGAACTAAATTAAATAATATTTTAATGTGCTTTAATGAAAATAAAAAAATATCAAGCTTTTTATTTTTAATAAATATAAAATAAATAAAAATGCGTTGTTTTTCCAGTATTTTCATAAATGTAGATCGGTTACAGATGTGCCGTTTTCACGGATTTTAATACTTTGTGTTGCCTCCGCGAGCATATAGACTAACCATCTTGGCTTCATGACCATATTATGCGTAATTTTACGTAAATTTGTCCAAAAAAGATTATTTTCTATTATAATAAATTTGAAATCTTAAATAAAACTATCTTTTCGGATTATTTCGCGGATTTATTTTGATTTTTGGTTCCCGACGTTAAAATAAATCCGCCAAATAATCCGAAAAGATAGTTTTATTAAAAATGTCAAATATTCACGTAAATCTAAGAGAGTATTAAATGTAACATCATCTCCCTCTTTCTTTTAAGAAAATATAAATTACAGAAAAAAAAGGTTATCTATATATATAAAAGGCAAAAGTGATTGACTGATGTATCAACGCACAGGCTAAACCCTTAAAGCTAGAAAATTGAAATTTCGCACACGTAATTTTCATATGACGAAGGCATCCATTTAGGAAGGATTTTGCCAAAATTCACCACCCAAGGGGGTGAAATAGGGGATAAAAGTTTGTATGGAACTTTTTATTCCTTGGACATATTAGCATGAATTTTCGTATTTTTCGTAGTATGATCGCGAGCAAATCCGCGAGTTCTGCTAGTATAGATATAAAGAATATTTGCCAAGACAAAATCAAATCGCAAGATTTAGGCAAAACCATACTCATAAGCTAGTTATAAGCTTTACGTCTTAAGTAAATATGTTTTCAAACCCACGGGAGGTCCATCAGTTTATTATTACAATTGATCGGCACACCGCTAATGCATTGTGCAGGCAGGATGTTTACGCGTATTGAAAGATGGGAACGATGAAGTAATTATAAACGTTTTATTGATTTTGTATTATTTGCCACACATACAAAATGTACAAAATTGAGACATCTTTAAAAATAACGAGAAAAGCCAGAAAATTCAATGAATCGATAAAAAGAATTACATACATAAAATAATGCTTTTTTAGATTTAACGAATATTTGATAGTTTAAATAAAATAAAACTATCTTTTTGGATTTTTTCGCGGATTTATTTAGATTTTTGGTAACAACTATATTATATTTTTGATACATCTAAAACCTTAGTCTCTCCCATCAAATAATTGCTGTAAAGCAATCGAAACACGTCAGGAAGAAAAAATCAGAATAAATCCGAGAAAAACATATGAAAAGATAGTTTTATATTATTTAAATACACAAAATAAATTGAGCCTTCTTTTTTTAGAGTCGGTTAAAGTACCGTTCACTCCAATGAAGATGCATGATTCTTGACTCTACAAAATCTCCGACACAGTGTTTTGAATATCTTATTGTCCTATATCGGGTAGTGAAGGCTGCCACATATCATAAGGGAATACTTGCGTTGATATGAATTTTTAACAAAGGTTTCGAATTTCCCTTCAAAGTTTCTTTATGAAATAAAAAACAAGCACCTCTGTGTATACCCTATTTTCTTTATTTACTTTTTTTATTTAATTTTTTTATTTATAATTTATTTACTGTAACATACATATTATAATTGTCATTATAATCTCCTTTTGAAATCAGTTAAAAATAATGTTTGATGAAAAAGAAGATATTACAAATCTATACTAATATTATAAAGCTGAAGAGTTTGTTTGTTTGTTTGAACGCGCTAATTTCAGGAACTATTAATTCGATTTGAAAAATTATTTTTGCATTAGAAAGTCCGTTAACTGAGGAAGGCTATAGGCTATATATCATCTCAGAAAATGCACGCTTCCCGTGGGATAGATTTGTTTTTGTCTAGGGACGAACCTGAAGCGAAGCGAGGGTGAGTCGCTAGTGTTAAATATGGATGCCAATGATGGTTGCAAATATTGTATAGAAAATTATTTTTAAGCTGTGTCTGTCCGTGTGTAGATTCTTTGTTGTTAACTTCAACTTCCTATTCAGTAGTAGATCAAATAATAACATTCAAAAACTTTTAAAACCATCACACGTCTAAGCAAATTTCCATATCCCCCCATAGATTTAGGCGCCAACAAATGGATTGTTACTCTTACCATACAAAAACAAAATTTATAGTTCACATACGAATTTTTCGAGCTTTTTTACCGTAGGGGCTTTTTTCACTGCCGATACCGGATTTATTGGTAACTTATGCCCGGTATAATCGTGATTTTAATGCACTCGTGATTTATATGGGGTCTGCTGGATTGCTTTTGGAAACTTGATATCTCAATAGAGTTTTATTACGCCCTGGTGCAATGATGTAATGTGTTTACTTTCTGAAAAATTGTCGTCGCGAATGGGTTGGTATTCTTATTTTACTTTTGTTTCTGTGTAGGGATATTGGGGAGCTCTTGTATTTGAAGCTATATTGACTTATCGGTCTAATATTATAAAGAAAGTTTGTTTTAAAATGAATTTATGGTTTTGGAAATAGATTTGATGCATAGATAGGCTATGAATGAAAGTAACACAGTATTAGTTTAGTCATAAAGTTTGCCATAAGTTGGCATTTGACAGTAGATGTTTTAATAATTATTCTGCTATTCGGAGTGAAGACAAATCCAAAAAAAACAAGGATCAAAAAAATCGGTCCAGCCGTTCTCGAATTATAAGTGTTGTAACAAACCCGACTTTATTTTATAATATATAGATTTAAAGAAAAGTCGATATTTTTATTTGAAGTTGCAAGAAACGCATAAGTTCTTTAAAAATTTCTAAACAAAACAAAGATCCGAGTTTCTTAAACAAAAAAATTGTCGCGTAAAGCTTAAAAAAGCTCAAGTATAAAAAATAACTGTTGTTATCTTCATACAATCAATTCATCGAAGATACGAGTATCATGTAGTTTTTGCGTCGAATCTAAAAGGTGGTCACCAAACGTTGCAAATTAAAAATAATTGACGGACCGCAGTAAAAAGCTGGGGTCCCGTATAAATTTTGACAAACACCGTTACCTGCCCCGCTAAGTTTATCATTTTCCTCTTTTTACCTTCCATAATAGGTATCATAAATTTTTGATAATGCTCTTTCGATTCGAACGATCGGTGGAAATCTGAGTTAAGTTATGCCCAATGCAACAGTTCATACATATTATAGTTGTAGATTGAAAAGTAATCAAGATTTTATATGATTAAAATTTATTGAATGAAAATATTTGTTTCGGAAGTTAAATTTTGTTTTAAATTTTATATTATACTAGCGACTCACCCTCGCTCTGCTCGGGTTGGTTCCTAGAGTGGACCACACTTATCACTTAGGGCTATGAAAAATAGTTTACCCTATTCTCAGACCTACTGAGTATACACACTAAATTTCATAAGAATAAGTCAAGCCGTTTCAGAGGAGTTTTGTTACAAACACTGTGACACGAGGATTTTATATATTAGATTAGAAGACCCGGTCACACGTTACTGCGGCACACATATGAAAATCGTTAATTTAAAAAAAAAGAGAATAATTGGGATAAAAATTATCATATCTTTTAAGTTGGAACAAAACACACATTTAAAAAAAATACGTTAAGATCGGATAAGTAGTATCGTAGTTCATCGCGGACGAACATCGTGACACGAGAAATTTTTATATATTAAGAATAAAATGTACTTAGAAATTGTTTCGTTCGTTTCTCCCCTTTTTGGCGACACTTGGAAAATGATTTTTTATTGATTTTTGAGTTTCAATTATTACTTATCATATTACTAATATGAATGTGAAGATTCGTATGTTCGGTGTGTGTATTTACTTCTTGACGCTGAGTCTATGTATTGGATGGATTTAGATGAAATTTATTATTCAGATAGGCTATGACCTCGAATAACATATAGGCTACTGCTAGTAAAAAAGTAAAAGGTAGCGCTACCTGTATAATATTATGTCGTGCCCGAGCGAAGCGAAGGTAAGTTACTAGTTACAATAAACGTAGACTTCTCAAATATCATAAAGAGAGTGGTAGCACAGTTGTAGCGCACTCGCTTGGGAAACCGAGTGAAGCGTGTTCAAATCCCGGGTCTCGCATCTTTGATATTTTCATATGCGAATCATTTCTAACATAATTACCACTTGTACTACGGTGAATCAAAACATCGTGAGGAAGCATGCATGACTGAGAGAACTTAGCAAGTTTTCGAAAGACATGTGAAGTTTGCCAACCTGCACTTGGCCAACGTGGTGGACTAAGGCTTGATCCCCCTCGTATTGAAGGGAGGTCCATGCCCAGCAGTGGGACGTTAAAAAGAGCTGAGTACAATACTCAAATATCTTCTTTTATAATATTCATTTTCTACAATTTTCTTAGAATGTGTAAGTTAAAATAGTATTAGTTTCCAATCCTTATTCCAGGAGAGCAGTAGGTAACAAGTTGATGTATTAAATTTTTCCTTCAACGGACGTGACGTTTCAGATTGAGCTAAAATATGCATGCCCTCCCGTGTACCGCCGTACGTGCTCCAACTTTTCATACATGGTAAAACTAATATACAATGTGTACCTTTTGATTAGGTTAGAATTTATGGCGATATCTATATTGTATGTACTGCGAAAATCTTTATTATGGAGTAATTTGTATGTTTGTACGTCATATTATTATATTAAAACTTTTTAACGTCTCGCATATAAGTAATTAATTTTGAAATTACTGGAAACAGTATACGTTCCTATAACAGTATTTATTATGTGCTAGGTTTACGAATCAAACCACGCGCATTTGCTATATATAATATTTGCTTATTACAGAACAAATTCAATAATTTATCAATTAAGCTCCACTAAATTATATAACGCGATGTAATTTCGAAATTTAATTTAAATCTTACCAACTCATTCGCTTAGGGACTGAAGAAGCCGTTAAGGGCGAAGGGCGACCACAAATACACGTCAAAAAACCGGGGCTCCAGACTATGGGGCCTTTATAGTACACCAGGGACACATAAAGGTGGAGGTGTACTAACCCTATCGAAGATGTGACCGGATGGATGACACTATTACCCAACGGCTGTATTTCACCGTTTCCAACGTTGTTTATTTATTCTACCCTATTTTATGTGCGAAATTCCCTTTAGTTCAACGCGAATTGTTTTTTGTTGTTCTTATAAGTGCTTTTTCATATTCGCATAAGATTTTGTAGATATTTATAATATCTGAAAGTCCAAAATTTTACTAATGCAAACCGTAAATGCGAGCTTTTTGTAACTTAGCTTTTATCGGATACCTTTTAATGTACTCATGTCATTGTCACGTTCAATGCGACGCCATTAATCGATTTGTACGAAAAAATCGAGTTTTAATAGAAAGACACCTGCCAATACGAGTTACAGTTTGCCGGGTTGTGAATAAAGAATTCATAGACTAACATCGACCGCAGAACAAAGGTTAAATTATGCAAATCTGTAATGGGCAACGTCCGCACTTTAGTATCGGAAATAGTGCGCTTTTTAGAATTTGACAGGTAATATGTGTCTTCCACTTTCAGGACGGTTTGGGAATTTTCATGGTTGGATGTCGGAAATTACTTCTTAAACCAATACTTCTCTATCTTGTTTATACTGATATAAGTATACATTCAGACAAAGAATTTTCAATACACTTAAAGTACGTTTTAAAATAGGACAATAAACACTTTAAAAATTGTAAATAAATATGTTGGGAAATTAACACACAGCAACATTTAGTTCCATGATAAGCTACGAGGCTTGTGTTATGAATACCAGATAGTTGATACAATACACATATATAAGTTTTACAAATATAAATACCCATGACTGGAGTACAAACATTCGTGCTCATCACACAAATGAATGCCCCTAGCGGGACTCGAAGCCGCGACCACTGGCACAGCAAGTATAGTCACTGCAAACTGAGCCAAACATGTCGTCAATATATAATATAAAAAATAAAGCTATAGCTAAACACAACAGTTATTTGGAAAATTATAGTGCGGTTTGAAGTTTATGAATAGTCTATAGGCCTTTAGAGACAATAGTGAAGCGTCAAACGTTGATACTAATCTTCGAGCCGGAAGAACTGACATCTCTCGGAAACGCGACTGTGCTGGGAAATGAGATAGTTGGAAACTCGCTGTCACTTTGATGGAATTGGGCCTGGATGGTGCAAGGTTACAATCAGGTATTGTTGGACTACTAATTTCCATATGAAGTGGAGCTTAAAACGTTTTTATAGATTTTAAACTTAAAAAAAAGTTAAAATCTAGATCCTTTTAAGTAAGCTTAATCAATCTTGTAACATTTTCTACAAGATGTTTCTAAAGATTCGAGAATCTGAAATCTTTAAACAAACAAATCGTATCTTTACACAGAATCATACATTGTGCAAAAAATCGATGAATATATATTCACTTATACTTTGCATATCAATACACATCAAAGGCGCCGTGCACCTGCGCCGGCGCATGAGGCACAAACGGTTGGCGAAATGAAATAAAATGAAATAAGATAAAGTGAGGTAAAAAGCATATGAAGTCCTATTGGATGCTGAATGAAGTACAGGGTTGATACATAAAGCTGTTGGAAGACATACTTGTAATATATGTATGATCTACCTGTACCTGGAAATCTTATAGCAAGAAAATTATAAGAAAGCTAACTTTATAAATATGTATTTATTTAAGTAAAAAAAATATCTAATATTTAAATATCTCGTGTCACTGTGTTCGTGGTCGCATTCTCCGAAACTACTTGACCGATTTTATTTTTTTTTGTATATTTGGTAGGTATGAGAATAGGTCGTAGAGTATTTTTCACCCTCCTACTCCCACCCCCCATTTTTTATCGCAATTTTAGTATTTTTGTATCTTACGTTAGATTTCTTTGATAATTTATATGGCAGAACAATTTTTGCCGGGTCAGCTAGTATATATATACACTCAATATTACTTAGAGTCAATCTCATAATTCAGGGTGTTTTTACTTTAATTTAAGGGATGTATGTTTCTATAAGCCTAGTTTCCATAGCCTCATTAACCCTTTCGTGTTCAGACAATTTTATATCTAAATAAAAGCAGTGCGCACTCGCCACCCCTACACTGCGTCAATTTAGCTCGTTCTATATGCAGTTCGAGCAATAAATAAGCAGCGAGACTGAAAAACCGACGCAAAACAGGTATTGTGTTCACGTCAACAGCTCTTCGTAGCGGGATACGCAAATTGACAATGGGTTATATATTACCCTATGTATTTCATTTTTCACCTTAGAAAAAATACATAAATAAGCCCAAGCAGCGAGTTACGAGTGAGAGGTTTCTTCAAAGACATAAGTGTTATGTCATCTATACTTACTAATATTATAAGGAGGAATAATTTTTTTGTTTGTTTGTACCGAATAAGCTCCGAAACTACTGGACTGATTTAGTTAAAATTTAGTAAGAAGATAGTTTGAGATCCTGAAAGGACATAGGGTAGTTTTTATCCCGGAATCATGCATTAAGAGGGTGAAAATGGAGATGAAAGTTTGTATGGGGAATCAAATCAAAAATCGCTAGTCAGTCAGTCACATATTATAAGAAATTGTCACATACGATTTTGTTTGAATTAAAATTATAATATATCTACTGAAGATAAATATCCTTTGTGAGCAGATATCATTTAAAATTTAAAGTTTATATAAGTGTGAGGTATTAAATTAGTTGAAGCAATAATTATTTGTACTAAAATATAGCCATTAACAAAGTTACGAAATGATTTTAACATTGTATACATTTTGGCAAGTAATGGATAGTGCAGATTGATGATTTACCTCGCACAGATATCTGGGGGAAGGATTTGTCACGATAGCGACTGTTTATGGAAAGTGCACTACGCTTGATAAAGTCGATTATACTGAAAAATTCTTTTATTTATTACACTTCAGTCTTTATATTTTTATTGAAATATAATATATTCTGTCTTCATATAATATATTACTAGCGACACACTCTCGCTTCGCTCGGGTTCATCCGTATGTATCTGTATTAATATTATAAATATTAAAATTTGTGAGTGTGGATGTTTGTTACTCTTTCACGCCAGAACGGCTGAACGGATCTGGATGAAATTTAGCACAGATATAAATTATAGTCTGGAGTAACACATAGGCAACTTTTTATCCCGGAAAATGTACAGTTCCCGTGGGATAGGTTTGTTTTTGTTTTCCTAGTAGTTTCCTAATATAATATATAGTTTTACAATAATGTATGAAATCTGCCCGATTCGTTAACATTTATGATTACTACTCCGCTCGCTTGGGTAGTAGCATGATGATATATAACTTATAGCCTAACTCAATAAATGGACTATCCAATGCAAAAAGAATTTTTCAAATCGGTATAGTAGTTCCTGAGATTAACGCGTTCAAACAAACAAACTCTGCCTCCTTATCTTATTAGAATTTCATTAGTATAATAATTATTGAAAAACTCTTAAATATTTTAAACAAGCCTTTACTTTAAATATATCTGAACGCTTTACTTGCAATGTAAAACATGAAAACAACATAAAAGCTTGTCATTTAATACATATATAACACTAGCGACGCACCTTCACTTCGCTCGGGTTCGTCCCTAGCTTGCTTCGAAATACAAACTTTCATCCCCATGTTCACATCCTTAAGGGATGATTTCCGGTATAAAAAGTATCCTATGTTCTTTCCAGGGTCTCCAACTATCTTTTTACCAAATTTCATCTAAATCGGTTCAGTAGATCCAGAGATTACACCCTACAACCTCACAAACTAACAAACTTTACCTCTTTATAATATTAGTATAGATTAACTCTCTACTACCGGTTTCTTTTGAAATAAAAGAGACTTTTATAAATAATTAAGTACACTTCCATTGAATAATAATAATAATCGCTAAAATTAATTTAGATTATTTCATCAGTTTCACTACAATATCAAACAGAAAGACGTACAACGTTGATACAAAGTCTCGCACTATAATTCACATAAAGGCTGTTCCACACTGATGATTTACCGCGCGTCGATATCTGGGAGATGCGGAATTTGTCACAGCGGCTGTTTATGCGGAGCAGTGCGCTTGATAACGCTGATTATACACGATCACTTGTTGGAATACCATTATAATGATTTAGATGGTTTGTTTGTTGATTTATTATATGGTGATAAAGAATTTCGGTTAACTTTATCACGAAGGTACTTTTAACTACGAGTCTCTATCTGTGTAGGTCTTTCATAGACAATAAAAAAAATTCTATGAAAGGAATGTCATTAATGGGTGACAGTTTTTATTTTTTTTTAATCATGACGGTGAGGAGTACATTATAATTTAAAATATGGTCTCGACTTAATAATATGTGTATGTGCAAGATGTCTAAAACGTAACTATGTTAATCAAAACGTCAAAGTTTTATCAAAATTGATTTCGTACGGCAATCACATTCTGTCATGTCAATTTTACTAGCTACTCAAAACAATAATTTGAAATGGGACCAATCTGGTCCTACTCTGGCCTGTTTTACAACGTTGCGTCACTTCCCTGTCATTTAGACGTGACCTGTAAGGGTAAGCGAGGGCGGAGCGCCCGCCCTCGGGCTCCAGTGACACAAGTATGGCGGGGCTCCCGTCTTGTACCCCGACACCTACTACGATAAAGTTTAATATGTGTTTTGTTATTGAGTTGATAAATACATTTATTTTAAAATAATACTAGTGACTTATTCTTATAGCACTCGGGTGCACCCCTAAGAAAGATGATTTTTTCCGCCTTAATTTACAAATATCATCATACCGGTAGATCATTTTTGCAAAATATTTACGAATTATAGGCTAAAAAACATCCTAGGTAACCTGTCTTTCTATTGAAAGCCATACAAAAATCCGTACAGTACCTACTAAACACAAACTAAATTTTATTCAGTACTTTTTATGACGTTCAAATAAGATGAGTAGTATTTGTGCAAATTTCGTGTAAAATTGTAAATTAACCCACATTGACGAGGATTTCTCAAAGCTAATTCGGTAGTACATACACTATGGTTTAAAAATAGAAGATAATATTCTGCATACAATTGAATACTCCCAAAATGACATAATTAGCTAATAATATACCAATAAAATATAATTTATATACATATAAATATATCGATTATACGTCTCAATACAAGAAAGCGATCAGGGACCGACCTCTGATCCGCATCGTTTCTGTCCGGACGCCGACACTCAATAAATCAGGGCCGGGCGGTGCCAATGAATGATGGATACTCAATTCACGAGCATTGCGGCTTTCGAACCCAAATGTATACGAGGTACCGCTTGAACAGAACTTCGCCACGATATGACTATTATAATATTTCAAGTATGGGAAGTATCTGATGACGATCTCTTTCTAGAACAACGTTTTAACAAGACCTAAACAAACTGCTCAAAAGGTTTCTTTGAGATATAAAAATGATATGCAAATATTTTTTTTAGTTGTTAGGCTCAAACTGGATTATCGAATACGACTAATAAGAAAAAAGGAATCGTTAATTTTTTGCGAACTCAAATTGTTATAATCAAATCAAAATCATGAACGTAACACCCCAATTACGAAGCACGAGCCGTTTAGATATGTTTTTTCTAATCTTCCCACGCGCTATGTTCGCACGTAATTATAGGTTCAAATGGGTAATAACACATCGCTTCAATAAAATTGTATATTCCGCCTTTCCTGGTGCTTGATTAGTGCCGCCATCTTGTAGGCGTGAACGGCCGACGGCGACGCGATCCTCGATCCCAATTTCAAAAACACTAATCGCCAAATCGAGCACGCGTTTCCGAACGTGTGTTTTTCAAATTGGGAGCGTCCTTTCCCTTTATTGCCGGGCGGAGATTCAACTACTGTCACTTTTGACGGCTCTGATTGACACTCATAAACAAGAGCTTGTTAAGAAACCACATTATTAAGATGGAAAGCTTTCCATGTCGCTCGTAGTAACAATTTTGATTAGAGAGTGGACAGTTTTAGGAAGCTTTTTGTTCGGAAAAGCTTTTGGGTATGATATTAATTAACTCGGCCGTGCGGTGCAGATGAGTGCATATTGAAATGTCAAAAATCAGCGTTTCTTTTGCTTCTCATTTTCGGTTCGCTCCAATATCCTTCACGTCAAGAGCGAGACAGACAGCGTCGGTGGGCAGCGCATTTTTTTAAGTGATGAAATAAAAAAACCGCCTGTTTTTCCAGGAAATGGACTCGAAATTGAAATTTCCAATTTTCGCTTTACATATTTTTCTTTATTTCACATACCTTTATAGAGCAGAGGCTTTTATTTTTGGAATGTGATTGATATTTGCATCCCCTAAATATAGCGGAAGCTCTCAGCGACTTTTGAAATAGCGACTTATAGCGTTTAAAGATGAATTGAAAAACTTCAATGGACGTTGTAACAAAATGTTGTAACTAGAATAATGAATAGAACCAAAAACACGTGCTAAGGTATAATATTTTATTGATATACATACATACATATGTCTGACATTTTATCTTGCGAGAAAAGATGAGGCACCTGATAAATATGAATACTAACGTTGCTTTAATACCACAAAATGTTCAACTTTAATTCAAGAAACGAACGAAATCATTCATATTCATAGTGACGGAACTGAGAGGCTTTCAGGAAAATGGCTCGGTGTCTAGAAGCCGGATGAGATGCATGAATATTAACACCGAGTACCATAACTATATTAGAGGTATAGTGCATGGTAGGGGTACGTTTGAAGTTGCGCCGAGCGTTCTGAAATTTGACGTTTTGACAGCTCTCCGACGGCTGCCTTGCCACCCCCTCGCACCCTGGGAACCCTATATCGCCTTCCCACTCCCGCCTCTGCCACGTCTGCTCTGAATTGTTAATGCATCGGTAATTGATATTATAATTTTGATAGCCATTTCTGTAATGGCGCCTTTTAGTTTACGCTGTATGTCGTTATTTGATCTTTTGTGGGTTTTATCTGTTATGCTCATTTTATTTCTAAATCTTAAATTAGTGCTATTAAGTACTACATATTGTACACGTTCGTGAATTTTGTCAATAGTAATTTTACAATGTGCAAGCATTGTCACTGCACTCTCTCACGATGTACATAGTCGGTATTAATAGACTTGTCTTCTTTTTAACCAGACTTCACGAAAAAGACTTCAAATTCGACAACTAGCGAACACGTGCCCACTAATCACCAAGTCTAGACCTGAAAATAAAAGCTGTACCAGACAAAAAACCGACAACACGCCTGTCAATCGCTTATGTATAGGGGAAAAACGCAAAAAATCATCACAAAAGGCGTATTTAAGGTTTAAAATAGTGTGGCGTAAGCTACCCGAATATGCACTATTCAGTTTTAGGTGGAAAACGTTCAAAAGGAAATAGTGCCGTCAGACGACATTGTTAAATGAACGTGACAGTAAAAACTGAGAAGACACAAGATATGCTTTAGCGGATTTTTATGGTTTAAAAATAAACTGATTTTCGATTATGGACATTAGCAGAATATCGATAGTGAGATAAATTGATTAGGTATGTGGTTTTATTTGTGGGTAGGCAAGTGTGGCATGTCTTAGGAATACAAATAACGTTTGCTTTCCTATCATTATCCCATTATTAATATTATAAATGTGAAAGTTTGGATGGATGTTTGTTATTCAATCACGTCTGAAAGGCTGAACAGATCTGAATAAAATTTGGTACAGAGATAGATTATAGTCTGGAACAGAACATGAGTTATTTTTATCCCGGAAAATTATATGGTTCCCGTGGGATAGATTTGTTTTCTTTTAGCTAGTACTTATATAAATTACGAATATATATTTTAATTAATCAAACGTACGAGTATTTTGAATTAGATCCAATCACTATTTCAAGTATTAGTGTTGAACATGGTTTGATTAGGTTTGGCATATTGTTCTAGTTTGATACAGTACTTACTCTAGTAATATAAAAATCTAATTGCTAATGGTACAATTATAGAAAATTAACATTAATAATAATCACAATATTAACAATAATTACAATTCTATACATAAACTATAATCAGATAGAACAGGAAAATTGAAAGTGTTTATATAAATACGTTTACATGCAAATCGCAATTAACTACCGACCTTACTGTAGTAATTATCATAAATAGGGCTACGATGTATGTGCATCGTTATTTACTTTACATTTCCTTGCCCATCCCAGTGCCGGTGAGATTTGCCGGTTTAATCAACCTAATGCGTTTATTATGTATCTATAAATTAATTACGATTTAGCCGTAGGTGGGTTTCGTTTGAAATCATTTTGGCCAATAAACAAAGTGATAGAAGATTTAAATTTCTATTTGAAAGCAAAACCTGAAATAATAACCCAACGTACTGTTTATAAAATATCTAAGATCAATAAATTTAACATTTTACATATCAAAGATACGGTTTTCAACATGAATATGCCTTTAAGTTAACCGTAAAGCCTTGTGAACTTAAATTATTATATCCATTTTTGAATTCAAATACATATATAGCAAAAAAAAAAAAAAAAACTAAAAAAGTGTACGCGAGACCATGAAAGCCTTTCCAAAATGATTTTTGAACGAACAAAACAGTTTAAAAGAGTGCACATTTTATTCAGCGAGATATCGCTCTCTGCGTAAACATCAAATTTTATTGACGTTGGCGCCGCGTGCGACTTTTTTGCACTGTACTGTATTTTTTTCCAAACTTTTTAACCCATTTTTATTGACGGCAATATAAATTCATACCTTTAACCTATGCCTCTTGCGAGCGCAAATCGAACGAAATGAATCTGTACGGCAATTTTGTCAGATTTGTATAGCTTATAGGGCCACAAATATTTTTCGACACAAAAAAATCTAACTTTTGGACTGTCAGTTGACTGAATTCTGTACATAACTCTTAATTGATCAAACATCAACGTTATATTTGCAGAAATCGACAAGTTAAAGTGTACTTTGATACCTTTGAATGGTTAAACGTTGTCAGAGTACAAAGCGAGATGTTACAAAGCCAGCCCCGAGGCACGTAAGAAAGCCTAATCAAACGGAGAGAGTACCGTTCCACTTTGTTTGTAGTTTCTTTGAAGTCAGCTACCTCCAGGTACGTGATATCGTAAAGAAACCTTATGTCTAGGACAAGTGACTCTGCTCCGAGCATAGTTCTGATAGACGTTGTTGAATTCATTTGTTCTCTAAATATTTGCATAACTAGAAATTGTCGTTGTAAAATAATAGAAAACGGCTCTTACTATGTTAAATTGTTGATCTTTTGCACTGTTATAGATCAAGGATTTATTTTATATAGAGCTTTTAAGAGACTGGGAACTGGTGTTATCTAGTTTTATTTTCTATATTAATATTATATTAAAATATTATACAATATTTTGAAAAATGCAGTCAAATTTCATTATGGCTGTATAGATACAAACGGTATGTAAATAATTTTAGTTAAATTTTAACATTTAATACAACACTTTTCTGCCCAAGAACTAAAGCGATAAGAACAGGTACTCTTAGTGGAGAGCATATTCTCATACAACCAGGAACACGATAAACCCAATCAAAAGACAATACATAAAGACGCAAAGGCCCGGCGCGGGCTAACAATATACTATACCCGGCTGTGGTGCAAGTTGTGAGCGAGCTACGAAATAAAGTGGACCGAGCGATTACATTATTTTATAATGTAATACCTTCATCTATATATTTAATTAAAAATAAATGTGTGTGTATGTATGTTCCCTATGGACTCTGAAACGGCTGAAGCGATTTTGACGAAATTTTTAGTTAATCTTTAGATTAGCCCAGCGAGTATTCATGTAAAGTTTGGTAGCGATCAGAAGTTTGATCAAAAGCCGCGGGTACTGTTAGTATAAGATATACATAAGTACAAATAATTATTAAGCAAATAAATTTTCTTAAGTAGAACATCAATATCTTGAAGTCATATTTTCCCCAAACAATCGTAAAAAGAAAGAAATAAGTTATGTTTTTATCATATTAAAAAAAGAAACAAATTAAAAATAGGCTTATTTTTTTAATTCTTTTAAAAAACACTTTTTGCCTGTTTAAAAAAAAACCTAATATATCTATAGTTTCGTACATTTTATAGTTTTATAAGACTTCAGTAGGTATATTTTTTCACGTCAACAGCGTGTTACGTGTTCCGCAGAATCCCTTAACTCGCATCTCGCCAGACTCATTCGCCGATAACCCTGTCAGCGGCGTGACGGAGTGCCGCGTTATCTACCCATTGTCCGTATTGTTGCACCCTTCGACGTCTTCATGTATACTGTTGCCTTCAAGGGGATATTTTAATTGTACACAATCACGAATATTTTGGATGTTTTTTTGGATATTTTATGTTGTTTTTTTTGTTACATTGATTTAAAAAAAATATATTTACGTTTTTGCAGAAAAATGATATAAAAAAATAGTAAAGAAGTTTATTTATATCTTTAATTTTAGACGATTTTCCTTTAATATCATAAAAAGTATTGTAAAAAACGTTTCTAATAATAATGAAAAATTTTGCATACGTAATCGAATTCACGACCTCAAACTTAGTTATCAAAGTCAGTTAACATCTGTTCCGTGTAATTTAGTTTTGGAAACAAAATCAATTCAGTGTATACATTCCAGTACTAATGATATAAGGTTATTTAGCTGTATGAAAATATAAGTAGTAATTAGAGTTGGCAAAGATCAAGAATCATTTATATTACGTTAATGAGATACCCCTCAACTCATCTTCAGACTGCTGTTGATTGGCGGGTCGCCAGCCTAAGACACGATTGGCTTGTGTAGTGTAGGTATGATGGCTAACATTATTATAATAGATTAAAGTATGTGTTTTATGATAAAATTTTATATAGTCTTGGGTTCGATGCCTGCTCAGTTGAACTTTCAACATGTTCTTTAGCTATTTATTCAATATCGTAATATTAAAACATAATCACGTCATATGCTCGTATATAAAATAAATTAATTGCTAGATTAAAAAAAATTATACGCTTCGCCATTATTGCTGAAGTAAATATATTGTTGCAAATATGCAATTTTTTCCTTAGATTTATGAACGAAAATGACACAAAAATTGGCGTAATGGCGTTCTTCAACAATCTGTTACAGTTAGAATTACTTTAAAAATCATGAAACGTATATTTTTGACGTATCAAGAAGCGGTAATACATTATTTTTATTCACACGAAGCTTTTTTAGCAATCGCAGCTGGGATCTAGCGTTTTAAGCCTATTAAAAGTGCAGTACATTAGCATATCAAAGTACGTTTTTAAGTCACGCGGTGGTTTAAAACAGTACAATGTTCATAGTACGTTAAAATGGCTTTATAGCTTATCGTATGTAATTATTTTATATTGGAAGTTTAGGCCAGGTTAGTTAGTTCGATTCCCGCTTAGTACATTTTCTGTGGTAACAAGAATAATGTATGTATGTCTATTTATGTTTTGTCTATTTTTTAACAGTGTAGTCACTGAGAAATGC
This sequence comes from Fabriciana adippe, assembly GCA_905404265.1. Classification (NCBI taxonomy): domain Eukaryota; kingdom Metazoa; phylum Arthropoda; class Insecta; order Lepidoptera; family Nymphalidae; genus Fabriciana; species Fabriciana adippe. The sequence continues at coordinate 13,506,036 of FR990000.1, read as the reverse complement.
ACAGAGTAAAGTAAATGATGATATTATATAAGGGTTATGTGAAAATTTTACATTTTTTTAATCTTTTTCTTTTAATATATAATTTCCATACATCTGTCGCAGAGCCACTATTCATTTTTTAACTTTAAAGCTAAAACAGAAGCTAAAATACCATGATGTCTTAATGTAGTTCCCAAGAGGTATATTTCATGGGAGCAAGCTGCAGTTTCAGGTTTAGTTGAAAGTGGTACGCTAAAATATTACTAAGATTTTACTTTATGCTACGTTTAAACGAGTAACTTCACGAAAATTCTAGTTTTGAATTTTATCAGATACATTTTGAAGTTTAAATGTGAACTCTGCAGGTGGAGATTATGTATTGCGAATTTTAAAAATCAACTAAAAATTTAGGTATATAATAAGTACTTTCTAACAATATTTCGATTTCTAACAAAATTTTCATTATCTTAGAAAAATAAAAATAAATTTGTAAACCATTTTGCATTAAAATGTTAAAAAATCAATTAAAACGCTTTACGCAGCAGATCTTCTTTACTTTATTCCTTTTGGGAGACATGTAAGAGTTCTAAGAATATTAAAACATCATTGGGGAATCGAATTCACAACTTAGCATAAAAATATTGTCAACTTGATTATATATTCAACCCTTATTAACGTCCCACTGCTGGGCACGGACCTCCCTTCAATACGAGGGGGGATCAGGCCATAGTCCACTACGCTGGCCAAGTGCGGGTTGGCGGACTTCATATGTCTTCCGAAAACTTGCTAGGTTCTCTCAGACATGCAGGTTTCCTCACGATGTTTTCCTTCACCGTACGGCAAGTGGTAATCATGTTAGAAATGATTCGCACATGATAATATCAGAGGTGCGAGACCCGGGATTTGAACCCGCTTCACTCGGTTTCCCAACGAGCGCGTTACCACTGGGCTACCACTGAACTGGATTAAGAAACGACATACAGAAAAATTTAAATAAGCAAGTCCACAAAATGGAAGTAAATTATTAAGTTTCACAAATAATTACAATTCTCTGAAAGAATTGTTTACAAACTGCACCTGTGTACGAAGTTTCATTCTACATTTCTTAGCATTATGAAAATGGCTCCCACCCAGACACGCCCGGCTAAGTAATTGTTTCATATAAGTTCCTTCTTTGTAATTGTCTTTGTACCTAATGATACTCTACTTATTAAACAATATTATTAGATTATCACATTGAGCAATTAAGCTAAATTTTTCTAATTTATACATATATACTGATACTAGTGACTCACCCTTGCTCCGCTCGGGTTCGACCCTAGTTACGTTTTAATGTTTACTATAGGTTTCTAGTCTAAAAAGTATACTATATGTTGACCTGGATTACCAGCTATCATCATATTAAATTTCATCAAAATCTGTCCAGTGGTTTTTTTGTGATGCGTTCCCAGACAAACAGGCAGACAAAAATTCTAAAAACTATAAATTCGGCCTCTCTATCAATAATAATGTCTATTTCAATAAGATTTTCCTAAAAATATTTAATGTACAGACTCGGCTTAGTCAGAATTTTGTTATATGTATAGATAATTGATTTTAAATTACATGAGATGATTTTGTTTATTGCAAAATTTTAAAAATCTCGTCTTTATGGCATTTTATTTGAACGTTAAGGAAAATTTATCAACTTTTTTGTTAGATTTTTTTTTTCTACATCACTATTTACTTGTTCTATCATCATCAACAACAACGACGCGAAATTATAAAAAAAATATCGAAGGTATCAATTTCATTGAAATACTTGAAGCCATACTTTATCTACGTTCAATTTTAAATTCGCAAAAACCGGTGCCATATCAGCTTTAAAAGGCTTTTAAAAATAATATGCCGGTCTAGTCAGCTCACGGCGCGGCGAATAAATCCGGGATGACGTCACTTCCGTCCAATCCCACTAATGGCGGCTTAAAGTTTACTTACTTTAAGTTATGCAGCGATATTGAAAAAGGAAATTCTGGGTCACTTGTTATAATAAAAATAGAAGTTTTACTTATATTTTTTACCTTACTTATGTTATAAATGTGAAAGTTTAGATGTTTGGATGTTTGGATGGATGTTTGTTACTCAATCACGCCAAAACGGTTGAACGGATCTAGATGAATATTTGGCACAAAGATTATAGTCTGGAATAGCACATAGGATACTTTTTATCCCGCAAAAATATAAGGTTCCTGTGGGATACATTTGTTTTTATTTTTCTAGAGCAAAACGAAGGTGAGCCCCTAGTGTATAATAATATAACCTTATACGTAGATATTTTAGGAGTTGTTTATTTATATTCTATTTGTACGATCAATTTAGTTAATATGTAATAAATAATACTATGGTAATTTAAAGTACGGTAGCTAAGAAATGAAAATAATGAAGAATTTTAACATTCAAATAGACTTATAAATTTGTAAAAAAAGAAGCTTTATCAATAAATTGTTAAAAATCAGAATAATAGTAATAGTAGTATGTTGGGACATTAACACACAGCACCATCTAGTTCCATGGTAAGCTTGGTAAGCTACGAGGCTTGTGTTATGGATACCAGATAATTGATACACCACATATATAACTTTAAATACATACATATTATAAATATAAACACCCATGACTGGAGTACAAGCATTCGTGCTAATCATACAAATGAATGCTCCCAATGGGATTCAAACCCGCGACCGCTGGCACAGCAAGTAGGGCCACTACAAACTGAGCCAAACGTGCCGTCAAACGTATGCACTCGAATGAGCAAATTTTGATAAAACTTGCAAAAAATTTCCGTCAGCAAAATTAAAATTATAGCACACGCTTTTTTGTCACACCCTTTATCGAATTAAAATATCGAACTCTATGAATTACCATGTCCATTTCCTCAAGACGGATTAAGTATAAGCCAAATTTCACGGAGATTTAACAGATGTGGCGTAAAGCGAGTGTAATCATATTATGCAAAACTAAAGTTATTACCTACAAGTTTCATTTAATCCACCTTTATTACCTCTGCCCACATACAAAAACTTTTTTTGAAATATCTTAAAACTAGCGGCTCACCCTCGCTTCGCTTCGGGTTCGTCCCTAGACATAAACAAATCTATCCCACGGGATTCGTACATTTTTCCGGGATGATATATAGCCTATAGCCTTCTTCAGTTAACAGGCTGTCTAATGCAAAAAGATTTTTTCAAATCGGATAAGTAGTTCCTGAGATTAGCGCGTTCAACCAAAGCAACAAACAAACTCTTCAGCTTTATAATATTAAATTATATATATATATATATATATATATATATATATATATATATATATATATATATAATAGATGAGTTATTTACATATTATTTTGTTATTTTTGCAAGTAAAAAACATGGAATTTTATATTATACTTGCCTTTGCCTAAGGTTTTACTCGTGTTTGTATTTTTTTATGAAGTTCAACTTGTTTTGGAAAAGCGCAAAAGCTTGCTTTTAATTGAAACTATTTTCTACATTTGAGATAAAAAAAAAAAAACTAGATTCGTTGATATTTCATTACATCTCAAATTAACTTCAAATATGAAAATTTAAAAGAATATTTAATATCTAGAGTTATTAATTAAAATGCAATTTTATTATAATACTAGTTATTTACTCTTGCTTCGCTAGATGCATTTCAACTTTTTTGAGCGGAACCCTAATTCTTTTTCTAAAATAAAAGTAGCCTAAGTTACTCCTTATACCCTCAGCTATCTATTAGTGACGTCCCGTCGAAATTAGTCCAGCCGTTCGGAGATTAGTCGGAACAAACAGACAGACAGATTTTTTTAACTGTATATAATTTCATATGTATTTACTAAAAAACCTTTTATTTTAACATTACGAACAGACACTTCAATTTTATTTATCTGTGCAGATGTACTTTTATAAAAGAGCAAAAAAAAATGCTTAAAATATTCCAAACATTGTTTTTAGTAAATTACTTTGTTTTTCTCAAATACTCAATTATTTTAATGTATTCTTGAAATGTAAAAAATAGAAGTTTTGAATCATCATAATATTACACGATTTGCATAATGTCAGTGTCGTCAGTTCGTCGACACGCTAGCCTAGTGTAGCTTTACTGATAACAGCTTGCAAGAAATTCAATACTAAAATCTTTTGGTTAAATTATTATTGTTAAACAATAGCAATTTAAATAGTTTTGTTTCGTTCAAGGAAAAAAAAAGAAAAACTTTAAGTAAACAGATAAAAAATGAACATGTTTTTTTAAATATATATGTATAATATGTGTATACATATTTTTTGCTTATGTTTCGCATAAATACTCTACTCATGTCGCTCTCATTTGCCCCTAAATGATTCTATAAATTGACATAGCTTTTTTATTTAAGAACCGATTGAAATACAAAACTAAATGTTAAGTGAAGCTTACCACAATACATTAGTGAAAACCGCACCCAAATCGGTTGAGCCGTTTCTAAGATTAGCGCATACAAACGCACAGACAAACAGACAGACCGACAAACAGACAAAAAAACTAAAAATCATTTGTTTTGGGTTCTATTGCGTTATTAAAGATCCCCAATAATAGTTTTTATCAAATTTCTTCGATGTACAGACAGCGACCAGTTACAATAATTTTATTATATGTATAGATGTATAATTTTAAACATGAAAACTTTTTGCTATCGGATTGAGTCTATCAAATTAGTAGTTTAAGTTAAAACAGCCTCGATATCTAATATTGGCTTAGGCGGGGTCGATTAACGAAAAGTCACTATATTTAGCAATGGGATTAAAGTAGGGAAAACTCGAGGTGACCAGACGGTCCGAGGTATGGAGGTGGTCAGTAGGGGTAATCGCGCGGATGTTATCGCACAGGGTAATCACCCGGCGGCCGCTGATTAGCTAAGCTCATACCCCCTGGGCAAGGGAATTATGCAGGCACGACTTGCTCCAGGCAAATTAGATAGGGATAAAAACGGTCCTTCGAGCCGGATTTCACCGATCGATTGCTAATTCCGAATCAATTTGATTTCGATGTGAAATCATTTGCTTCACTTATATTCGTATCATGTTGTAGCTAGTGATGACACGTTTGGCTCAGTTTGTAGTGACCCTACTTGCTGTGTCAGCGGTCGCGGGTTCGAGTTCCGCTGGGGGAATTCATTAGTGTGATGACCACCAATATTTGTACACCAGTCATGGGTGTTTATGTTTATAATATGTATGTATTTAAAGTTATATATGTGTAGTATATCAACTATCTGGTATCCATAACACAAGCGTCGTAGCTTACTATGGAACTAGATGGTGCTGTGTGTTAAAGTCCCAACATATTTATTTATATTTATATGTATGTACAAGTACATACATATGTATACGAGTAACGTAATAGCAATACGAAGAAGGTCGCTCGGTCACGGTTGAAGCTATTACAACACGAACTTAACTAATATAAAAATAAAGCCCGAGGTGTTATTTTACAATGATATTTCTGTCCATAAATATCGCAACAACGCATTATAGCGAATGTCAGACAGGCACCTGACGATAACTCATCGGATGCAAATGGTTCATTATCAGCGCTCCGCACGCTGCCTATGCAAATGTTTATTAAAATTAAATAATTTGGCCCTGTCCTGTATGCGTAGGGCTGACTAAGCTAAAGTATTAATGCGACTTAACTTCCATTAATGAATATTAACCATGTTCAAAAAACTCCCTATTATTGTCTATTACTTTACGACAAAGAAATTATTGATTATTATATAGTTTTTTTTATGTGTTATTTACTATTAAAATAGTACACAATGAATGACAAAAAATGTCTTCACCGAATGAGCGCTCATTTGAACATTTGAGCGCGCTTTTAATTTTATTTTATTTGTGAAAACAACTTTAAGCATTGCAGTTAAGGTTCAATTTACATTGTTGTATATTTATTTCAATTAGAATAATTACCTAAACACGATTGGTGACAATTTTAAGAGAACTATTGCATGGGATTTTGTATCTAGTACTTTTTTGATCGATGGTTATTTAATAAATCGAACTATAAGTAATATAGATGTAATAGTGTATAAAGAATAAATACATATAAGTTTTCAGCCCTAAACAACAAGTGTATGATAACGACGCTTCTGATTACTCCTCAGAATGAAGACGCAATACTCGCTGGCCATGTACCGATAGCAGCTTGAGATATAACGTAGTTACATTCCACATGCCCATTATAAGAGAAACTAAGTAGATATACACTATCGATAGGACTGCTTAATCTTAAAACTACATCACTATTATTATATTGGACTTAGTCGCAATTTTACATTATAATAAAAATAAATAACGAAAGCAATGGATTTTTTAAGTCATAATTTTTCAGTTACTTCCCCATACAAAATATCATCCCCATTTTCCCCCTCTTAATGGATGATTTCCGGAATAAAAATTATCCGACGTCTTTCACAGGGTCTCAAAATATTTTCTTACTAAATTTCGTCTAAATCAGTTCAGTAGTTTTGGAGCCTATTCGGTACAAACAAACAAACATTTTCTCTTTATAATATTACTTAGTATAGATCAATTTGTTAAAGTATTATTACGCTTAATTATATTTATTGGGGTCATTGTGGTATAGTGGTAATTCTGGCCAGTATATTTTATGTAAATATAGGTAATATTTTATGGGTGCCGGTTCGATGCTCGCCTGAAATTTATTTAATGAAAAACATGGCGCTTATAGAGAGAACTAACTACTGAGAAATACTTACAAACGATTGACAATAAATCATCATAGTAGGAAACTAATTTATACATTATAATTCATTTGACATTTAATAATAATATTATGTGAAACTATTTTGAGAAAAATCTCAACATTCGTCATACTGTGATAACAGACGAACTTGGCGCGTAATGGAGTGGCATTCCACAGCCCACTATTAACTGTTCATTCCTGATACAACGGTGTTTTTGGACTATAGACGGTTACGTAAAATTTACATAATATATAAATATTTTATCGGCTTAAAAAAACCAATATTGACCAAATAGAAATAAGTGTGGTATCTACAGGAAGTAAAACTTAAGAAATGTTATATTTACTTATTCTTTTTAAGAGCGATAACAAATTTTAACTTAATATTTATACAATATTTTCACCGAGACGTTTATTCCCAATAGAGTTCATCTTATTACTGATATAGCGCTTCCAGAAAAACGGTTAAAAGCACCCGAGAAACACTTCGAGAGTTGGCCAGGCGCACAATCCAGATATATAGCCAAGTTAAGATGTGCATCTAAATAGCCTGCCGTCCTAGCTAACTTTAGATTACTTGCACCAACTTTACCGACTCGGGTAAAAGCAAGTTTGCAAGGAAAAATTTTCCAAGGTATCCCCATTCAGTTCGGCTCAAATTTACTGCGCAACTTCGACGCCGGAAATTACATTGTAACCGGAATTAAAAAGCAAATAACTTCAATTTTGGTTGAAAAGAAAGTTTTTATATTATTTACAAAATACAATAATTTCATGTCTAATATTGTTTCCTGTTTTTCCCTGATGGGAAACAAATTGTATCCCCTATTATCCAATAAACAGTTAAACTACCCTCGTTTGAAAAAGCCTCGGACACCAGGTTGGTGTAGGTTGAAGGGTTCATTTCCTTATTAAACATTCATCGGTGGAAGCACTAAAACCTATTACGAAGGGTCTCTGCGGGCGTTGAAGGTGCATTTTTAAAGGGCACTTTAGATTGTACAGTTATCATAACCTAATAAAAGGGTTATTGATAACTCGTAAAGTATGGTTAAAACACTTTTCGTGTAGTAAAATAAGAAACTTTAACTTTAATAATGAAGAATAAACGTGAAGAATTGTCTGATTTGATTATTATAACCGTATATGACTTTTAAACCTGAATAATTCAAATTTAATACGCATTAAAGAAAAAGAAACATCCTCCTGTAAATAATGTAATAAACAGTGATATTTATATACAATTATATTATGTGTCGAAAATGAACGTTATTATAGGATTTACGGTGCGGATAACATCATAAATTCTTATAGAATTTTGTATCCATGTACATACATATGGGTATTAAAGATTCATGGCAATTTTAAAATATAGCTCGTATCTTTTTTACTGTATATTGACTGAAAAATATGTATAAGAGTATATCTTATGAAGCCGTTTATACACAGGTGTCACACAAACGTACCCTTTTAATATACTTAGATTTGCAATAACGTCTGATGTAACACCCGTTCGAATAAATTCTGGCAATATAGCGACGCACGGGGATACATTAATCAAAGATGCTGAGCTTCTTTCCAAGATTCTGGATATTACGTATATATAACTTACTGTAACACTCATATACGATGGTTAAGATTATGTTTTCTCTTAGCTGTCGTCCCTTTGTTTTATTTATGGGCTATTTCATCTGATCTTAGGGGTAAATTAAATTTGTTTTCCCTCCATAATTTTAGAATTAGGTAATGGACTTTTTTTGGGTTTTTACTACTTAAGAAATTTATTTTTAAATCATATATTTACTAATAAAGATATTTATCTTTTAGTGTAATAACAACAGATATAAGAACGATACTAAGAAAGTGAGCTCTCGGACGATTAAACAATTTTACTTATAGTATCATTTGAGCAATTGACCGTCCAAATATAAGCCGAATAATATCAAGATCAAATAAGCTGTATTACACACAATTACTTATAAACAACAAGTCTCGTTCTACGAGTATAGTTAGTTAGTCGAGTTGACCAAAATTGCCCATTCCATATCTGGGTACAATCTGGGGTGACTCTGGCCCCCGCGGGTGGGTCGTTAAGATAAGATATCAGGGAGTGGACGGTCTCAGGTTACAGGATGTGGGGTCCAGAGTTTCGGACGATCAAGGGTTGTTTGATGTATGTTAGCTATCGATTTTGTTTGTGAAAATTGAAGAATTAGATGGGGAAATGAATGGTTTTCATCCCTTTTGAAAAATAGGTCAGGATGTAAAACTGTCATATTTGGAAATGGGTTTTTTTTTCTATGAAAGATGCATTGGAATCTAGACACTTAAAATGCTTGACAATATCTATAAATAAAATATAAATATGTTGGGACATTATCACACAGTACCATCTAGTTCCATGGTAAGCTATGAGGCTTGTGTTATGGATACCAGATAGTTATACACTACACATATATAACTTTAAATACATACATATTATAAATATAAACACCCATGACTGGAGTACAAACATTCGTGCTCATCACACAAATGAATGACCCCAGCGGGACTCGAACCCGCGACCACTGGCACAGCAAGTAGATTCACTACAAACTGAGCCAAACGTGTCTATGAATTTATATTAGAAGAAATAGATTTAAATCATTTTTATCTAAGTAAATGTATCTTCATTTGAGATTCATACAGCATCCGCGTTTATAATATCTTCTTAAAATTTTGAGAAATATTTTTAGGGTTGTCTTTCCCCTCTGCCGTGAACTTTGTATAATGAATCAAGTGTAAAGATAAAAGGTTAGTTTTTCTCCATTAATTAATACTTGTCATTTGATCATGTTTACCCCAACGGTTATCTGGGTTTGCATAGCCGCCATGTCGGCGGGGCTATTAAAGGGTTACGCAGAGACAATATTGACAAGACAATCTATTTGGCAGAAGTACACCGTTAAAGTTGCCGATTGTTTATTTGTCAGGTTTTTTTTAAGTAAACCTTCAAGCTATAAATTTCTTATGTAATGATAATGTCTGGTTCATACAACCCTTTATAACCGGTAATTAGAAAATGTACAAAAAAGAAAAAACAAAAGTATTTTAAATATAGTCTATACTAACGTCTTCCCCTCCCTTCTTAGTTACTTTTAACATTTAATATAGATTTCTCAGACATGAGATATTTTCCCTTAGTAAAAAGTATTCTATATATGTATATAATTTCATCAAAATCTGTCCAGTGGTTTTCTTGTGATGCGTTCCCAGACAGACAGACAGATAAAAATTCTAAAAACTATAGATTCGGCCTCTGTATCAATAATAATGACTATTTCAATAAGATTTTCCAAAAAAATATTTAATGTACAGATTCGACTCAATTACAATTTTATTATATGTATAGATTATAATGTTCGTCTTTTTTAAAAGATTCATATTTTGCAATACGATGGACTTACTAAAAGAAGAACACTTTTAATTATTTTTTTAATTGGAAATCAATGTCGGTGATTCAATTGCCTTTTCCACAAATCTTACATTAGATCCTTCTCGGGAATTTTTAATTAAGTTTCAAACCGTAAAACCGTTTACACTATCTACAACACATATTACGTATTCAAGACGCATCCACGAAATATAGCTATCCTATTCTATCGTATAGTGCAGTCCTATTTCACGTAGCTACTCTATTTCCGGTGGATCCGAATTTCCTGTCCGTCCCGGTAAGGCATTAAACGACTTAAAAAGCGGGATCTCCCGGGATTCCCGGAAATAACTTCTGTAGCCCTCTAGTATGGAAAGATGTGATTTTTGAAAAAAATAACAGTATTAAAATAATACACCATGAAACATACTATTAATAGACATACTTACATATATTTAAGGCAATTTATTTAGAATGTCACGATAAAGAGTAAAATCGTTGCTAAATATGCGTTAAAAGATATTACAAACATTTAGTGTTGTCTAAGCTAAATTATTTTAATTTTTATTTTGAAAAATGATGCCACGAAATATGAGAACGTGCTTGTCGTAGTTCCATTCAAGCTCAAAATAAAAAAAAATCAGAGTTTGTACAACGTACGTATGTATCAACATATGTGCCAAATTACACACGAAACACAATATTCCCAACAATAGACCTTATTTTGTAACCGAACGAAAAAAGCCTTAATTCTTAGGAGATACCCTCGCAGCGTCGCGTCCAATATTAATAAATTCTCATCTTCAGGATTCGTATGCAATTTGCCCCGACTCCTCCAAGTAAAACTTACGACGCGCCCTTACCAAATAAACCAAGGGAAAAACCGAGTTTATTTAATGTTTTTCAGCGAGAAACAAAATTGAGCTATATTTTGAACCATCCACGTTATTGGATTAATGGAAATTGGACATTTGGATAATTTTTTACGTTTCGAAAGTATACAGTGAAATACAATTTGCGAGTTTTCCAGTGAATAAATAATTTTTGTACACGTCTGTAGCTGTTGGAGTTTTAAATGTTGTATTGGTTTCGCAAAGAGGAAATTTTAATAAGATATTTGTGGAATGGTCGAAGATTAAGGGTTCGATTTCGGAATTTGGGAAAGGATATGAATTGGAAGTAGCATGCGTTATTCTTGAACTTGACCTTAGGTATACTGCAGAAAACCATTACTGCCGTCATAAGAACGAAGGCCGCAACTTCGTCAAAGTTGATTTCGAGATATTTGAAGTTTTGTTTTAGTACTTATTTGTAGTTTTGACGTAGTTACGATGAAAATGGTTATGGTATCTCCTGATTCATAAGACTTAGAGCTTTATGAGTAAGACTATCAAGAAGCATTTTTTTTCCGATTCCGAATCTGCATTTAAGTCATTTTTGACCAAATTGTTAGATAGGGCCTGTATTATGACGGGAGATTACTATTTATATTTATACATGTAATATCTGTGGATATGTACGTGTTTAATCAATTTTGATTCTTAATTTTACTCTAAATTTAAGATTGGCTTTAGAACGATAACAAGGAGACAAAGAACAATTCTGTACAAACCTCTCACGACTATCTATCGACAAGACTGATGATAAAATGTTAACAGCGTTGTTAGGATTTTAAAGGACGTAGATTTGTATTGAAATATGCATTATTCTACTACGCGTTGTCATCGTTAAACTGTAGTTTACTACACTCGCTAACCTATAAATGCAGTTATTTTATCTGGTAAGCGATTGCTGATTTTATACTATTATATTATCCTCATTTGCCAAAAGGAGCTCAAAATTGGACATAGATAGAAAGCTCGATTATTTTCAAACATTTTAACGTACTCGCTAGCGAGTATAGATTCAGCTTAGCTATATTGAACACAATCAACTGTTAAACATAGATTTCCGACATGCTCCCATAATAATCGTAAAGTAACATAACAAAGGACTGTACTAGTATAAATAAAGTATAAATTCTTTCTCGATGCTTCCATTCCGGCGCGGTGGATATCAAAGAGAACTCGATACCGACGTAACTCAACACCGCGCTAGAAATTCCGCATTTCGCCATATCACGTCTATGATGTTGGATCTCTTCTTAATATAACGGCCTGTCGTGCAAAATTACGACGTTGTATTTAAAGGACGTGATTTTTGTTAACTTACTTTGTATATATATATACGATGTATGTATTTTATCTATATATATAATAAAATTTTGAGTCAAATCTGTACATTGAATTATTTTTTGGAAAATCATATTGAAATAGTCATTATTATCGATAAAGAGGCCGAATCTATAGTTTTTAATTTTTTTTCTGTCTGTCTGTCTATCTGTCTATTTATCTGTCTGTCTGGGAACGTCACGGGAAACCCACTGTACAGATTTTGGGTATGATGATAGCTGGTATCCGGGTCAATATATAGGATACTTTTTACTGCGGGAAAATATCTCATCTTTGAAAAATTAAATCTCCGAATATTTATAAAAGCACACTAACAAATATACGTATAAAATATTTCTGATAATCTTATTACTTTTATAAAGTATCTAATATGTATATCAATTACAAGTGCACATAGCGTTCACTGTAGATAATAGTTAAAAAGTACTATTTGTTAATTATAATTAGTCACAATATAAAATTCACTTATGTTATTTTTTATGTACGTACGTATGATATACTACATATTATAAAAGTAGCCTAAGTTACTCCTTGTAACATCAGCTATCTGCCAGTGAAAGTCCCGTCAAAATCAGTTCAGCCGTTATTATTATTACGTTAGCCGGATATTAGTCGGAACAAACAGACAGACAGTCACTCACACAAATAGACAAACATTTAAAAAATTGTGTTCTTCTTATAAGTACTTTATATATTAGAGTTCTTTACAAAACAATAAAGTGGACATCAATTAAATTCCCATTTAATTGGCTGAACTGACGATATGGTTAATTATTCGCCCGATTGTAAAAGACTTATTGTTAATATTTCATGTCGCCTGAAATATGACAAGGTAAGAATGTACGAGGTAATCATTGAATCTACGAACAGATGTACGAAACGAAACAAAAGGCAGGCAAGAGCTGTGGGATCTTGTCGTGGGATTACCGAGGCCTTATAATTATTTTTAGCCCCCTGAAAGGGCTTAAAGTCCCGAGGTAGGATTTGTGCGGCGTCGTTATTCAATATTATATCTTGGGAAATATCCGAGGGCGCCGCGACACGTACTGCAGGTATGTACGTCGCGTACATCTTCGGATAGATTGATGATTAACGTATAGCGGGATTACGTATGACATTATGTTTTATTATTACACGATTTTTCTTTTAATAAAAATATATTGTAGATGGATGAAGTTGTGATAATGGGTGTGTGCGAATTTAAATCACTAGAAGAGGTTTATTGGTAAAATATGTTAATAGTTACTAATTTTTAAATTTATTATAACGTGAAGAATGTAAAGCTTTTTATCTAATACTAGCGATTCACCCTCGCTCTGCTCGGGTTCATCCGAAGTTAGGTTTTAACGTTTACTATAGATTTCTCAGAGATGAGATATTTCACGTAGTAAAAAGTATCTTATATGTTAACCCGGATAACCAGCTATCATCATACCAAATTTCATTAAAATCTGTCCAGTGGTTTTCTCGTGATGCGTTCCCAGACAGACAGACGAAAATTATAAAAACTATAGATTCGGCATCTGTATCGATAGTAATGACTATTTCAATAAGATTTTCCAAAAAAAATTTAATGCACAGATTCGACTCAGTTAGAATTTTATTATATGTATAAATAGGAGATATGTATGTAAGAAGAAATCACTTAATACGTCATTAATGTCTTATTTGCATAAAATTAATCGCTGCTCTGTTTATTTAGTAAAAGGTTATATTCATTCACAACACGCTCGTAACCGGTTTGGGAATGTAAAATTGGTGGAACCCACCCGGATCAATGAAATTCAAATTCGAATGGACTAGATCGCAAAGTTTTAAAATTCATACCGTTTACAGTCACGGACACTCGGATTGTTACCAATATTGCATGCGGCGCACTGAATTTAAATGGGACCACGCTCGACGGTTTCCAACTAGCGAGATCACATCTCCTTTTTTGGTTTTATAAGAGAGCAATACGGAATTAGCAGCGGTCGTTTGTTTCAATCACCTGTGCTCGTGTCGCAGCCGGGCATTAAATAATCGCAAATCAAATCGCGGATCGAGAGAAGAATAGTATGTGCGACATTGAATTCATTTGTTCCCAATTGATAGTCGCGAGTGCGGCTTCGGCAGGTGTCAACGCTCGGCCGCGGCGGTCCATTTCCCGCAGCGTAATCGAATGAATATTACAAACATCATGCCGACAGCCACGCCGTGGACCGATGCGCTTTTTGACGCCCATTTGAAGTATTGTCTGCGTCCGACCGCATTTCCAACTCACCAATCATATCGCGACCGAGCAATTGTAACTGTTCAATTTCTACGTGAAATACGATCCCAGATTTTAGCATAGACACGTCCCGGCCTAGCGGAACTGTTTCGTCGTGGCCGTAATGAAAGCACTTAGCACTAAGCGAAGCAATTATAAGTAATTTGGAGCGCGGTAATGGACGCGGACAGGGACACGCAAAAACCCGCGAAACGGAACGCTAAAAGCTCTCTAATTCGATTGCCGACGGTACCTACTTTTTTAAACTTCAAACTTCGCGGGCGGAAATAATTTCTGAATTCTGAATTTTAGTTCACGAGAATAAATCCTCAATCGTTAGTTCTTTAGCGTTGGTAAAAGGTTTTCCGCGGCGACAATTAAAACTCAAATTCGTAGAATTCGTAGCTATAAAGAAAGTAGGATTCGCGGGGCGGAATGAAACAGAAATACCGGGCTCAGAAGACTTTGCGAGCGTCACCTGAACTGAGTGGAGTGCCTTCTTCGGCCTTGGTGATTTATGGGCGCGGATCCGGACCGGTAATGAAATTGCATCCCCTCGTCCCCTCCCTCGCACCCTCCGGTCGCAAAACCCATTCTAGAAATTACTACGCAACGCTGTGCACTCTCCGAGCAGCTCAGGTAACGTCTTATGCTAATGTTTATTTTTTACCATCAATCACAATGATAAAACGTGGTCCCGTTATTGAGGCGTCGAACAGTCGAGGACGTGGTTAATTGCATTTGTAGGAACCGCCTGCCCTTTGAGGGTCTGCCGTTCTTTGTCTACGCAATGAAAAATTTATTGCTTTCGCTGGGAAATTTTAATTGAAAACTCCGCAGCAACGCTCGCGGTACAATTGTCTCGCTGACATTCGTTGCGTGATTTCAACTTTGTATGCTGAAGTTAAAACAGCTATTAAGCTTATTCGATGATAATTTTAGTGCCAAACTTTTGTTGGGTTCGACCTATTGTCCATTTACGTTTGGGCAGGCCTGTCATATTTTACCATTGAAATGGATCATCATTGTTTAGAGAGTTTTATTATTCCGTACGTTCGTATATATGAAAAATTAATTGTTTAAAATAAAACTGTTTGCTTTTAAAAAAATATATGAAATGAAGGGTTATTTTGATGAATTCTTAGATCTTCATATAAGCTTGTAGTATAATTAAACTGAACTCGCAGCTTTCAAATATACAGCAGCTTATTTCAAAAGGCACCCTACAACTTCATAACTTCACCAAAAGTTATATAGCATAAGAAAATATTATAATTACTCTAGCATAAGTAGTAAAATATTCCAGTTCTAAACCGAAAGCACAGAAATTTGTATGCTGAGCTTTTTTTATGATGAGCTTTTTTCGATTATCTTTCTTATCTTCTTTAATCTAATTCTATTATATTAGACGCTTTTAAATAAAATCAATCTCATCCATGCAACTTACCGTTAGATGTTGAAAAAGCCACGCCCGCAGAATGTTGGTAGCTACTTTTGGAAAAATGCCCCGTTTTTTCTGATTCTTCTTGCCATTCGTGTCATCATCTTCTTCCCCCGTTCCTTCGCCGGAGCCGATACTCGCGTTGCTGGCGTCCCCTGGAAAAATATTATAAATCAATAACATTATAATATCATACTAAAATTATTTGTATGTCTGTATATTTTACTTCGTCACGCTGTAAAGGCTTCAGGCATTTTAGCGATAATTAGATTATCAATAGCTTATATCTTGTATGAATAGGCTATTACATTGAGACACTAGACGAGTGGAACCGCGGCTTGCCGTTAGTTATGTATGTATCGCATACATATTCTTTTATTTACTATACCTATTTGCTATTTTATTGCAATTTTCTTATATAATTATTTTTATTATTTTAATTGCTCGGCTTGTTGCCAATAGTGAATGAAATACATAACTAAAGTGACATAACTAAGCGATGCATCGTGGATCGGAACATTTTTTACATTTTTATTAACGTAGACCTTTAGCTTGATATTATAGAGGACATGAATAAAAACAACCAACAATTTCTCAAGTACGTACATTGAGATTTTCTATAAAAAGCTCAATCTACACCAATAAATAGAAATGAAGTGTCTGTTTGTAATGGAAATATAATAGATTTTTACTCAATTCATATGAAAGTATAAATGGTACTTATAAGAAAAAACAATTTTTTAAATGTTTGTCTGTCTGTCTGTTTGTACCGGCTAATCTCCGGAACGATTGGACCGATTTTGACGAGACTTTCACTGGCATATCGCTGATGTTATAAGGAGTAACTGACTACTTTTATTTTAGAAAAAGAATTAGTGTTCCGCTCAAAAAAATGAAAACTCTAAAATGTGAACAAAATCCGCGACGGAGTCGCTAGTGTGGCATAAGATGCATAGCAAAATAATAATCTTTATACTTAACATCTTGCAAAATATTGCTAGAGGTATTAAATTTTTAATCTACCTCATTACATTTTATCAGCGAACCAAAGTACTTTACATAAAGCAGTATAAAGCATTAAATCTTTTAAATTACAAGATTATCTCGAATACACTTTAATTACCATATAAGTTTTGTTATCATATATAATAAAACAAAATTAACATAGATAAGTCGATTCCTAAACAGGTTCTAATTAAAATATTTAGATCTCTCGAGGTTAGATCCGAGTCTTTAGACGGTTGAGACAAATTCGTCTGGCTCATTATAATAAAGTGTTAATCGCAACACGAGGTACCAGGCAAGCAGGAACCGCGAGAGATGTCTCGACTAAGCTTATCAACAGTACGTCTGGCATATTAATTAGAAACTCCACTAGTATTTGTTTAATCACCTGCCACACGACTGATTTTATCTTGAGTACATACACTTAATTAATTCTAGGTATGTCGCGTCATACGTGTCTTCACTGTTTAGACCTCGCGTACTCGTCTATAATTGCGATACCTACGTTTTCGTGTCAAAACTTATATACACTTAGATATACACACTTTAATATACACTTAAACTTATATACACTTTAATATACACTTAAATAAATAAAATTGTTTTAGAAGTAAAAAGTACTGAATGTCATTGCCATTTTCTGCATTATAAGTGATCAATGAACTTAAAATATAGATATGAGAATGAAATTACATTTATGGAAACGTAATAAACTAAGTTATTTTATAAATGACTAGCGACTTAACCTCGCTCCGCTCGGATTTGTCCCTAGAACGTTTTAACGTTTAGTATAGATTTCTTAGAGATGAGATATGTTCCCGCAGCAAAAAGTATCCTATATGTTCGCCAACCAGCTATCATCAAATTTCATCAAAATCTGTCCAGTTGTCTCGTGATGCGTTCCCAGACAGACAGACAAAAATACTAAACACTATAGATTCGGTTTCTGTATCGATAATAATGACTATTTCAATAAGATTTTCAAAAAAATATTTAATGTACAGATTCGACTCAGTTAAAAATTTATTATATTACTAGCGACTCTAGGTTGCTTCTCAAAACAAAATTAATCAACTAATGTGGTCTTAACTTTTTTTTGTGGGACCCTATATTTTTTCTAAAATAAAAGTAGCATAAGTTACTCCTTATTACATCAGCTATCTGTCAATGAAAGTCCCGTCAAAATCGGTTCAGCCATTTCAGAGATTAGCCGGAACAAACAGACAGACAGACAAAAATTGTAAAAAATGTTGTTTTGGCATATGTACCGTGTACATCCATATGCATTTAGTAAAAAGCGGTTATTTTAATATTACAAACAGACAAACAGACACTTCAATTTTATTTCTCTATACAGATGTTTAGGTAAAAGATAGAAGATAAAATATCTTAAAATAGTCAGTGAGTTTCTGATGTAGGCGTTTGTATTTGTGAATAATTGAAAAGAAATTCAGTTTGGAAATGTACGTGTACGTGTACCAAAGGAACAAAAGCTTGAACGCGATAAACAAATTAGTGTTCACTGAGCCATATCAAATATTCATCACAACAGTGAATCGAATCAACGCGGGGTGAATTTCGTCTTATTTCTTTCCTTGCAATGTTGATAAATAAAAGAATTTGCACGTTTCCACTGTTTACTCCTTGTTTGGTGTTTTGTTTAACGTTCTTCGATTACGAGCTGGTACGTTTTGTTTGCTTCGTAGTTTTTTGCTATATTTGAATGCGATAGTGATGTAGCAACTTGTGTTTTTTTTTATAATTAATAGTGATGCCATTTAAAATTAGTTATGCTATAGAGTCGTGTATTTTACGAATTAATGTAAGCAGTGAGGAGCGGAGGGGTAAGTTAGTAGCTTGTCTACTCGGTAAAGGTACAGCAAAAATGTGTACATTGTATTTTATTGAAAAACGAAAACTAATCTATTCCACGGGAATCGTACATTTTTCCGGGATAAAAACTAGCATTTGTGCTATTCCAGACTATAATCTATCCCTGTACCAAATTTCATCTTGAACTGTTTAGCCGTTCTGGCGTGATTGAGTAACAAACATCCAAACATACATCTAAACTTTCACATTTATAATATTGGTAAAATTTTTGCTATATTTGAATGCAATAGTGGGGTAGATTAACTCGTTCTTTTTTAATAAATATTACTGACGGTAATAAAATTTAATTATAGTATAGAGCCGTGTATTCTAGAAATTAATGTAAGCAGTGAGGGGCGGAGGGGTAAGTTAGTAGCTTGTTTACTCGGTAAAGGTACAGCAAAAAGGTGTACATTATATTTTATTAGCGGTCCGTCTTTGCTTCGCTCAGGTGTAAAATATATGTAAAAAATATACGTATGTATGTATGCGAAGGCATTAAGTACCTACCCCATTAAGCTCGTGCGCTCCCTATTGTACGTTGATGGTACTATTTTAGAAACCCTTCAAGACGTATATTAATAAGCCAATGTCTTCACTATAGGTCAGATGACAGAAAAACATTAATTATTTTTTAATTATATGATGTACTAGCGACTGGTCCTCGCTTCGCTCGGGTCTGTCCCTATTGAAAAAAAAACAAATCTATCCCACAGGAACCTTATATTTTTCCGGGATAAAAAATAATCTATGTGCTATTCCAGATTATAATCTATCTCTGTGCTAAATTTCTTTCAGATCCGTTCAGCCGTTCTGACGTGATTGAGTAACAAACATCCATCCGAACTTTCGCATTTATATCATTGTGTATACATGTATTCAGCCCTTTTTTTAACGTCCTACTGCTGGGCACGGGCCTCCCTTTAATACGAGGGGGGATCAGGCCATAGTCCACCACGCTGGCCAAGTGCGGTATTTTGAAAACTTGGTAGGATCTCTCAGGCATGCATTTTTCTTCACGATGTTTTCCTTCACCGTAAGGCAAGTGATAATCATGTTAGAAATGATTCGCACGTGAAAATATCAGAGGTGCGGGACCCGGAATTTGAACCCGCCTCACTCGGTTTCCCAAGCGAGCGCGTTACCACTGGGCTACCACTGCGTTTTTTCTTTCTTTTATATATTCGTATATATTAATTATGAATAAGACTTAATAATAAAATTAAAGGAGCATCGAAAATCTTGAAAGAGTTTTTACTATTTTAATTAATTATTTTTCTCACATCTGACATTAAAATTCAAACCTTCTATGTGACAATGACGAAACGTAGTATCAAGTTGCATATCGTATGCGACCGGTGGCTTGCATTGTGATGGTAATGGGGGCAAAGTAATAAAATTACTTTTACGCCATTACCCGCCACCCCCACTCGTTATACAGCATGTTACAAAAGTAACGGAGAGAGAGAGGTTATTAGGTATACTCAAATAAAAAATATAATAATATATCTACTAAATGCTTGATCAGGAGTCAGGACCAAAACAGCGCGGAAGACCCCGACTTACGTCGGATGTCTGTAATTAGGACAGACATGGAAAACAACAATGTTGATCCAAGGACGACCCAGGAAAGCTATCTTTGGAGAAGAATGATTAGGAGAGCCGACCCCAAATAAAGATGGGAAAAGGTCAGAAGAAGAAGAGAATATATCTATTAAAAAAGAGTTTAGTTAGTTAAAGTTAAGTTAAATTCTCAATAAAAACACTATTTTCACCATAAGCTAAGTCGAGTTCTCACCTTCTAAACAAGAAATATATTATTAATTTTGTGTATTGAATTATAATTTTTTTTTTAATTAACATACACGAAAGACTTAACAATTATTGATAGTGTAATATTTTAAAATATAATTAAAAACTGTCGACTTCCTCATAATTAATCATTTTCTGATTTATCTATCCATCATGTAAAGGAAATCATGTGTGTAATATTTTTAGTTGCTTAGATAAATTGAATATTAAATAAGTTGTAGGCGCAAGGTGCTAAATTCTCTGGCCTTATGATAAAGCTTCGTGGGTGTTATGATATGTAATTTTCCGATAAAATGTTAAACAAGTGTAAATTTTCATAAAATTAAAGATTTCGATTATGTACAATTAAGCGTAAGTAAAAGATCTTAGTGATAAAAAAAAATCTCTTTTTGGATTATTTCGCGGATTCATTTTGATTTTTGGTCCCCGAAACGGAATGCTTTCCAGCAATCATGGTCACGGGAGAGATCAAAAAAAAAAACACAAAAATCAAAATTAAATCTACAAAATAATTCGAAAAGATAGTTTTATTTAAAATGTCAAATATTCGCGTAAATCTAATAAAGTATTATTGTAGAAAATATTTTAAGGAAAAGCCACTATAAATCACCCTGTATATTATCAGCGTGCAAAATCAGAGTGCAGTTGCATGATGCAGGGCTAGTAATCCCCTAATTCATCTTATGTGCACGCACACAGACATACACCCCTAATATTCACTAATACACCCCCAAATGAGTGTACAAACACTGTTGGGGACGCGTGTGAAAAGTCAAGAGAATGAAAATTAACTTAATGTAATAGAATTGGCAGTGTCATCTTTCTATTGTCTTTGCAAAATCAATAGCTTTTGGATATGGTTTCTCATGAATCGTCAAATATTTATGGTGTATGCACTGTTAAGCTATACATAGTATTAAATGTCGCCTTGACTTCACTTCTATTGTTGATATTAATACGTCTATATGTTATGTTTATTTTATTATTAGTGTCACTTTTTATTGGCGCAATAATATTAGAAAAGTTCAGCATTTTCTGACATTTTTTTCGTATTTTTCGTTAGAAATGTAATGTTTTATAACAAACTGTTGGAAATATAAAAGAAACACATGATCTGTGTTAGGAAAAATGAAGAAAATTTATATTTAAAAATGTTTTTTGGAACATATGTATATATAAAAAAAAATAATCAATGACGTGAGAAAACAGTAAATGAAAGACGTTTATCTACAAGGTAAGAATTTACACTTGCAATATATACCGTAACGAGTAGAATAAATTCCACAAACATCCTCTTACTAGAACTGCTCATTAGAGCGGATCCATCTATGGTATGGTGTTTGCTCCCATGGCGTTTGTAAGCCGATTGCTGCAACCCGACACCAAACCCGCGACCCCTTGCACGGTGTACCACCAAAATTGGGGATCTGGCTTAGGGTTGAATCGATGGGGTTAGAAAATAGCAAACGTATAGTTATAATGTTTCACAAAATTCGGAATTCTAAACAACATTATAAATTAAAAGGTACCATCGCTCTACAAAAAAAGTTTACATATATTCATTTTGTTATTAGCTTTTGTCTTCTTCGTCTAAAATAATCCTAAAAATATCTTTGAACACGTATATGTATAACAATAAATTTTAAGCACCAAAGACATCTGACAGACAGACTGACACATCTTAGAAGATTGTAATCTCGGAACTGTTAATCACGCTTCAGAGATGGGAGCATTGAACCCGGAAAAAAACTTGTATTAACACAGTAACAAAAATTAAATCATCTAATTTTTTATGTCTAGTAGTAGCAGTATGTGGCTAATGAGGCATAACTGGTCAGCTATTCCATGATTGTCATTCATCACTCATTGTCTTAATTTCATATTTTAAGTAAGAAATTAATGTCTTTAATCTATATTATAGCATTTTAAATTATATAATTGTTTATATTAAATTATAGCATTTTGATAAGTAAAGCTGCGATACCCCTAATATTGAGGCAAATGAGTGCAGAACTATCGAGTTACGCCAATCAACTGAGAGCACGCGCCACTAGTGATGTTCCACCATGGAAAGCAGCGATAGCTTATAAAATAATGTAAGGAACGTGAAATCCCATATTATTTCCATAATATTGATATCTTAGACTATAATGTAAGTAATAGTCTTAATAATAGTCCTTGAGTCTTTAAATTGCACACACATGACATCATGTAAAAATTAAATAAAAACGTTTTATAAGCAGTAACTAAATACATAATTTGTAGAAGCAAATTTATCAAGATCTAACTTTATTTACGTCTAAGTGTCAATTTTATCAAACTAACACGTTTTTGTATCTTATTTTGACGAAAAGCTGACAATAAGACGATCCATCGACGTCACATTTCTAATCCGCAATCCCTACAAAGTGACAAGCTCGGTGTCGTAATGATTTTGATGGATTGGCTTCTTTGCAGGCCCCGCTATTTGCAAACACCCTCTACTGGACGGAGGAACCAATGGATGGAGGGGCTAATTAAAATTGGCACCCGAACTGGGGCCAAAGTATGTTTGCTGTCTAGAAAACATCTATTACAATAGCCATAAAGTTCTTTTTCGTATAACCAGAGTTTTCATTTTAATAGAGGGTAGCGTTGCATCGCCTTTATGAGTTTATTGGGTGACGTAATGACGTGCTGCCGATAGGAATGTGTTCGGTATGCTCCTCTTATTGGGAATCTGGCGGAATTCCATTTAGTCATTAATTCTGCTGTCCCTCGGAGCGATTCTTATAATAATTACCGATTGGCTACGAATTTTGAGTGGATATTTTGGGACATTTTGTCTGATTCAGACGTGTTAAAGTTTCATCAAAGGAAATATCATTATTTTTTGGTTCGAATAATGTGTTCATGTTGCATCCATCGTTTGAATTGTGGCTTATGATGAGTATTGGGTACAGCGCTGAAGGTTAGCGACTTAATAAAAGAAGTTATTGTAATGTCTAATGAGATTTAATATCCAATTTGATTCTAGTATTAATTCGCTATATAATTTTATAACATTTATTATTCCATTTAAGGCTTATACTACACAAATGAAACTAAAATCGACTCTACAAACTTTTAATCTCCAAAAAATTTACATTATTGCAAATCTCTATATTTTTGCTACACAAATCTAAAAGAACAACTTTCACATTATTGTGCGATCGATCTCCATTAATTCTCGTATACCAATAACCAGTATTGCAAAGTTTGTCCCAACCTGGGCTATTATTTCTAACGAGGCAAGTTGCCAGTCACAGGCATTAGCGGAGTTACATCCAAGTGAAAACGCTTCGCACGCTTAATCACCGTTGGTCCTGAGTCGTCAGTTTTGCGACCGTGCTTAAATCCGAGCTATATAAAACCTCTATATGCTTTTATCATTAAAGCAATATTTATTAAAGGAAAATCGTCTTTTTAGACTTCGAAAATTCATCTCGTATTTTAAATGGGTTTATAATGTAAGCTAAAAGATATTATTATAATTTTTTTATGTACCAATGTACGTAGGTTATATTAAGCTATGTGAATCTTTTTTGAGGAATCTAAGGAAAATCGTTTTTCTCTACTAAATAAGCATTTTTACTCTTTCATTACTTATTGCTAAGACTATTAGAAAAAAAAATCCACTACGTACAGTGCTTTATGAGCTAAATTAGACCTTCCCTTAAAAAATTAACAATACATTCACCGGAAACCTAAAATAACTACACGCAATTAAAAATGACAGCTAAAATTTCATGACATTTAACCCTTACAAAAGCACGTCTCCGCGATTACAGCGCATTGAAAATTAGTTTAATATCTCGAATTGACGATTCCGCCCGGAACGGCCAATTAAGAGGGAATAACACTCGGAATGATCCGCCTGATAGGCAAGTTATGGGGTGCCTTTATGGACCATTAAGTGTTGAGACGGTGCAAGAATATTTTGTAGGTCTGTAAGTCTTTTGGACCGTTTAGTGACGATTTCTATGGTTTTTGTTTAATTTGTGATGGGAAATGAAAAATTCACTCCTATAAGGAGTATATTTTCAGATTATTTTGAAGGATTCTGTTATATTTATTGTTTTGTTTTGATTTCAGATACATATAGTCTCAGGAGACTTAAAGTATCATTTTATTGATATTATTCTATGTAATACTTGTACCTAACCCTGTATTTATTGCATGCTGTGTTTATCAGTAATATGTTGTGCAATTAATGTTTCTATTCAAATGTAGTCATTTAGTTATCTACAAAATTTGTAGATAACTTAATAAATATATAGATAAAAATGTATCCTTTAAGGACAGTGTCTATATTTATATAAAAAAAGAACCTATAACGCTAAAACACCTAGACTTTCTAATGTCAAAGCAATAAACCCACATTTAACACCAATATACACTATCATCAGACATTCGCATAATCAAAATAAGTCCAGCCCCCTTCCTAAAGTCCCATGTCGCAAAACGCATATTAAGGGATTAGGGTTCCGTTTACGGCAAGCGGAGCCCTAACGTTCATTCGCGCATTGATTTCAATTTGAATTTTAATTGAGGAATATTATGCGAAATTTCATTGCTTAATATTCACCCTTGTCGGTGATTTTTGCATTTCACGTCCTCTCGATAAGTAATATATATTTTTAGATGTCACTTTCATTAACTTAAGTCTCATTTTTTACTGTTTTTATAATGTTTTCAAATAAGATTTTGTAAATTATTGCTGAATTGTAATAAATTATTATTATTCTAAAGGCATAATTTTTACTACCAATTGTTTTTTTAAGTTGGTTACTCTGTTCGAAAATATAACATGAAAAGATTGTGAACAAAATAAGCGTCATATAGGGATTGAAGACATAAGAGGTTCCGTAGGGTATTAGTAGATAGTACTAACTTTCCTCTAACGAATTAGTCACTATACAACCTATTTGGCAAATGATATGCGTAAATGTATGTCTAAATGTAATAAAGTTATGGAAATTTGAAACCACTAAATAGTTTTTTTCATATTTATCCTCGTATTAACATGAAATTGTCAAGTTTAATCATTTTTGCATATGTTAATAAAAATCTTTTCTACAAAGGGTTAGGGCGAGACTCGTCAGCATTTAACTACTGATTACATTCCCATTTGACACGTACGTAGTTAAAATGCAAATATTTTATATGAATTATTATATTGAGACAGATTTTATTAATTTTTACCAACAACGATATGCGTTGGGGTAAGAGGTGTTTGTGTGTCTGTTACTATTTTTCTCGGAAACGGCTTGGCCGATTTTGTAACGGTTTTTTGCTTTGTATAAGTCTCATTTATGAGCATGTTCTTAGCTAATTTGATAATGTTAAAGATCGCCAGGGGGCTACAGTATACATATGTTTTTTCAAACAGTTATTTTATGATAAAAAAGAGAATAGTATAAATTTCGTGTGCCGTGTGTCACTTTCTTTATGTGAGTTAAATTAAATTATAATTTGATATTACTGTTACTATTAGCCTACATCATCCCACTGCTGGGCAAAGACCTCCCCTCTACGTTTCCAAGTTGTGCGGTCTTGCGCAAAAATAGACCAATTTGGATCGAATTTGTCCAATTCATCTCTATCATTTATTATTCTTTTTCATATACATATTCATCATATCCAATTTGATATTATGATAAAAAATTTACCCCTTTTGCTATTAAGTATAATATAAACGTAGAGCGAAAATCAAAGCCGTATCTTAAATAAGTGTGAGGAAAATCATCATTATTCTCAAACGGTTTGAATTTAAAAATCACAATAATTTTCAACGTTGTCTTAACATTTCTTAAAAAAGTTTGTCTCTAAAATTAATCACAGATAAAAAACCAGGTATAGTGTGTAAAAAAATGAAAAATCGAAGTAGAAGTCAAGTGTAATCGCCGCCCACGCGGTAGCGAGCCCGAACATTAATCCCGCGTGCGGTCATATCGCGTATTTATGAACACCGCTGTAGGTACGTCTGTAACATAATATCTCCTTGTGATTAATCTGACGTTTTGTTTGTTTGTACGTTTGATGCAGCCATCTTTCTCTGTAAATATTAAGTTTCTCCAGTGGGTATAAGTTTTAAAAATATTAATTCCATAGTCGTGGTTCGATTTTCTGCTGTAACTACAGTTTAGCCAGTAAATTATGTACTTATTTAAAAAAAAAGTATTGTCTATATTTCATAACATTAATAACTTTTAACTAGCAACATTGAAGTAAAAATAAATGTTGCCATAACACAATATTCAAATTCAGATCATCATAAACAGATAAGCTTTTAAACATGTACACGCTCAATAAAGTCAAGTAAACACTAGATATTAAATAGAACGTTTAAAATAGGCTGTTCGTTCTGAAACTTTTTACGAGGCTATTTATAATTTTATTATGCCACAAAATGGTATGAAATATAGTGTATCCTACCTTTAATTATTGTTTTCTTTGCAGAAATTATTACTGTATCATGCAGCCGCTGCTTAAAAACAGCAGGGGTCGGTATATGAAAAAAAAAAAGTAAAAACTCCGCACGACTACGTCCAGTATCATCTTAGTATCGCAAGGCGAAAATTAATACTAAAAAAAAAGTTCTGTTATCGAAAACGTACCGATGTCATCGTCCTACGCCGAAGCACGGGACATAACCGTGATAGCATCAAAAGAAAAAACACCCTTATGACCCACATGTTAGAGGCTTTATAAAAAACCATGGTTCAAAGTTTTTAATTAAGGCAACCCTACCAATCAGTCAAGATACGACGTTCGAGATTTTTGAGCGGTTCGTGTGAGTTGCCAGGGAAAGAATTATTTAAATTACCTTATTTTTTTTTTTAATTAATGTATGTTTAAGGAGTGGGCTTTTAACTTAAAAGTTTATTGATTAAATATACAAATGTATACACGATAAGAATTCAGTTCTAATTACTGTTTTATAATTTCATTCATTAGTCAAAACGATAATGATATTAAACATCCACTTAACTAACTTGAATCGAGATACATTTCTCATACGCAACACTTCTCCAATTTCTTGCCCTTAGTTTATAGTGTTAGGTGACTGTCTTATTATACTTTCATTCTCAAGTATACCGTCAATGTGAGAACAAAATGAGACAACTGTTTGGCTACAAAGTTCGTTTATTACATGGCGACCCTGCCAGGATTCGAACCTGGAATCTTCATAAACGCAACGGATGACACCACAATAAACCATATAAATAAATATATTTGCTACTAAACTTCTACTTTACCTGCAATCTTTGAAGAAAAAGATTATTTTATTGAATTACTTAGCGGCTCACGGCTAGGTACGTTTTACATAGATATTTAAATTATTTATTTGCCAGCGTTAGCCAAATAAATTTTAATTATTTTTTTTAATTTCTTTGATGTTTTAATACTTATTATCCTATTCCAGACTAAAAGAAATCTAAAAAATCAATTATCATAAAAATCGGTCAAGCCGTTCTTGAGTTATAAATGGTATCAATAACATGACTTTGTTTTATATATATAGATGATAATAAATAAAGAATTTTTAATACATATTATTTGTTTTATTTCCAACACCGGTTTAGATAATGTATGCAACAAACAAACGCGGTTAGAAGCTACTTTACATTCTCCCCGAAGCTAGACTAAACACTAGGCTTATTCAGAGTAAAATGCTAATCGGCCGCAGTTCCGGCTATAGCACAAAAATAGTTCTGAATGCTAGTCTCGGCCACTATGGCCTGCAATTAATTGTTATTTGAATAAAAACGTGACAAAACTGCCATCCGACGACCGCCATTGATCGGTACGCGAAACGAATATTAAGGTTTTTAAGGTTATTAAAACAATAATGGCATCGTAAATCTTTATAGGTGCTTCATTATGCTGATACTTGCAGAGTTCTGTACGGTAATTACGAATTAGCGTACTGTTAATAGCTATCTATTAATAGAAACTAAATATATCACCGAGTTTTCTATTTGACTTTGACAGAAAATTGAAATATCTAAACAAAATTAATTTAATTTGATCATCCACGCTTTTGCTTTTCATTTTTTTTTTTTATTAATTTAAAAAGCGATTTCTTTTTAACGGCCATAATTTATGTTTGCAATATAAAAACTAATTTCAAATTGCGAAAACGTCAAACTGACGTTACCTGTCACAGAGAACAGATATTAAATCGAATCTATCTAATTGAGTCATTATCTGTGCTCGTAAAGCGAACGTTTTACGATGGCGTAACTAAATAAATCAGGTGAAAAACAAATATTACTGTCAGTGGATATCATAAAGGGAGGTATTTATTATTTATTCACACTAAAATAAGCGACGTTAAATGCTATAACTCAATATGAGATTAAAACGGGATTGATGCCTCGTGGTGCGTCTTGTGTGCATAAATAAGAAAGTTTATTTCATATAAGCCAACGCCAAATAGTAGGTAATTGCGATATTCTTGTTTACGGTCGCTTAATTAAGAGCGGCTTATTTATGTGGTACGTGGACCTTTGCCCGACTCGGGCATAAATAGGCCAAAAGCCTGTTAGAAAAGATAAACATTCGCAACGTTCTGCGGCACGACAAATTATATTAGTTTTTTCTGTTGTATACACGATTTAGTGGTAACGCTACTTAATAGGCTACTAGTAATGCACACGGCTTTGCCCGGACTTGTATTACGTTTGTTCCGCATTTTTATTTGCATAAGACCTATTTATGATACCGCATACACTCGCATAGCTGCTAATATTTCAATAAAACAAGTTAAAGCGCTTTACTATATACATAATATCTATTTATGATAACGCAAAAATAAAATTTTACGTTTTTAACTTACAAATATTCCAATAAAATTAGAGAATTTAAGATACTAAATGTCTCATATCTTTTTAAATTAAGTAGTGTCTGAATTAAAATAGCTAGACACCATCTAAAAATGTTTTCATCACAACAATAGATATTTTAGTCTGTCGCCATATTGAAATCTGACATCACTCGTTTATTTCTAATTATATATTTATCCAAATCTGCATGACAGTTCTCAGTTACAGAAATGTACGCCCACCTTGTTGCGGGTGATGCATCGCGTCTAATATAGACCGTCTGAATGCCTAATCTATACTAATATTATAAAACTGAAGAGTTTGTTTGTTTGTTTTGTTGAACGCACTTATCTCAGAAACTACTAATCCGATTTGAAAAATTCTTTTTGCATTTGATAGCCCGTTAACTGAGGAAGGCTATAGGCTATATATCATCCCGGAAAAATGTACGGTTCCCGTGGGATAGGTTTATTTTTGTCTAGGGACAAACCCGAAGCGAAGCAAGGGTGAGTCGCTAGTTAAATATGAAATTAGTAAGAATAATCGCATTAGGGCAAATAGATAACTATGTTATACTTAATATAACTAGAGCTTACCGTTATTTATTTTCTATTTTCTTGTTTTAACGGCATAAAAAAATGCGGGTAGTTTTTAACTATTCGATTTTTTCTTTTTAAAATCGTTTTAATGGAACATCGATTTTTATAAATAAAATCGATTACAATTTAAAAATAATATAACTTTATAATACAGATATTCAAGCGAAAAGATATATACAAGATTTATTGGCTTAATATTCTGTATGTATACGTAGCATATTTTCGTACCCATCATCCCACACAAAAGGCAATTCGTTCACAAACGTAAACAATGGTGCGCCCGTTTGTTTTTAATTACAGCTCGCGTTCGGAAGCGTCGGGCCGCGGGAAATTCGACGAAACCGCCGGCATGTAGCTATCGATAGCTTCGAACTATCATAGCGGTAGCTATTTATAGAATAGCTTTTAGATACAATTGTACTCTATATAATATTATCTATTAACAATTATAGATAAATATTTACACGATTTAGAATTAACGTTTTTATGGATAATTTATAAATTTTCATAAAACTTGTTGTTAATTGAGAGCCATCACCCAACACTCATTCCCAAGCGTAGAGAGTTAGGAATGAAATTGCACGACTTTCTCTTTTACATTTATTCGCCAATATTTCATTTAAAATTCAAAACAATAAATAAAGAGATAGTTAACTTTAATTATACACTACCATAAAACGCATCGTCACATAAAATATTTTAGCTATTACTTCAGCCAGTAACATCTTAAAGCTTATGTTATAAGGGACATATGTCATTTTAGTTTTACACAGCATCTGCATCTTTGATTGGAGCCACATCTTTTGTTCTAATTTTATAGATTGCTAAATGTCCCCGGCGAGTGTCGCGACGTTACCCGTTAAAATGCTAATTTATGCGAAATCATAGAGATTTATGCGATGAGACTAATGATGTACAAACACTTATACTCCGAGACAATGTTGGGAGTTGAGATCATCTCGAAATATGTGCACAGATTAATTACAGCATCTGTACAAAGAGGATTTTTTTATAACAATCTTAAGTTATATAATGATTCGTTTATTAAGCGGCCATTCGATTGTTATTTTCGATTTATCTTTGTTATTATTAATAAGAGATTACAATGAGAAGCTGCTTTATTCTAAAAAAATATAGTTTATACTAGATTTTGCTCGCGGCTCTGCTCGCCTAGTTTATTTTTTGGTAAAACTGTGCGACGGTAAATAGCGTATAATCTTCTTAAATGATAATACTCAAACTGTAATGAGTCTTCAAATCTAACTGGTAGTTGAGAGAACAAACTATTCTGTTTTATAATATTACTAGCGATTTGCCCTTACGTCTCACGGGTGCGTCCCTAAGATTGAATGGCGTTCCTAACGCACAAAAGACAAACGTCCAAAGATAAAAAACTTTTTTTTGCGCCAAAAACATTTGCCGTATACAGAATAACCCACCAGAGTTTCATCACAATCGGTTCAACAGTTTAGGAACACATAGAGGACAAACAAATGAACAATCCTTTTAGTTTTCATAGAAAATAATACATATTTATTGACACTACAATCGGTATATTTTTTTATAAAACTTTAAACTTAAGTGCTAGGAGTTATACAGAGTATCGTAATCGCACGATAGGTGCAAATCAAAATATTAATTATATAAGTCTGTATATATACGGAAGCATGTACACAAATACCTATCTGTATGTATGTATGTACACATATAAGTAGCAATCTACCAGTATATCTTCTCGAAATGAGTCGTTAGTTTCTAAATAAATGTTTTAGATTTAAAGGCTAAATGGCTGTAACGGTCCCTATGTATAGAAACAACAGTAACAGCGTAAACAAGAGATTATAAACAATATTGAAAGTAGTACCACCTGCTATGAAAGTACTGGTACCATAAATATTAAAGAAGGCGAACATTTGCATATGATGTTCAATTACGAATGGAATACGAAATGAACAAGCTATAATGGTACGATTTCGACTTTGCGTATTTCAATGGATAATTTTTTATGTACAAAAGAATATATTCTATTTTTCTATTCAGCCCTTTTTAACGTCCCACCGCTGGGGGTGGGCCTCCCTTCAATACGAGAGGGATCAGGCCATAGTCCACCACTTCATTCCGAACATGGAAATATTAGAGATTTTAATTTTTTGCGCGGAACCCTAATTCTTTTTCCAAAATAAAAGTAACCTATGTTACTCCTTATAGCATTAGGTATCTGCCAGTGAAAGTCCCGTGAAAATCGGCCCGGCCGTTTCGGAGATTAGCCGGAACAAACAGACAGACAGACAAAAAAAAAAATTGCTTTTTTATTATAAGTATTGTTCATACTGCAATTTGAAAAAAAGCAGACACTTTAATTTTATTTATTTATATAGATATATAGAACAAATGATAACGGGTACACTGTTTAACTAGAAAATATTTTTATTAGAGAATCTATTTAATCTTTGTTTTTTACATATTATTACTTAAATCTAAGTATCTCTTTTTATTCTTAGAAATTTATTTCAAAAATAAAAATTAATTTTTCTTGCTTATAAAAATCCTAAATCGCCATAACATTATGTTAAGTTACCATATCTATGTTCTTCTAACTGTACAAAGTGGTTTAGATCGTCTCAATACAGCGCCATCTATATATGAATAGCGGTACTCAGTAATGGAAATCGATTTTCTTTATTGATACATATAGAATCTTGTTGTATCTCTCACTGATAATTTAAAACATTTATTTATATAAAGTGTAGAAAAACTTATTTTAATCTTTTGTGCGTTTAACAACTTTAGCAAGTTGAATTATTAATTTAAGATATTTAAAAAAACATGTAATGAAACTATTTTTAAGTATATGTTTTTTCTTAGATACCTACATATTTAAATTTCCATTATCTATACATATTATAAAATTGTAACTTAGCCGAATCTGTACATTAAATATTTTTTGGAAAATCTTATTGAAATAGACATTATTATCGATACAGAGGCCGAATCTATAGTTTTTAGGTTTTTTTATCTGTCTGTCTTTCCGTCTGTCTGTTACCGCATCACGGAAAAACCACTGGAGGGATATTGATGAAATTTGATATGATAATAGCTGGTTATCCGGGTCAACATATAGGATACTTTTTATTGCGGGAAAATATCTCATCTCTAAGAAATCTATACTAAACGTTAAAACGTAAGTAGGGACGAACCCGAGTGGAGCGAGGGTGAGTATTCTCATAAAGTATATAATTAAATTAAAAAAAGAACAGATAAATAAGTATTGATAATTGCTTTAGTGTGGAGGAATTAGCACTTTTTAGATCGTTAGAAGTCACGGGTTCGAATCTGATTAATATTTCTATTGTTCATGCGGACATAGTCATTTGTCAAGTATAATTCAAAGTAAACTCAACGTAACTCAGCTTTTACGCAGTGGTAGCCCAGTGGTAACGCGCTTGCTTGAGAAACTGAGTGAAGCGGGTTCAAATTCCGGGTTTTAAATTTCACACATAGAACCTAGCAAGTTTTCAAAAGACATGTAAAGTCCGCCGACCCGCACTTGGCCAGCGTGGTGGACTATGGCATGATTCTCCTCATATTGAAGGGAGGTACGTGCCCAGCAGTGGGACGTTAAAAAGGGCTGCATACATACAACTCAGCTTTACCCTAGTTTAAGTCTAGCCTAAGTCTCTGAATAAAACAAAAAAAATGGAGAAATTATTCATTTTAGAGAAAGTATAAAAATGAAAGATTTCTAAAAAATAATATTTTCCTTTCTAAAAAATAACTACGCTAAATAAAAAGGCGTGAAGATAAAATAAAAACATATAAATATTTGCCACACCAGACATTTTAAATAAGAAACATTGTCGATGCTAGATTTCTTTGACAAAACGCCCTGCGGTCGGACGCATAGTTGGGTTAGACCACAGCTCTAACAGCCGTCGCGTTATTGCTTTCCCTGCCCTCGTTAGTACTTATTTTATTATACGTCGTCAATTTAGTTTTTTAGTTTGTAACAAGTACACATTACCACAAGTGTTGTGGTCTTCACAATAATAGAATGGCACTTATAAAAAAGTTGAGTGTGCGTGCTCGAATGATTTACTTGAAAAATGCTTTTAAGAAACTTTTCTATGTCAAATTTAATTATATTAGATACCTACTAGCGACACACCCTCGGGTTCATATCTAGACAAAAACAAATCTATCCTACGGGAATCATACATTTTTCCAGGATAATAGTAATCTAGTACCACGGTAAGCTATGATGTTTGTGTTATGGATACCAGTTAATTGATACACTACACATATAAAACTTTAAATACACACATATTATAAATATAAACACCCATGACTGGAGTACAAACAATCGTGCTCATCACACAAATGAATGCCCCCAGCGCTACTCGAACCCGCGACTGCTGGCACAGCAAGTAGGGCCACTACGCACTGAGCCAAACGTGTCGTTACGTTAATTTTTTTCAAAGTCACAGTTAAGAGCTATATACAAAAATAAATTAGATAGTTTTGCATGTAACAATTTATGTTGTTATTATACCATCATTTCGCCATCATCAATGCCGCTGATTAAATGACCATGTCTACGTATTCCGCGTGATTATTTCAAATGACCAACACATAACATTAGAGGTAATCGCTGGTAATGGCCGTGATCGACTCTACAGCTAGTGCTGCAAAATGTGGGAACCGTAATTCCCTTTAAAGACAATTGTTGTTAAATTAACAAGTAATAACGGTTAATGGAAATTTTATAACTAAATATGACTTTGGATTTGTTTTTTGGGCTCTTGGTTTTTTTATTCGTGAATGGTAAAGATTTTTTTATTAGATTTTTTTTTATTTTATATATATATATAATAAAATTCTGGGAGAATCTGTACATTAAATATTTTTTGGAAAATCTTATTGAAGCAGTCACTATTATCTATACAGAGGCCGAATCTAAAGTTTTTCGAATTTTTGTCTGTCTGGGAACGCATCACAGAAAACCATTAGACAGATTTTGATAAAATTTGATATGATGATAGCTGGTTATCCGGGTCAACATATAGAAGACTTTTTTCTGCGGGAAAATACCTAATCTCTGAAAATTATAACTCTGCAACTATTCAAAACCTACACTGGCTTGTATTAAAAGGTTACATCATTTCTGTAACCACATTTCAAAATGAATATTGACAGCTCGGCGGGAAACGAAAGAGGTCATCGTACTTTATTTATTTTTTTTAATTTAAAGTGTCCCAGAGCCGATGAGTTTATGCAAAAGGCGATATTTTATTTCGAACAAGCTATCAAATCACTCACATTTGTAATGAGAAATCCTTTCTTAAGCCTTTAAAGAAATTTTATTGCCAGTAGGTGGCTTTAATCTTTTGACGTTTCACAAATTGTTTATATTTTAATAAAAAAAACATAAAATGTACAAATATGGGTAAAGGATGAAGTTTAAATGAATTCTCATACTGAGAAATCTATTTTTACAGCATCTTTAAACTGATTGAAATGTAAAATATTCGTGTCATTCTGACAGAGTAAAATTATTGTCCAGCGAAGGTTAAAAAGGGGAAAACGTATATTTAATTAATAACAAGTAGCATTTACATTTAATAATTTGCATATTCCTCTCGCATATACATACCTACCTTGTCTTATTTATTCGCCTCGCAGTCCGGATTACGTCGCCTCGCGGGTTACATACAAAAAAAGACGATGTTGCCCGTAGCGAAAAAGCAATAAGACGCACGTCAAAAATAACTTGAATTACAATTTTAATCTTGTCAAATCCCCGTTTTTATTGTGATCCGCCGGAGGAGGACGGAGGACATAATTTTCGTTTTCAAAGTTTATTTAATAAGGAGTATTCGTAAGAAATTGTATTACTGACCGAGCGGCGGATACTTATAAATTCGCGATTTTTATATGCCACTCATTATTATTTTCGAAATGGCCGCTTATGAATAAAAAGTCTTTATTTCGATGCAAAAATTATGACAAAAAAGGTTATCTGAGTCGCGTGTAGGCTGAGTAAGGCCGGGCAATGTAATAAAATCGGTCTCCATTACCGGTAACGTCATTGGGTATGCTAAAGCATTATTGTATTTGTATGTATTATAAGTATATTACTAATACTTTCTTAGATTTACGCGAATATTTGACATTTTAAAATAAAATAAAGCTATCTTTTCGGATTTTTTGGCGGATTTATTTAGATTCTTGGTTCCTGACGTCTCGTGACTACTGTAAAGCATTCGAAACGTCGAGAAGCAAAAATCAAAATAAATCCAGGAAAAAATGCAAAAAGTTAGTTTTATTTTAGTATATCACCTACTAATCACAAAACCGCGACTCCAAGCAATTACACACGACTGTGTGACAGATGGCTGTAAAATTGATATATCTTTCTCACTTTCGAACAATAGGCACTACATTCTTTACATACTCATCCTATTATAGGCTGTTTTCATAGCATAGAACTTTTTAAACCATTTTAAGTAGATGGGTATTTTATCAAATTACTATAATTTTGGTCAAACAAAGCTACGAGCTGTCAAGATTGACGTCGGTAAATCATCAGCTTGACCCTTTTTTGTTACTTTAATAATTTCGTTAAGGGCTTTTTAAACGAGCCGCATATTTGAAATAGCTGCTTGTACTTTATAGTTTGAATCACTTTTATTGGAATTTAAATGGCCACCACTTAAATTGTTTAGAATTAATCTTTTTTTTTTCTCCATTCCTATTGGTAATGTTTTTTACGTTTCTGCCTGGCCTGATTGAAATGTTTTATTATCCTCTCGTATACTTAGTGCTAATAAATTATTTGGTAATAAAAAAAAACTAAATAACTAAACCAATTTGAGTTAAAGAGTTAAGTTAACTAGGAAGTTCAGTGCGAAGTTATCAATCTAGTTATAATAGAAGCGTAAAAACAAACACATTACGGATCAAGATAGCCAATGTAAAGCGGAAACTATTAAAGCAAACGCCAAGTTCCGACGTCTAAGCAGCCGATAGCGAGGGAGATTTATCACTCGCTCACATTATTCATATCTCAACAAAGAGGAGCATAAATTACGCGCCCCGAAAATATCTAAATCCTAATCCATTCGCCTCGCTTGTCCCCGAATGAATCCGATTCTAAAATATTTATGAAAAGGCACACAAAAAAAACGTACAAGACAGAATTAAAAATAAAAAACGCACGCCTCGAGACCGAACGCCGGAAAAAAGTTAAAATGATCGTAGGGCATCTCGATGCCGTGTTGTTTTTTTACTCGACATATACTCAGTTTCATTAGATTCGTTTCAATTCAGGCCGGATTAGAGAAAGGTCTTGATAAAATGCGATGTCCGTTGATTTATGTAGTCCGCTTTAGGACTCGTAATGAATCGCCAGATCTATCCACTTTTTACAGGTGACTTTGAGTTTAATGGCACCAAATTGGCGATGTTTTACGAAAACGCTAAATTTCGCCTTAACAATTGATCGTGAGAAATCAACTCTCGTTTGTAAATACGCTTTTACTCGGCCTAAATTGTTACTAAATAAGCGGCGTACTATAAGAGAATGTTTTATAGTGTTTCTGTGTCAAAACCGTGGGCAAACTGAGACTATATTTATCTGACCTGTATGCGAATATATTACATACCTACATATTTTATAAAAAGAAATTATAATGTTTGTTTAAAACCCATATTTATTTGTGTAACATGCCTAGAGCAGGCGTGTTAACTGTAAAGTGGAGGGCTTGCTAGCTGTGGACTAAGATCTCACGTGCTCGTGCGCTGCGAGTGACAGCTCAAAATTAGTCACGTGGCCGTTAATAGCCCAGGGAGAGCTCCAAGGTTTTTTCCCCAATTCCGTTGTGTTTACAACAGTTGGTGGCTATCGATCGAGACGTAAATAACTCATGTTTGTTTGAGGGGCGTTCTCTGTTTTCCATCGATTTTCCGCCGGACCGCGGTAGGCATCTCGAAAGGCTATGCGCTTTTACGTGTCGAGGCGTCTCAGAAGTGTGAGTGACGCGCGTGTGTGCGTCCGGCTCGGGGCGCACTGCACGATTAGCGCGGTACCGCCACGCCGCCTGATTGGGCCATCCATCACCGCCGCCGCCCCCCGCGAACCTCACCCACCACCCTCCGGCCCTCTGCTAGCACACGCCCAACCCTCCGAAAGCGACCTTATCCCCCTCTCTCTAAGTTCACTTTGCCTCGCCAGTCGCGGGGTTCGTTTCCACCGACGCGCTAATGCCGCGACGCGCGCAACAGAGATCGAGGCGTATTTTTAAGACGGATACTTAGTGCGTTACATTATTATAGTTTTGTTGTTTTTTTTCGTCGCAGTCGTGTAACTCACACGGTGTTTTCGTATGGCGGCCGGGTCGACGCACCGCTCCGGTTATGATACCGAATGCCTTAAGATTTTTGATTGAGGTTTTATTTTATTTGGTGCTACGTTCGGCCGATTACATTTCTTGTATTCGTTCACCGCTCGCCCGGTTTTTGTTTCGACGCATTTCATTGTTCGTAACGAGATCGATTTTAACGATAAGCGACTGCTTTTAATGAAGACGTGGGTGTGCCTTGGTCTGCATCGCGCTTTGAACCGCGGCCTTAATAGCCCTTGTACTTGACTTTTCTGGCATTTCGCTCTCAACTGACACATATTTACCCACTACACCCACTGTCTATATTACTGAACTTACAAAAACAAGTTTGACCAATTACAGTTATCAAAGCGTAGGTACCACAAGTTTGTTAATCAAATGCCACCCACACGTTACATGGAAAGCTCAAAGCATTTTAATATCGCATACTCTTACAAAAGCTGGCTATCTTTAATAATCATCCATCATTAAGCCCCGTTACTATATAAAATGAACAAAAATCTAGTACAAGAATGAAAGATAAGATAAAATTTTCCAAACATACACTTATTAAGTATAATGAAATTATAATATTACAATGTGTACGTTTTGAATATAATAAAATTGCTTTCTTCAATCCAAAGCGGAACGTTAAACCAATCTGTACATTCCGTTTACGTAAATGGAGGTTTATTCGTGTATTAGCATATAATCGGCCTCTCAGAGGCTCGCATACTTGGAGGGTGAGAGGTCAGGGCAGAGCGCCGGTGTAACGAAACTTACAAATTGCACACTCACGCAACAGACCACCGAGTGACTACATAAAAAATTGAGATGCCCACCAATTTGTACGCCACGTCAGTTAATAGTTGTCGCTTTCGAGGCGCGACACAAACGTAAAACAATATATCAATGCTCCATTCAAAGATATCGCGGAAATATAGGCTCATTATTAATATTGTCAGTTTTACGACGAGGTTTTTACGATCATAAGATGATTTCGCTCGCTTGAACTTCCGCGATGCAGTGTTTATTGAGTTGCCGTATCGTGTGTCGCGGCGAGACGAACTTTACGAGTCGATTACTTAAATACTTTATTAAATAACCAATAAAAACTTAGCGATAAAATCAGCCATTATTACACTCACGCTGTACTCATTTATAAAAACGGCAATAGTAAACAAACCGGTAGTTTATAAAAGCTCAAGGATCAGATCTCAATCGATGGTCATTACAAAGTAACGTTTTAGCGCTCGTTTAGATGCTCCGACGAATCACTGGCTGTTATTTAAATTGCCTAAGACTGAAAGTAATTTAGCTTGGCTAAAAACTGGTTTCGCTGTGAAATTTGCGCTATCTCCCTCGTATCGATAGATAGGCTCTGTTTAATGGCATACGTTATAAAGTACGGTCACCGGTGACTAAAGCCGATGCAATTTTCGCGACCCCGGTGAACGATCGGTGCGTCGACAACGCGGGAACGTTTAAAAGGCTGGAGCAAAATGAGTCCGACCGCTAAAATGTTTCTTGGCGTTTAAGCGGTGAGCTTTGAGTTCGCTGCGATGTATGATAAAGACACGCGAGAGACTGCGGGCGTAGATATATTGAAATAAATACGGAGTTCGATGGAGCGGAGTTTGTAGTTAGGTCGTTTGAGATCGCACACAGCGCTAACGAACGCCGATACCCGCTCTAATTTGCGGACATGGCGAGCGATCGATCTCATTGGATTTTTTGAAAAAGACACCCGAAGGCATATTATGAGCTGAACACAAATTGAGCAATTTCGCCCCGTCTCTTTCTCGCTCGAGTTTCTCGCTATATTCGTCCTTGTCTTCTAATTTCGCATCTTAAGCGCGAATTGAAAATGGGAATATTAAAAATGACGTCTTTTTTCAAAATTAGTTTAGACCCCATATAATTATAATGCCGGGGATATGATGAACGAGCACAAGGCCAAATGCACTTAAAATATACTTAAGTAATATTTGTAGATACCTTAAAGGTGGTCCAGTTTTTAAATGTATCAAAATTCATAATATGAATTTAAGCCAACATATCTTATTCGAAAAAAAATAATAAAAAAAATGGCCTCATGATAATATTAATTATGAATCTTCATCAAAAGCTATATAAAATTAATACAATACATATATACATGAGTACGTTCTATATCAGATACTATAACATTTTTTCTCGCAATAAAATTATTTTAATACATTCTAATAAAATTATTAGATTAAAAGATTATATTAATAAGCGATGGAAATGTAAATACTGTATCGTTTAATTTAAATTACATCTTGGCAGTTTATACGACCTACCATTAACGGACTATTGCGAAAAAATTAAAATCATAGAATATCTATATCTATACGTATAATAAAGATATTATAAAATGAATAAACATAAGCCTAACGATATAATATCAGCTGTTCCTCAAAAATAAAACCAAGTTTGTTTAGCTCTATATTCTAATTTATGGGAAAATCATCGCTGATGCGGGCAACTCTGATTTAACTTAACCTAAACATTCCAGCGCAGCGGGTCACCATAGCAACCACACGACCAGACCGTCCTGAATCTGCTACAACCTAAAAACAACCCTCCCACTTTAACTACTGAGCGTATTATCGCTTCCACGCTAAGATGAAGTTATAACATTTCAGTACTAAACGCTACAATTCTCATTACGCGGTCATAACAATGAAAACGCGACCCTAATGTTAGGAAATAAAGCGCGATTTCAAACGCGCGAATGACTTAAGAATAGCAACATAAGGAATTGTTTTATCTCTTTTACACGTCGTAAAGACGAAATCGCGCGTGCTCTTTCTTTCAATCCTTTCTATTTGAGGACGGCATCGATTGACTACGATTGTCCTTTTCTATCGCAGTTTTTGTGTAGTGTAATCCGTCTTCGGCATTCATTCGAGACGTTAGATAAAAATCGGAATTGTAACGAAGCTCCGAATAATGGCTTCGATTCTTCCGATTTTAGTACTTTATTTCGGATCTTTTTAACGAAAATGTTATCATGAGAATTTCTTAGTGGAAAAATAACAATAAATCATACTAGCATTCTTTCGTTTTATTCTAATTAGAAAAGGCCTTGGTCTTCATTGTTCTAATACAAACTACAGCTTTCGCTATATTTAGAATTAGGTATACATTTTTATTTCTGTCTGTATAAAAG
The DNA here is from genome assembly GCA_905404265.1 of Fabriciana adippe. NCBI lineage: Eukaryota > Metazoa > Arthropoda > Insecta > Lepidoptera > Nymphalidae > Fabriciana > Fabriciana adippe. The sequence goes on along the minus strand of FR990000.1, from coordinate 13,464,234 downwards.
TTTCATTTTATATATAGAAAGTTAACAAACCAAAAATAAAAACCTACATTTCTAACATATGACATTTTATTCTACAAAAACATTTATATATTTTAAAAATAACATAGGCTTATACGAAATGCCTGTTAAGTGCGAGTAATTGATTTAGTGTAATGGAAACGGGCAATGTAGCTGATGTATTATGATACGAGAGAGACAGGCATATATCATACCCACAGGCGGAAAAGAGATGAATGGTGTTGACATGTACAGTACTTAACGGTGCAAGTGCATGCTTCTGTTATTGAAATTGTTTCTTTATGACATTGGGATAGGATTTAATATAGCTTGAAGTTTGGTACTACGTTTTATTGTTATGAATGGGCTAATAGATGGCGTTGCTATATCGATATCTTTTGTTATATGACAAGTGTTTTGATTGAACTTTATCTGAGCCTTATTTTATAGTTTATATCTGGAAGTTAAATTTTTAACTCATTAAATGCTTGTATTCTTTTAAAATAAACAATTTCGTCGTCTATAATTCAGTAATTTCAAACGATGATGCATAATGCATATAAAGAAAGATGGCATTGCAAAAAGGAGTAGGTATGACCAATGCTTTTGCGGCTTCGCGTATCGATGTCATCTATCTTACGTATACGGGATATGATGTTAACACATATAAAGTTATTGGGTAAGTAAGTTTATTGGGTGCTTTAATTTTAAAAGTTTTAATTTCAGTAAATATTTAGATGATGATTATAGATCAGTTTATTATTTTCACGGTCAATATGTAACAATACAAAATTTATAAAAAAAATAGGCGTAGAAATGAACGTAAACAAGTTCTCGTGCGTAAAAGTATGAAATTTGTCGTAACTTTTCGACACTTCATTATAAGATCGATTTGGCTGTCAACGACTCAGTGTTCGAGGCAGCTTTATAAATATTTATTTAAGATTCGTGTGGACAGATGCAGAATTGTGACTTGTTAAGACGATCTCACTGACGAAATGACTAATTTTATGTACGTACGCACAATAAAAGGTGGTTTTTTATCTTACAATCAAGCTTAATGATTAAATCTGAAGGCAAACTGTTGGATATAATATTTATTATTCACAACTACTCGCTAAAATTACGTTATAAGTTATATTTACTTAAAATATGATACCAACATGTAAAATGAGCGTAGCATAATGACCATTTATTTTAGTCGAATAATATATTACAAATAACTATCCCGCGGCTCCATTCTTGTTAATGTTTCAGTTTTACTGAATCAATTTTGATTGAACACTAATATTTAAACATTAAGCGTATTTACCTGGATATTCACCGGGGCTGCCCAGGAACACTGAGGAATACACTCGTCGCGCCACGTCCGGCGGCGACGACCATTCCCGTCGAGATCCGCACCATTTGCCTGTAAACATATTTAAAGTTATTTTAACCTGTTATTTAAAATGGATAAGAAATCAATGATTTTTAAATATATTTTTTTTTACATAGATATTGAGGTAGCCTATTGGTATGAGCTGGCTTGGAAAACCAAGAAATACAGATTCAAATTCGGGTCTCGCAACTTGATTACCACTTGCTAAAATGTGATGTGTCCACCAACCTTCATTTGACCAATGTGGCCGGTGGACTATGGCATGAACCCCATGGAATTGAAGGAAGGCATAGGAATGGGATTAAAATACTAAGTAAGTCAACTAGCCTAAGTTTTCCTTCTATCTTTAAGAAAAATCATGTACCTAAGTTATCTACCTACGATAGGTAGGTTATTCTGTTGATACACGAATGTAAGATAAACAATCTGATACGATGACGCATTTATACCTAACGTTTTTGCTTTTGTAATGTAAGTACACAAAGGAAAAATTATGAGAGATTGTTACTGCGTAGTAAATATGTATGTGATTAAATGAAATATTTACCTTACGCGGAAATCAAACTCATGATCAACGCTCTATGTCATTTAGCTTAAAGTAGCTTTGCAATTTAGGTATGAATAAAGTTGGTTTCTTTTTCTAGAAAATAAGAAGTATGAAATATAAATAAATTATAGAGTAAACCGACATTTTTTTATATATTTTAAGAAGAAAACAGTAAAATAAGGTCTATTTTATTGTTTTTTCCACGAACCTAGGATTACCTACTACTGAAGTTCACAAACTAAGTTACCCCTGCGCCAAACAGTTACACGAATAAACTGCTACATTAAGACATTTTCTATCTAATGGATATTTCCAAGTCTCACAGGACCAGGACGTCATTACGTAAAAAAACATTCAGAGAAAAAAATTCGAAAAAAACACCTCCTGGGATCGCGAAGGTGTTGCCACCCCAGTCTTTTCTTACCCCAAAAATAAGGGGAGGCAATATCATACACCATTAGCAATTTTCCCACTTTTTTAACGGTGTCACACTGCATAAGTATATTATTCGCTTTATGATGGAAGCAAAGAACACCTAAAATGATCTTGTTTTCTTCTCAGCAATTTAAATAATTTAGCTTTTTATAACAATTTTAAGACAAACAATTTTTTTTTCTTTATTTTTATTACAACTAAAACACTCATAGTGAAGATAATAGTTATGTACACATACAACATCTCTCTTTTAAATCGGTCAAACCACCCAAAACATGAACACGGAAGATTAAAATTATCAACTGTTCATTTTAATAATTTAATTGAATAATAGCTTTGCAATAATGCAGTATTTTAGTGCGGGGCCGAATATACAGTTCGACAAGATCCCAACTACCATAATTTTCGCTCGCTATACACCTTTTTCGAAATACGTAATACGAACAAAAGCGGCGCAATGGTGCATGCATGATTGATAGCGGAGCGATGACGCTCAACTCCAAATGAACATTCGATTTCATGAAAATAAAAGCCCTTGACCCGCGCTTTGTTTCCATTCCCTTAACGTTCCACGTTATAAGATACTCAGATAGCCAATTTAAACCTCCGCCCTACGAGGGAGACCGCGTAATGTAGAATTACGTCGTTGAAAAAAACGACAATTGCCCCTTTGCCGCGTCAAAAAACAAGTTAACGCGGTAAACAAATACTAAAAATCTTGTAAGCGAAATAAGGCGGCCCTCTAAATATGAATTAAAATAAAATTGCTGAGGTGTGACTCCCTCGAGGGCTGGCGACGATATTCATAAGGCGAAAAATTGTAATAACCTGGTGAATATCTGAATAGGGCCTGTGAGGTGGCGATGCTATGTTATTTATATGGGGGCAACACCTCGTGTTTGTTGAGGAAATCGTCTAAATATGCTGTGCCATAGCCGCCGGCGCGTGACGTTCCGTTCAATGGAATAACAATTACATATGTTATTATTGTAATGTAATAACAGTTCTAAGTCTAGTCGATTTTTGTTTAACGTATGTAAGAATCGTTGTAATTTACAACAATTTCTCTACATACATAAAACAACCCTTAAAATAGGAATCAATGAATGAAATTTATTATTAAATTAAACATTTTGTATAGGCCATTATTGTGCTATTATTAGTAGTGAGGTCAACATATTTATTATAACCAGTCTAATCTTGGTAATTTAGTAAAAAAATCTGATTTGTCCGACGACACAATATTTGTTATATATTGTGTATTTCTTGTCTTTGTGTTTATTACTGTAAGTGAATTTTCTCTGTAATTATTATCATAAATTAAATGTTTTTGAAGACAATTATACATCTATTTTATTTTTATCTAAATAGGTCTTTCCGACAATAGCTCTGAGCAGCAGATGAGTAGATGCTTCCAATGGGAAACCGCTCCACATGACAACATCACAGATTTGCTCATAGTCTTAGGGCTGATTGCAAATACACACAGAAAAAAAAGATAGGTCTAAAACTTACATCAAATTAGCAAAGGAGCAAAGATAGTAGAACTAAATAACTTTTGTTTAAATTACAATAGTATCAAAATCATTAATTAATCCAACAATTTGTTTAATCAAAACCGTCAGAATATTTTCATTCTAAGCAATACATAACCAACAATTAGTGGGATCAAAAAGAACACAATAGAGTTTATTTTGATTACACATCCATAATTCTTTTGGGTGTTTTCCGATTCAACAATTGTTGCTTTTAGATCAGAATCGGTTATATTATAATAACAGTGTATGGAAGTAGACTGGGGCATAATTTGTTCGAACCGGCAATTATATGTACAGAATAATCACTATTAATTACCACGTATTTCTGTTTTTGGCTCTTCGCAAGTGTTTTTTGTCTGCGGTTTGCACATCGTTCAAGTTTTGGTTGTTTTATTATACTTGAAAGTGTAGAAAGATATGATTTTGTGATAAAAAACCTTTTATAATTATATTTTATTGGTGTATATATTATCTGTACTTATAAAATGTGGAGACAAATCATTACCTTAGAATTAAGCAATATGGCAACTTTGTTTTTTTTTTTAAATGTACCTACACAATACTGGTCTTCAAGTATGATGGATTATGTATACTCGTATACTTAAAAAATATTATCACAAAACTATTAAAACTTATAAAAAATGCCATTTACTAAATCTTAAAAACAATATTTTTATAACAAAATAAAGTATTACAACTATTTTATATCAATAAAGAAACTGAATAAATAAAAGCAAGCACCTGCCAGGATATACCTGAAAGGGCCACAGTGTGTCTTCTCACGATAAATCACTCTTTTTCTCCTGAGACACCCCGTGTTTTATGTCCTAAGCTTCGGTTGTCGGGTCTCTTCGAGTTTTTTTTTTCTAGTTTTATTATTTTTTAAATGGTGATAGTAGTTCACGTTATTTTTTGTAGATTATGATATATTTGCGGATTTAACATCCATAAAGCAGAGGGACTTTTATGTGTTAAAGAAAAAAATATCGATTTCTACTTTTTTGTCTATGATGGATGTTTTCTCATTTATATAAAGTAATATAAATAACTTACATTTTTGTTGCGATTTTAAGTAGCTTAGAAAAAAATATTTTTGTAGTTTAAGTATATTAAGTTAGATATTAAATACAAAAAAAAATTGTGACCCAAAAACCTACAATTAAAGCTTGTAAATAAAAAAAAATAAAAAAAAACGCAAGCTTTCATATACTTGAAGGAACCCCACATATACGTAGGCAATATCCCGGGTCTATAAAGCAATTTCCTTAATGGTGCGCCCATAGCTCTCCGGTAACCCTGATCCTTATCGATCTAGGACCGAGGAAATTAAAATGGAAAAATTCGGCGCGGAATTGATATTTTAGTTTCGAAAATATACGTATGTATGTTTGCATTAACTTAATCTCATACACTTTTAAATAAGAAGGAAGTTTTTACAAGTAAGTACAGTATTTTTTTAGTGTCAATCTAAATAATCAACTTTATAATATGTCTATGAGTAAGTTATTATATGCTAGCGTTTTCTCCTCGCTTGACTAGAGCACTTTATATATTTACGTTTTAACGTTTAGTATAGATTTCTCAGAGATGAGATATTTTCCCGCAGTAAAATGTATCCTATATGTTGACCCGGATAACCAGCTATCATCATACTAAATTTCATCAAAATCTGTCTAGTGGTTTTCTCGTGTTGCAGTTACAGACAGACAGATAAAAATCTAAAAACTATAGATTCGGCCTCTGTATCGATAATAATGACTATTTCAATAAGATTTTCCAAAAAATATTTAATGTACAGATTCGACTCACAATTTTATTATATGTATAGATAATAGCTTTATATATTATATACAGACAGCCCTACCCCTATTAATAATAGTAGTCTATGTGTTACTCCAGATAATAATACTATCTATGCACTAAATCTTATCCAAATCTGTTTAGCCTTTCTTATTTTTTACAGTAGTATGGTTACTTTTTTTGCTTTTAATGTAAAGTTTTAAACCCATCGTAATATTTGAACACGTTTTAAGATATTATCAAAAATAACCTTCTAACAACTTTAAATTCATATTAAAATAAATAACCTTTCTTCTAATACATATTTATTTTATTTTTGACTATATTTATTACTAACGGCTCAACTTAAAATAAAAACATATCTATCCCACGGGAACCCTACGTTTTTCCGAGATAAAAAGTAGCCTATGTGTTGTTCTGATGTATGAGCTATATTATTGTAAAGTTTCATTAAAATCCATTCAGTAGCTTTTGCGTGAAAGAGTAACATCCATACATCTATACATCCGGACATCCATACATCCTCACAAACTTTCGCATTTGTAATATTTGTAAGATAGAAGGATTCGCACTTACAAGCCTTGAATTAAATATACTAAAATTTTAAATTATTGAATAAGATTACAACACTATATCTCATCTCTAACATTCCATAATAATGTATCTAAAAATCTTCAAAGAATGCTTCATTCAACGTATAAACAGCTACTATTATAAAAATATGATGTTCTAACACAATCTAACATCTAATGTGTTAGAAACAAAACTTGCGGTACACCTTTAAGACCATGCTTTTCCCAACATAAAGACAAAACAATTATGTGAAATATTAATATTAACATACTAACACCATTGAATATATTCATTTAATAACAATAGTTAAGCACCAGCCGACCGTGAAAATAGTGAGTAATAAAAAGATGCATTTTAAAAGCGAAGTAAGTTGCCTAATTGCTGCCCAAGTTAGGGCGGGCAGACCGCCCATCGGCTTCGCCTTACAATAAGTACCATGATCGCGTACGCCGGACACGTCTTTTAGTGTCTTATCGAAAACCGACTCGATTTTGCAGACATGGAATCGTCATAAGAAATACGGTATCTATCGAAGGAAAAGAGAGCGTGTTTGGAGAGGATAAAGCGGGTATTGGCTTGGCGGGATGCAGGGTCGATGCCTTGCCTGAGGGGATGTATTCTAGGTACATCATCCGTAGGTATAGAACAGATCGATACTGAGTACCTATAGAGCTAGGTGTTTGTTTTTAGACGTCAAAACCGCTTAGCTTACGACGTTGTTCGGTTAGTTTGTAGCCGAAAATATCTTGTCGGAATTTTCTAGAAAGCTGTCTTCTGAGGGTACATGACAGCCGTTTAATTTATTGGCCGAGTTCATATTCTGAAACGGCCGATACGGAAGACCTTGCTCGACCGTATACTTGCTATGAATTGCTGTTTATATTAAATTTATATATGTAGTTTCTAAAGAAACCAAAAATAAAAATATATTAAAATTATTTTAGCATATTCAAATAAACATTTATGTGTAAGTGAATGTAGTTCAAATTTAAGTTTTCAGGGTTCCGTACCTGAGGGGTGCTAATGGAACCCTATTACTAAGTCTCCGCTGTCCGTCTGCCCGTCCGTCCGTCTGTCAGAGGGCTATATCTCATGAACCGTAATAGTTAGAGTTGAAATTTTCACGGATTATGTATTTCTATTGCTGCTTTAACAACAAATAATAAATAAAAAATACAAAAAACATTTTTAATGTTCATAATCGATCATCGAAGTCAATATACTACATACATAGAGTAAAAGTCATATTAATAAAAAGTACATGTACTATGGTACGGAACCCTTCGTGTGCGAATTCGACTCGCACTTGACCGATTTTTTTATTAAGTACAGTTCAGTGTCAAGATATTTCTAGTCACAATAGCAATATACGTAAAGTACAGCAATATTTTATCATAGAAACGATTATTTATCCACCTATTTTAAGTAAAAAAATAAAATATGTGTACATATAATGCGAGACAAACAAGAAATGTTGGTTTTAATCTAACAAGTTAATTTGTTACTTTGATAATGGTTCCAAATGTGTTTTTAGACGGTTTTTTATCATTTTAATTTTTCTTCAACAGCATTTCGAAGAGGTCGATAGCCTGTCAACGTACAAACTAAAGATACTCTCAAAATGGATTCATTAATTACCACATAAAAAAATGTTTAATTGAGAATCAAAAGAGCTTAGTATTCTAGGTGTTGTTTGAGAATAAAAACATCAATGGGAATTTAAAAACACACGATTATTAATAAAAAAAATATCCACCGTAGTTCGTTGGCCTCGTAACAAACATGGCGTCATGACACAACGGAAGGCTATCCATTACGGCATGACAGCACCGCGTTTTTCAGCGTAGCCCACTTTGACAACCACTGTCTGGGTGGTTTGACAGCTGTCAAACTCGACCTTGACACTGTCAGTTTGACAGCCCGCCATCGATCATCGGTGAAGTGGTCGGTACGTCACTATTTATTATATGCAACTACGAAAGGTTACTGGAACAGGTAATTCAGGTAAGCGTATTATGAAACACTTATGAAACTTCAGATTTCCTGCTTTTAGTTTGAGCAGCGTCATATCAATCTGATCTCAAAAGGTTTGTTTTTGATTTCCAAACGAGTCGTATATTATTATTTATAATAAGTATTTTATTATGAGAGAATTTAAAAGTGGAATTCATATGAATTCATTGAAAAACGTAACGTTTTAAAAATTGACTTGCCGATAGTGTTATCCCTTGCAAATGTGCAAAACTCTAGCAAATAAGAGGGCACTTGTCCAAATGAATATAAAATGCTAGAAAATATCGAGGGTGTGTTTTAGTAACGACGTTTTGATGGTGATTGTACTAGCACGTGAGTCCGACATCTTAATGTGATTAACAATAGACGGTTGGATAAAAAACTAAGCAAATAATGGTAAATATAATATGTAAAATATAACAAAATAAATTCCAAGTTAATTATGTCTTCAAATGGAATTGAAATTAAAAGCTATTTGCCACCAAAAAACATGAGCTTTAAGCTCCGAAAGATACCTGAAGTTATTTTTAAAATACATTTAACAAGCAAAGGAGAGAAAGAATAGAGTTGGTTTAACATTTCTACTAATAAGGGTAAAATATAAATAAAGTTCAGTCCTTAAATTATGATTACTAAGTCTAAGCATTTGAAACATACTTCTAAACACGTACACTTGCCCAGGGATTACGGAACGCAATAAAAAAGCAAAAATATACCTACTTCAAAGCGAAATTGTGCCAGTCACGAGGATCGGCGGCGGGTAGTACTCCGGAGGTACTGTTAACATAAAATTCACGAGCCTACCTGTCATTTAAATATACACTTTATGCTCATAAATACAAGGTTTGATTTCCAAAACACATTTCACGTATACAGGCTGTTTCCACGACGTATAATACGAAATGTACGTATAGAAAAATGTGATTATTCATGCCGACTTCGGTAAAAAATTACAAGCTGGTATGACACGGGGTCGCATATTCTTATAGGCTAGGTCTTTTTAGGTCATCGTTCTTGATTGAAGAAAAAAAATTTAAACGTGCGTGACTTTTTCAAATTAAAATATAAAAACTTGTAACACTTATGTATGTATGTATGCATCCGTAATTTACCGGTGTATCATATGTTAGGCATATGAAAAAAAGAGAAATTCAATTATACCTAACTGGTTATGCGAACATGGTACGAGCATACTTTGTTTTTAAGAAATAATAACAGCAATTGCTGTATTGTTATTTATATTGTTTTTGAATTACTTGAATCGGTTGTTGTTTTAGATACACCTGTACAGAGTCTAGTATTAGGACAAATATAGAAGTCATTTTTTTAAAGTGCAACAAAGTTGCATGCATACAGGCTGCCCATAATTACATATGTGTGTTGTGTGAATAAACATATCTTTACTAAGCCTTCATACATTTTAGTTATTACCTTGTACTGGAATCGAACTTCAACCTCAACTCGACAGTTGTCAATTGCCTCCGAAATAAAAAATCATAATATTAACTACAATTATAGTTATAAACTATTGTTTGAACACACGTACATTTTTATCTGACCATATGGATAACACTTAAAAGTCATAGAGGGACCATATTTTGATACATGTAATATACCTTTAAAAGATATAATGTTAACTTGTTATCAAACTACAAGGGCCTATCGCGATGAAGGAAAATTAGTCGATACGTTACAATATTAGTGGTGTATGTTATGATTTTGCCAAAATTGCCATTCTGGTAGCACAGGCAGGTTGAGAAGTAATTAACGCTTGTGACATCTGCGCGTGGCAGCTTCGCGGGGGGTCGGCGCCATCTTAGCGCTTCAGCTAAGATAGACAATGTATAAATGCTGGAGATCACTATCTGTATATTTGTTTGTCAACATATTAAGTATATCTACTGTTTGGAAGGACAGTGTATTTATTTAATTTTTAAATTAATTAAAGCAGTTACTTTTTAAGACAGAATTGGTTATTTTATTTCTTCTTCTCTACTTTACTTTCTTCTTCTCTTATTTCATTTTACTGATAGCGTGAAGAAGTAACGAGCTATTCTCTTCTCTCTCTCTCTCTTCTAATAGGTTCTAGCTAAATTTCAACTTTTACTTGGTATAGTTATTCAATTCGTTATGCAACAAAAGTGATATCATAGACAAGAATAATTATAGACGAACTTAGTACCGTAAGCAAAAAAAAAAACTAAAATAAGCATTTCAAATTAAATTATAGATACGTAAAACTTTTATTCCACACTTATACATATATAAAGTACGAGCAAACGTTAAAATCAGTAAGAAATGAGAACGTAAACAATATCAACGTATTTGGGAGTGCCTTAACTTGCCACATTGGAGTGCGGGCCGGAGGGAGGGAGGGCCCTCTGTAACTAAATTTTGAACTGTCACGTAGATTAATGATGCTAGGCTTGTGCGATACGCGCTAATGCCGCGAGATTAGTGTGGATAGACTATGTCCTGTTTCATTTTTAATTGCAATTTTTGCATAATAATTAAGTTTTTAACAGATGCTCTGTATTGTATAATAACCATATTATGTTATAGAATATTATTTTTGCTTTTTTATATTGCTTTAAATAAAACTTTTTTTTAAATATACGATTACGACACGATATTACGTAAAGTCGTAATAAATAAATAACAATAATAAATGACTTCATTGATATATAATTACAAATTTAATACATAATAGATGACCTTATAAGAATGAACTTTTTTACATAAAAACTAATGTTAATCTAAGAAAAAGAATTGAGTTGGGCTTAATGACAATCTATTAAAACTCAATCATTTTTTAAATTTACATATAATATAATCTATTCTATTGTATTTTTTTGATCCTAATTATACCACTTATTAACTATATTATAAAAATCGCAATTATTTAGAATGGATGTAATAAAATAAATAGAAATTTTGTAATGGCGTATCCTCAGTTTGCGAGCAGCGCGGCGTCGCGAGGGTACAGAATGGATTTCGGAAATCGATTGCCTCCAAAAATATTTACAGGGTTCACGTGCACTCTACACTCCACACAACGCTCGCACAGTTTTAACTAGAAAATATTCTAAATAAATTTCATTTAAAATACCTCAATCGAATTTGAACCCACTACGCGTGATATAACGTCGGATTTACGTGATTTTTACGTCATTCTCTAGTAAATTACTTATTCTTCTATATTGTATATTTTTTTCATTTGCTTGTCTAATCATTTATTTTTCTTATTTAAAACAATATACAAAAATGATTTGCGTATAGGCTACATAATATGTTTACCGTATTTTAATTTGGAATTTATTTATTTCTATTTATATTAAAACTAGAGACTCTCCCTCGCTTCGCTCCTAGGTTGCTTTCCTATACAAACTTTCATCCCCATTTTCACCCCCTTAAGGGATTATTTCAGGGTTAAAAACTATCCTATGTCCTTCCTAGAGTCTAAAACTACCTTCTTACCAAAATTTCATCTAAATCGGTTCAGTAATTTGGCAGCTTATCCTGTACAAACTAACAAACAAACAAATCTTTCTTCTTTATAATATTAGTATAGATAAAGTAACTATTTGATACAAAATATGTTTCTTCGAAATGTTACCGATACGTTAGACACACGTTCACTAAAAACCCTAAACTTTTGTTATTGACTTTTCTCAAACGTCAAACGCAAAATTTACAAAATGGCGCTCACTTTTCGTAAAGCCGTTGCCAAAGGTTAATTGGGATCAAGTTTGAAGTGAGACGTAAAAACTTTCCGCATCATATTTTACACAATTTAAATATATAATGAAAATAACAATTTTCATTCAAAACAGATAATAATATAGAGATTTACGTGCGAAATCACACGGAAGTATGACGCTTAGAATTTTCGGTAGGTATTATAAATAAACCGTGACCTAGCCAACTCGAATAAAAACACAAAACAACTATAATATAAATTATGAAAAACATTACACATACACGCGCAGTAAACGTCATGACGATCAGCTGATCAAATATATTGCTACTATAAAAAGTGAAAACGCGAACCACTCGCCCCCATCGCCGTCCCGCTCTATCCTGCGAGATGAAGATGAGTGTGAGCGAGACAGTTATACCGTAGGCCATACCGTCGCGTAAAATGATATATTAATGTCAGCTGCGTTTAGGACCTCGTGAGTCTACAAAATAATAGATGGTCACAAATAAATTACTCGGCGAGTGCATTTCTGAACGAAATTCGGGCGTCGACCTCGACCGTGGCGCGTAAATCACGATTGATATACGGCGAAGGTCGCCATCTTGAATTGAAATTTGAATCTCATACAAAGCAAATGTGTCAAACGTTACGTTTAGCGGTATTTCGTGACTATAACAAGTCACAACTGTTAACAATAACATTAAAATAAATGAGATTTGTAAAGACGTTATCCTTTTCGAGAATTCAATATGATATCATGCTTAAGAAATGTTTAACTGTTTGTTTTTATCCTCGATTACTTAAAGTAAACATTATTTGAAGTTAAATAACATTTTTAATGATACTCTTAAAACTTATCACGTTTAAAGTTCACTAACATTGAAACTTGAGAAGCACGAGGAGGTAGATATTTTCCAAAGAAAAGAAATAAATAAATTTAAACATATTTATGTCTGGGATATTAATTTAGCACAATCAAATTTTAACACGTATAATTTTCTTAAGAAAACTTACAATCAAATAATAAAATCAATTGGAACCAAGTTAATTTTGATAATCAAAGCTCAAATCAGATATAAACGAGCGTGACGAAAAATGAACAAAACATTAGTCATTGTGTTTATAATTGGTATAATTGCGATATCGTTTGATAAAGCGTCGATCTGACGAACGTTTACAATTATACAAATTGCTGATTGCTGTCTGTGCAGTTATATAACAACGTTATAATAAAAATGTGCTAAAGTAGAAGTGAAACACTAGTCCCTTCACCATGCCTTGTACGCGTAAGATTTCTTAAAAAAGTCTTTATTATTTTATTTATAAACACATACTCTGCAAATGCTAATCAAATTGTTGTATATAGATAATTTAATCTCCAAAATACGCTTGTATGTAGTCAGAGCTTTTTAACGTCCCACTGCTGGGCACAGGCTTCCTTTCAGTACGAAGGGGATCAGGCCATATTCCACTCTGGCCAAGTGCGGGTTGGCGGAATTCACATGTCTTTTGAAAACTGCTAGGTTTTCTCAGACATGCAGGTTTCCTCACGATGTTTTCCTTCACCGTAAGACTAGTGGTAATCTTGTTGGAAATGATTTGCACATGAAAATATCAGAGGTGCGAGACCCGGGATTTGAACCCGCTTCACTCGGTTTCCCAAGCGAGCGTGTTACCACTGGGCTACCACTGCCTTTATTAATATTATTTAATACGCTTATAAGACAAATATATTCATTTTTAATTATATTATAATTTGTTTTAGGTTCTGTAATTATTACGATATATGTAGTACAATCGTATATGTAAAAAAAAAAAACAAAACAAAAGCTATAATAGCTTTCTTACAAATTATAAAACACGATAGAAACAAATCTAATTTATAGCTACACATAGCGATACGTTAAGTGGATATTAACTTTACTTGCAATCTATGATAATTTTAATTAGAAGTATTAATTCGTAGATGTACATCACGTTTACACTTAATTTGTGTTTTTATTTCACTTACAAGTAATTAAGTTAGTATTAAATTTATCTAATATCTAAGAAAACAAAATATATTCGAATGCTCAATTATACAGTCAGCCGATAAAGCTGTACAAATTATGATAAACAAACATAGTAAATAATAGATGTAGAGATAGACTTTCATTGATCAATATTAATTTTTTTTTTTATGATCACATAAATTTTCTGTAGAATAAATTATTGTGCTATTTGGAATGATACATTATATATGAGTTCATACTTATACTTGTCTATACTCAGTATGTATTTCAGTATAATTTATTAACAAATGTTAAAATAGAATTAAAATTTAAAATAAAGGAAAATATTGCCCAGGTTTATATGATCTAAGTTTGGGCTAGATGGAGCAATGATACAAAAAAAATACAGAGAGAAAGCTCAAAAGTAAATAACTAAGTATTATTATTATATTTTCAAAACTCTAATCAATACTTTGAGAACTCTACATATATGAAGACAACGATAACAATAAGATAAACAAAATAGGTATCTACTATCTAGATTTTATAGCGCTCGACATTATTTGCTCTTGCAAGCCTAAAAGAAATATAACGTGAATGTGTGTACGTATACGTGTATGTTGAAATAAAAAAAAAAATTAAAAAATAGAAAAATATATACTACAAAACAGTATGGAAACGCTAGATGTAAGTTTCTGGTCGCTTATACAATCATTAATCATAGAGCAGTGATTAGGAGACAATGCCGTACTGACGCGTACCACGTAATAAAAGATATGAGATTGCTATTATCTTTTTAACGGTATTCTTATAAGAAAAAAGTTCACATTATTCTAATTTGAGATAAAAGTATGGACAATCATGATTTTTCTGTAAATAATTTAATTTATTTTTTTATTTGTCGATTTAAGGCATAATAAATTGCACTTAAGTCATCAATTGGTAGAGAAAAGAATATAATAGCGATGATCGATACATATTTACGCCATGCACTAACAGATGGCGTTAGATGTATGTTAATAAATCGATATCTATGTTACTTTATGAAAGGATAATTTATGGAATTTAGACTCCTTTTTTATACATAGATATTTTTTTTTGTAATACGTATGAAGTTATGTTAGAGATTATAAATATTACATCCGTAGGCATACCAGCATTTGCTGCTACTGTATCACACGCTACAATAATATTAGTTTTGATATAAAAACAAACAGACGTGAGTGTGTTCCCATGTCCGATTTTGTACAATTTAATTTACTTTGTGCATCGCCGCCAAATGAATACCCAGTTTCCGAACTGACAAAATTTCAAAATTGAAACGGATACGAACGTTGATTTTTGAAATTGGAATGAATACGTCATTCTGACGTGTATGAATATGAATACGGTATGAAAATGGATCTTTTTACCGGAAATATTTAATGTTTAATTTGCATTGCTTTTGTTTTGATATTTTAGCAAAATTATAATCGAAAATACAAACAAAATGCCAGTTAAAACTTATATAGAATTGAAATTAAATGGTAATATCTAATAAAATTAACAACTTTTTAAAGTAAATTAGGCAAACATTTATAATAATTTTATTATAAACTATTATCTGTTATTATTATAAATGATGATTTCAATTACTAATTTCTTAATTAAAAACCGAAAAATGTTTTAAATTTTCAACACTTTATATAATATTATACTTTTTATTATGATTGCATTAAAATACAATATTTCTAAATCAGCACTATCGACAATGAACCGTACCGGAGGTGAGGTGATTTTCGATTCGTACTGGCAACATTTTAAAAGGCCGTAAAAGCCGTCACCCGCCACGCCGCATAAAGAACGGTAACGTAAAACTTTTATGAGCGATTTTTGTGTGTTTATTACAAATGAAAGTTGTTCGAACGCTAATAAATTAACATGCTTTAATGACCTAATCAAACTTTATGACGCGAGGCGAATCCTCGACTTCTAGTGTTGTTCGATTAACTTATTTCGCGTTGAAAAAACCACGACCCTAATTATTTTTCGAGTTTTATGAAGATTGGAAATTTTTGTTAACATGATCTTTTTACTGCCTCACCATGATTTATGGGGCTTCCTGTTGTCTCGAACTTACCCATGGCATCTGAAACAAGAACAGAGGAATCGTGTTAAACACCGTTTCTAGTGCGTATTCGAGTTCGTAATAGGACTCGCTTGCAATTATGGAAGAATGCAATTAGTGCGGGGCATGCGGTGAGAAAATGTGGAATATTAAGTTATTTGAACGACCTTCAACTTTATTTAAGTGTTTTTCACTTTTTCTTCATCTTATTACTATTATTATTTAAAATATAATTTGCTTCTTGCATAATAATTATAACATAGTTATATATTATAACTAGGTAATATAAAGTGGTATAAGTGTCTTTGAGAATTAACTAGGTTTTAAAATATACCTATATTAAAATAAATACCGGACAAATAGCTTAGTATTTTCCAAAAATATTCTATACATATGTTTTAAAACTTCAAAGGAGCTTATATAAATATAGATTGTTATGAAAAATGATATTTTTAATACAACTATTCAACATTAATAAATCAATAATATTTAATATTATATATTCAAACTAACGATGTTCAAACGGCTGTTACTCCCGCATTTAAATTAGAACAACCTATTCGTGACAAGAAATATCATTTGTCACCGAGATTAGAATATTCTTAACTGAAACGTTTCATCAAGGGGCTATATTGGACTGTTATCATCCTTATCAGTTCTAAGAACAGCACTATCATATCGACTTGACAGAATGACAGCTTGACAGGTTGACAGGTGATGGAATATAGAGTATGAATATGATACGATTTCAGATTTTGTTTTTAAATTTTCTTCAGGTCAAATAAAGAAAATATAGGTAATGATCACATTGCATAAATCCTTTAAGATTTTTTATCTACTTTTACTTACAATAAAAAACAAAATTTCACAGATTAACTCAAATACAATTTCCACTCAGATTCATATGTAGTAAATAATCACTCAAAACCATGTAATACCGTGTATAAACTCATGTAGTGAATTTTAATTGTTTAATTAGCAGTAACTTCACAGATTTCACAATGTCATACAATGTTGTTTTACCACAGCAACGGTGCGAAACCATGAGGCATGACTATACTGTGTATAAATGATAAATAATTTAGCAAAGTTTTTGCCGAGCGGTTGTTGCCCGCCTATTTACATTCCGAGTGCACGGTGGTAACGTGAACAGTCTGCACGTTGATTACTCTATGCTTAACTACTTAAAGATATAAACAAACTCGCCAAATAACCAAACTTTACTTACCCTGTACTAGACATTCTAGTAAAAAATATAATATACTGAATAATATAACGTTTTAGTTATGTAATTAAGTAAATAATTATTTGTTTTTTTTTTTAATTTAAGTACTTTTATGGTGACAGATTATTATCGAATCGTATAATTTATTTCGCTTGTCTTATACAATAATTTAATTTTTCTGTATGCAAGCGACATAATGAAGCATAAGAAGAAGTTATTTCAACCTCAAATAAAGCAAAAAATAGTTTAAAATGACACGTTTAAAGTTGTTAAATTTTAACTTAAATTACAACTATAGTTTGCTAATGCCTGCGCAGTGGCACCGGGCGCTGTGACGCAGCCATACTTGGAAATGTACGTATGATTCCACTTACTGCTACACGCGGGATTACATGATGCATACGAAACTATAAAGTTTTTTCTTTATTTTATACTTGCTTATGAATATATCTGTTTGTAGGCGTGTAAGTTACTTTAAAAAGCTTATTATGTAAACTAAACTTTTTTATATGTTATAAAAACCAAAAAGTTTCTACCAATAAAATTAAATTGAATTGAATTGAAAAACCGTTTCCGTTTAATAATGTCTATTGATATAGATTAAGTAAATTTAAAAAAGCGAGTCGGGTTCATATTTGTACAATGAAAATTGCAAATCTTTGGTCTCTACGATATAGAGCCAAGTAATTTATTAACGTTTTCATGTATTACTAATTATAGTTCTGAATAATTTATTAATTATTATATCTAGTTATAACATCATGTAAAACAACCCTTATCAGCTTGCGTGCCTGCCTGAGTGGGAGTCACTCTTATTAAGAATAAGAATCGTATATGCAATAACAGCAATGTATAGTCATTGTTTGAATTTAAACTCTATTTTTATATTAATAAAGTTAATTTTGATGTTGACGAAGAAAGTTATTTATACGTGACCCGCGGCGCTGAGTTTGACAATTTCAACGATACAGTTTTAAGATTCAGGTGGATTGAAAATGACACAGTGATTGAGTTTGTTCTAACCGATGACCGGTTGTGACCGTTTTATATAGCTAACTATACGCCTGAGGTCGTAGGTTCGAGTTCCGCTTGAAGTAATTTTATTACATCAACTAGCGACTCACCCTCGCTTCGCCCTAGGTGATATTTTAAATTGACATAACTTTTTATTTATGAAATGACTGAAATAAAACAAAAATAAATGTTAAGTGAAGCGTATCACAACACATTAGTGATAACCACACCTAAATCTGTTAAGCATTTTCTGAGATTAGCGCGCACAAATGCAGAGACAAACAGACAAAAATTCTAAAAATCATTGTTTTGGGTTCTATTACGTTAATAAAGACTAATAATAGTTTTTCTCAAATGTCTTCCATGTACAGACAGCAATCAGTTACACTTTTATTATATACATATATAGATTAATATTGGCTGTGAACTAGATGTATATTATATGTTTCTAGTATGTTTTCGAAATTAATGAAACAGTTTATGTTAATTTCCCACAATATCGAAAATATCTATACGTATAATAAAACTGTAGAGGTCGAATGTCTGTACATAGAAAAAAATGCTAAAAATCGAGTCAGGGGGATGTAAGGAGAGAAATAGAACAATTCCAGTTTTTTTTTTCAAATTTTCTGTTTCTCTATTTGTCTGTTTGTACGGGATAATCTCCGAAACTGTTAGACCGATTTAAATGAAATTTTGCATGGTGGTACCTTATATCCTTAGTCAACATTTTGCATACTTTTCATCTCGGAAAATTAAACAGTTCCCGTGGAATAATAGTTAAAAAACTATAGTAAATTATACAGCTCAGTACACAAAAACTACTCATTGAATTTTAATGAAACTTTACAATAATATAGTTCATACATCAGAATAACAAATAGGTTACTTTTTATCCTAAAAAAATGTACGGTTCCCGTGGGATAGATTTGTTTTTGTTTGTCTAGAGGCGAACCTGAGCGATACAAGGGTGAGCCGCTAGTAGAGTCATAAACACATTTGAAGAGCTATAAGCTCGTCGTAAGCATTTTGCATGAAGGAGAAAAGGAATTACGCTACTACATAAATGAAAGTTAGTTTGTTATTCCCGCATACTAAAAAGGCTGGAACGATTTGTATAAAATTTAGCATACAGATAGATGACCTGGACTAACATATTATAGGCTACTGTTAGTAAAAAAAAGACGTGTGTACTTATGCACGCACGTAAGAAATTATACTTCTTTTACGTAATAGAACAAAAATAGCAAAAGATTTCATCCCGTATGTCAACTCTCTGTTTGTAAAAGGAATGATAAATTAATAACAATATTTTTTTGTCTCCGCTGATATAAAACACGTATTATAGATTTATAAATATTTGAGAAACTATTTTGAATATAGTTAGTTATGAATTTTCACGGGAACCGGAGAGAGTTATCAGCTAACTTCATCATGTCGCTTTCAGCTAACTTCATCATTTCGCTTTTTGACTGTCGGTGTGCGCGCGCATCGCAAAAATTTTACTCTCATATTTTTTTCCAAACGTGCCAAAAGAAGTATAACTTCAAAAATCTACAGATCAGTGCGTTTCTTTTTGAAAAATAAAATCAGCATCAAATCAAACATTAATTAGTGTCCCGTCGAAGTTATTTTAAGTTAGTTTTATCCGTCGTCAAATAAGAAAGATAGGCGAAAATATTTGCCCTTCAGTCAATGGCAATTGATTTTTTATCTAATATATAAATATCTCATGTCACGGTGTTTGTGGTCGCACTCCTCTGAAACCTCTCGACCGATTTAAACTTTTTTTTGTATATTTGGTAGGTTTGAGAATAGGTCGTATAGTAACATCCTAAGCCGCCCCCTCCCCCCCCCCTCCCCCTCTCCACCCATTTTTTAATCGCGATTTTAGTATTTTTGTATGAACAATATCCAAATAATTTGATTTAATATTACATAAAGCAAAAGATTTTTTTTTTAGATTGAACGCGGGCGAAGCCGCGGGTTCTGCTAGTTATGTATAATAATTTACAAGCTGACATCTGAAATATTAAACTAAGTTTGAGAAACATGTACCTACTTGCGAGACCGGTACGAGTATATTCTTAGAACATAATCGCTTCGTTATACGTATATTTTATGAAAATAACTACCTTCTCTTTCTTTAACTGATTTTGTCATTGAATATAGCTTATTAGTTAAACATAATATTATCTATGCCACTACTACAAAGAGAAAATTTTTTTCTTTTTTGTATGTTTGTTTATAATAGATAAACTAAAAATCCGCTGAACCGATTTAGATGAAGATTTTTTTTAAGTTGTTACCTGAACCGGTAATCGAACCCAACTAAAAATGCAATAAAGTTCTCAAAAATTTTAGATGCAGTTATCATTATTTTTTTAAATAAAAGAATATTTCCTTTGAGTAAAACTTGATAACTTCAATATTTAAAGTACTTTTCTTCCATGTAATAATATACAGTCTATCTATTCCATACTAACTGTTAAAACGTACCTAAAGACGAACCTGAACGAAGCTAGGGTGTGTCGCTAGTCTATACATATAATAAAATTGTAACTAAACCAAATCTGTACATTCAATATTTTTTGGAAAATCTTATTGAAATAGACATTATTGATACAGAGGCCGAATCTATAGTTTTTAGAATTTTTGTCTGTCTGTCTGTCTGTCTGTTACCGCACCACAACACAACCACTGGACAGATTTTGGTGAAATTTGGTATGATGATAGCTGGTTATCCGGGTCAACATATAGGATATTTTTTACTGCGTGAAAATATCTAAGTTTTAGCGGTCTCGTCTGCATATGTTTTTCTACTACATGTACATATATCCATATTACCATATGTAGTTAATCCTTGATTTTATAGCAACCATTAGAAATTTTTATAGCCTGTCTTTGGATTCACTGATTAGAATAAAACTATATTATTATACTACATATTGCTAATTAAAAACATATTTAAAATCAATGCGGCCTCAGTGGAGTTATGGACAAGAAAAATTTGACGACATGTTTGACTCAGTTTGTAGTGATCGTACTTGCTGTGCCAAGTGTGTGTAGTGGTCGCGGGTTCGAGTCCCACTGTAGCATTCATTTGTGTGATAAGCACGAATATTTGTACTTCAATCATGATTGTTTATATTTATAATATAACTATCTGGTATCCCTAACACAAGCCTCGTAGCTTACCATGGAATTAGATGGTGTTGTGTGTTAATGTCCCAACATATTTATTTATTTATATTATTTCCTCGTAGGTACCCATAGAAAAATTTGCTAAGGTTTTTGACATTTCAAAAGTTACATCTATTACAAACGTTATATACTATCTACCAACAAAAAAAAATAATTTTCAAAATATTGAAATACCGCCAAAGTACCGTGAAAACAAATTATTTAGTCTATGAAAGACTCAAGTAAAAGCCGTCAAGTTACAAGTGCGTCAGCATTTTTAATCATGCCTATCCCGCATACGAAATATGCAATACATTATAAGGTTTTAATGCGCCACGTTGAACGATAGCACTGCAATGATAGTGAAGTCACTAAGTGCAATCGCTTGTTCCACAGATAACACCTACGCCTAACTTACATGCCATGTTACTTTTGGTTCTTTTGGGATTTGAATGATACACCCTTGATCTATTTTTGTTAGTGACAGATGCACCAAATGGATACATGGATTTGTTGTTTAGTAAAAAAAAATAATTTTAACCCTCCATTACTCTATGCTTAGTTAAGTTGACTTGCTATAGTTTTTGTTGAAACACAAAACTGTATGGGTATTATTTATGGGCTTTTTGAAGTAAAACTTCCTTAGAGGGTTAAGTCAATACATAGGAAAAGTAAGTGTCACAGAAGTGAGAGTGAAATTTATTATCAATATAATATAAAAAAATATATGTATTATATTAATATTTTTATAATAGTTATTACATTATTAATAATTTTATAATAATTATAATTTATAAAAATAATATTTATTACTTATAATTATATAAAAAATATTATACATATTTTTATTTTTATTTGTTTTAATTTACTTGCAGTAAAAACCTTTAATATTTAATTGAATTAATATTTTATTGAATGTGATTTATGAAACCGAATCACACATTTATTTCCTTATATTTGAACATAATATTTAATAATTAAACGAAACGTATAAAATAACTAAATATATTTAATTCTACAAATCTTTTCGGTATCGAAAGCTCACATTATCATTACCTAGTGCCAACCGTATCCAGAAGCATATCTTTTATCATTTCTGGTCTTGATCCCAACAAATCCCGGGATCTGGGGATTCGAACGGAATCCCATAATCCCGGTTAATAATGCTCAGCGCCCCGACTGCGCTTACATTTGATAATGGGGCATTAAAGTTATAATTGCATCTGTTATTAAGCATTGATAGTTATATGGATATATTGTAACGTGTTAATATTGAGGTAGTGATTTTGATTTATTTGGATGATATTTATAGTGTGATTTAGTCTGTTTGATATTAGTTTTTGTGATTTATTTACGTTATATTTAATAAAAACTATAAGACGTTTGATTACGTATAAATTATTCTAAAATATAATGATTTAGATATATATTATTATAACGATTTAAAAATATCGAAAACTTTCTTATTATCAAACAAACTATTTTAAAACCAATGTATTACATTCTTTAATAATAATATCATTAAGTATAAACAAAATAATCTACTAAAGTATAGAATGCCTTATAAATGACTAATAATCGTATCGAGGCTTTACAAATCCTGCCAATACGGGTAAGGAAAATTCTACAACGAGCGAATCCTTCGAGGGTGGAAATTGCGTGTTAGAAAAGAAAAGAGCAACTTAGTCCCATTACTTACTCTATTGTGACATACGTTACAACTCCAAACAAAACTACTCCAACAAACACTGTTTTCTCACGCTACTTTAGTAGTTGAGTATTTGAATATTACTACTACAAGACGAGTTATCTACAAGCAAATTTTGCCCAGAAAACAAATTATACGTACATTTAAATTTAAAAACGATTAGTTATTCAGAAAACCAATAAAATGATACTATACAAAACGTTAAAAGTAACTTGTCTTGCACTGAGTTGTTACACATTAACATTTTTTATCGTCCAAATCTTTTGATCTCGGTCCATCTGTTCGAAATTCGTCGTAAGGGCTGACCACACACGATCGTTTACGATTCCTAACAGTTTTACAACCCGCCAAACAAACAAGAGTTTCCAGGCATAGCTGATACTAAACGCTCTCAAATCAAAGCGCCACGCCGATTCCGAATTCTTAGGAATATGTATGTGAAAGCTGAATTAAAAATACAATAACTCTTCTTCACGCAGCATATGTCATAACAAACCGTTGCAAGATTGTGCAGACGAGATTAGGGATATGTATGTGAATTTAATACATCATAGTTTAGCAGTTGTGAATGTTTTTTCTGATTATAGCTTCTTTGTGGCTAAAACCTGCTTGTTTATCGTTCACTGTTATTCTAAGTCAGTGAGGGACCAATGCTGATGTTTAGTCCCGCTGCGTTTCTTTAGCCAGTTATTATTAAGTTCTTCTGAGGCTTCTGCTTTCTGAACTTGTTATACGTATGGCGTTCAGTAAAAATTGTAATAATTTAAGGCTGAATAAAATATTTTGAATTAGAATTTGAATTAAAATTAATATATCTATACCTATAATAAGTATCATTTCACTGTCCATTCCAAGCATAGAATCCGAATTTTGCGTCGCAGAGTTAAGAGTTTTTCTTTTTGAAGTAAAACTTCTTTACACACGCTTGACTTGGGGGGTAAGCTGGTGAATGCGTTACGTTTGTTGCCATGGTAACCGTTGTTATTGTCGGACAAAATGATATATAATATTATATTCTTTCCTTAAATGATATTCTATAAATATATGATTGTAATATGCCTAATATGCGTTATTTTCAGTATCTCACTTATTCTAATTATTTAAAACATAAATTGAATTTCATAAAGAGTACCGATAACCTACAGAAGTTTTACTTCTTGCGCGTGTACACATTCATACACGCACTCTTTAATTTTAAACATATGTATTTCCGATATATATTTTATACCTAAAAATACTGATTGTTAATTAATTAATAGAATATTATAAATAGTCCTCTCTGTCTGTTAACTTTTCACGCTTAAACCGTTAAGACACATGATGGAGACAGATATAGGTTACATTTCATCCCAGCTTACTACGCGAACGAAGCCACGGACAAAAACTAGATGATAATAAAGGCTGACCAAAAACCGATTACGTTTGAAAAAAAAAACGTGTGTGTGTACTTATGTACGTACCGTACGTAAGAAGTTACACTTCTTTGGAGTAACGGAACAAAAATAGCTAAAGATTGCATCCCGTATGTCACAACTCTCTGTTTGTAAAAGGAATGATAAATTAATAAAATAATTAAATAATGCATATTAGGCATATTACAATCATATATTTATAGCATGTCATTTAAGGAAATAATATAATATTATAAACCATTTGTCAGACAATAACAACGGTTACCATGGCAACGAACAGTTAACAGCTAACTTCATCATGTCGATTTTTGGCTGTCGGCGTGTGCACGCATCGTAAAAATTTCACTCTCATATTTTTTTCCAAACGTGCCAAAAAAAGTATAACTTCAAAATAAAAACCGCCTTCGCATTAACACCATCATTCCATATTGAAAGGATGAGACATACATAAATGTTATGGCATCCATAGATTTGTAGATTCATTACGGCAAAGTGTATAACAAAAGCGTATGATTTACATCAAAACTGGCGCAACAGAACGCCATTTCTGAACAGAACATGAAATTTTCTATTTGAACGGACAAAAGGGCTCAATTAACAGCGCCATTGTTCGTAGGGACGCTTGCGATTACTTCATTCTATAATTTTATGTGATTCTTTCACAGATATAGATATAAATAGATAACGCAAATGCATGTACTTCGCGTGTCCGAACCCCGACCAAGCGTCCAGGTTGGTTGTCGCTAACTTCAGTCCGCGCGCGTCCATTGTTGCAGCCAGAAGGCCGCAAAAACTAAAAAAATGCCTCGTTGCGTGATAATTAATTGCAATAGCCCAAAAATTTCGAGCACCCAAAGGCAGGAACATATTTCCTATCACAGGTAAGTTATTTTAAAATTATATTATGCGTAAATTCATATTAAAACTGTTTTTTAAGTATTCCAAGCTGTGTGCGAGTCCCAGAATATATATAACTATAAATTAACGTTAAGTAAACGGTATTCACATTACATTACCGCGTTTGCTTTGGACGTTTGATCTGACGTTGTGTGTTAGGAGACGATGAATATCGGAACAAGCGATACTGTCGCGCATCGCTTCGACTTCGTGATACAGGCAATTTGTCATTCTTCTGTCAAATCTAGCGACTAGTGTTGTTCGTTCTACAATATATATCAATAATCGATATCGGACGGACATATTATAAAAAAAAAACAATTTAGTAGATAAAACAAGCTCATGCATCACCTAATTTTAAACGACAGCTTTAAAAAAAGGAGGGTAATATTTTTAGGGTTCATGTATTCAATGTGTTTTTGTTTATCCTTTCAACATATACGAGTATGTTTATATATTTAATGTGTTTATAAATTTCTATTGTGTTTAAAAATTGTTTTTTTAGTTTCCCACATGATCCAATCATAAAAGAAAAATGGATTGCGGCCACGGGACGGAAAGACTGGTTCCCGACTAAACACAGTACTATTTGTTCTATACATTTTGAAAATATTAGTTTCATTGAAGGAAAAAAGTTGAAATTGTTGAAAAAAACGGCATGCCCCACTATAGATATACTAAAACTCATTGACAATGAAGATGAGGTTAGTGCATTCATGTGTTACAGTGTTTTTAATTATTTTTTTTTTATTCAAATAAAATATTATAATACAATAAATAAAATTCAAATATATCATTCATCTGTTAGAAAATCGATGTCGTTCATATAAATCGATTTGTAATTTTTTGGTTCTCTAAAACTACTGTTTCTTATCATGCATGTCTATACTAATGCCTTGTGTTTCAAAGAAATATCAACAAATATATTTTAGTAAACTTACTTAAGATTATGCGAAAGTTTTACATCACTAAATGTCTGCTGTGACGTCACAGTAGGTGTTAAAATGTCGGCACGCTTGGTTTCAATACAAATTGTGATACTTGCGTTATCTATTTATATCTATATCTGTGGATTCTTTATTACAGTTGTCATTATAAGAAAGCAAGGTTATGTTCTAATATATCTCTAATATTTTATTATACAAGCGATCGTTTATATTGCACACCCTTTTAGTTTAAAGTTTTATAGACGTCATATTTTATTTAAGTAGAAGAAATAATAAACAAAGAGCCTAGTAATACGTATAATGTTAGGCTGAATTTTCAAAGATCAAACAGATTTATGTGCCATACAAATAGGTATAACTTTTAATTTATAACGTGTTATAGTTAATAATTAAAAAATTAGGCCTAAATAAATATGCTTAACCATTATACGTCCTTTAATTCTTATTGGAGAGTAATATTCATATGAGACATGTCTAATAATTTTTGTTTTAGCTATTTTGGTAATTCAAAGGGCTTATAACGCAGTGAAACCAAGGGTATTATGCTAGTTAAATGTAAATAGCAAATGTATCCGTTAAAGACAAAGGCGGCGTTCGTGGAAGGGCCGTCTCGATCCTTTGATATAGCTCTAATAATAAATACACTATGTTCCCTGCGCATTGTTAGACGAATGCGTTTTTAGATAATGGCATCGAAGTATTTTTGGAAATAAAACAAGATGTATGTATTGATTCAGAGAAATATTGTAACTGTTTATCCATTCGTGGAAATGTTGCATATTGTTTAACATTACATATAATTTTCGGCCACTAAATATAGCTAATATAGTAGTTATCATAAAACTTAAAAGAAAATCTCATAGGATCTTATGGCTCAATTTTTAGCCTATGATAAATTATATTTAAGCACATTCAAAAATATAAAAAAAAAAATATCTAACTAAAATAGTTTTTATATGAGAATTTTTTATTTAACATTGAACTGTCAAAATCCATCCCCTTTATCTGTTTCCTTTGCCATTTTCTTATCCACACAGAAAGAGTAAAATAAAAACTCTAAACCATCGCTGTTCATTACAGTCAAACAGAACCGCGTCGGTTTAAATGAAATAACAGTAAATTTTCGTATTACGTTTTACAGTCTATATTATGAAACCAAAGCTAAGGCAAACATGTAGTTTATTTATCCTCCTATCTACAGTAGCGGTGCGTTCTTACATTGCCCCATGGTTGACATAAGAGATTAGCAGATGCTACTAACGATAACATGTTCACGGACGTACCTACATTCTCAATCTTGTAAAATGGTACTTTTGGTACAATACATTTGCCACCAATAAATAATTATTTTTATACAAGTTTGTTATAATTTTTTACCAATTTCAAAGAATGAGGATCTCATTTGAGATCCTCATTCTTTGAAGATCTCTTTATGATTTTTTTTGTTAATACAAGCTATGTTTACTTCAAGAACTGTCTGACAATTATTAAAAAACAATATTAAGTAATTTCGAAGTCAGTATACCTAAGTTTTAAGATTATTAATTGCTAGCGACTCACCCTCGCTTCGTTCGGGTTTGTCCCTAAGTATCTTTTAACGGTTAGTATAGAGTAGATAGACTATATATTATATGATAATATAGCCTATAGCCTTCCTCAATAAAAAGGCTATCATTAGCAAAAAGAATTTTTCAAATCGGTTTAGTACATAGTTCCTGATTGATGACTGATGAGATTAGCGCATTCAAACAAACAAATAAACAAACAAACAAACTCTGTTTCTTTATAATATTAGTATAGATTAGAAATTATAATTTATTCTTATAATAACATATGCAAAGTCACGGTTGTTAGCTTGTTACATATAATTAACTTGTTACTAAACGACACATTTTGCTTTTATCAGAAAATCTTATGAATACATCTCTATAAAATGTGTAAAGATATTTGAGATCCAAATTGCTTATCTATTGATAATACAACAGTGCTTGATAATGTCGGTGGTCTTAGAAGAATAAATACCTGGAGAGTAGTTTCTTTGTTAATATATAACGTCATTTTGTACTATAAATTGTACCTAGGTATTGAATAAATGTAAACTTTATTCGCTTTACATGTATTCAGCCCTTTTTAACGTCCCACTGCTGGGCATGGGCCTCCCTTCAATACGAGGGGGATCAGGCCATAGTCCACCACGCTGGCCAAGTGCGGGTTGGCGGACTTCACACGTCTTTCGAAAACTTGCTAGGTTCTCTCAGACATGCAGGTTTCCTCATGATGTTTTCCTTCACCATAAGGCAAGTGGTAATTATGTTAGAAATGATTCGCACATGAAAATATCAGAGGTGCGAGATCCGGGATTCTAACCCGCTTCACTCGGTTTACCAAGCGAGCGCGTTACCACTGGGCTACCACTGCATTTTTCATTTCATTCGCTTCACATTATTGAGCCAATACATTCTCTCATTTCTTGATGTTGGTAGTTTCAAAAGTCTTACACGCTCTTTAATAGGCTTAACATTCATTAAAATAATCATGAATAGGCAGTTATAGTTCAGTGATAGCGTGGTCGATTGGAAAAACGAATGAAGCGTGTTCGAACCCTAGGTCTTACAACTCTGATATTTTTATGTGCCAATCATTTTAAACGTAAAAAAATAATTCTTATCTACTAATCTTATGGTGAAGGAAAAACCAGGAAGTATGTATTGATTGTCAGTGAATATAATTAGTTTTCGTACGATACATGAAGTCCGCCAACCCGCAGTTGGCTTCGTATTGAAGAGAGGTCCATGCTCAGCAGTGGGATGTTTGAAAGTGTATAAATAATTAGGATTACAACTTCTTATATAATCCCAATTGTTAGGATTATGCAGTATAATATTAACAGTATAGTATATTTATCTTAAAGCTTGATCGATAATCTTTCTATCAGTGGACGACATTCCTAAAATAGCCTGGTACGCCTCTATCATGTCATCAGCATTATGTTCAGACAAAGCTATCTGAGCCAAATTCACAAGAAGGATGGTGTGTCAAAACGATTACACTGTCACCAACTGTTTTATTTGGAGGAATCTATCACATCGATAGGCATGCCAAGTGCATAATTTAAATTATACTTTTAATAGGTTGGGTTGACTGCTGTGTTAATTTGATATATGAGTTGTATTGGATCGTCTGAAGTGAGTACGTATGATGGCGTTTACTTATATCTTTTTTAATAGTTTTATTTATATTCTAGGTCATTCAAATTTATTTTCGTATGGTATTTTATGTTATAAAAAAAATAACTTAGATGTTTCCCAAAAAAAAAATATCCTATCACCATATCGTTTTTTATGTATTTATATAGCAAAAAAATTGATTAATTTTATGCAATGTTTAAAACATACAAATGTGTTAAGCTATCAGTAAAATACTAAATAACATCTAAACTATTCAAAGCGGAACCAATAGAGAACTCCTAGCACATTATCAGTACAAGTACCATAAGTCAGAAGCTAATAAAGACGCTGCAATGCATCGCATGTCCGCTAAAACACTGGGCGGAGGGGCCCCGCCCAGACGGCTTTTAGCGCAAACTCGCCTTTTCGTTTTACGATCCACGTCCTTCACTATATTGTTGCGATCCAAATTAGTTTTGTAGACAATCGCGTGTTACTTACCGGGAAACGAAACGATTTGAGCTTGGAAAAGTATGCTTTAATATACCCCAAATAGTCTACCACTGGTAGGGAAAAGAGAAATTCCAGATTTTTAGGTAAAGAATATGTTTCTAGACTTTTTAAAATTAAATAATACTGAGAAATAATTAATAATATACTTAAAAAAACGTATGTGTGTACTTATATACGCACGTAAGAAGTTATACTTCTTTGGTGTAACAGAACAAAAATTGCTAAAGATTTCATCCCGTATGTCACAACTCTCTGTTTGTAAAAGTAATGCAGCTAACTTAATCATGTCGCTTTAAGCTAACTTCATTATGTCGCTTTTTGGCTGTTGTTTGTGTTCGCGCGCATCGTAACAATTTTAGCCTCATAATTTTTTCCAAACGTGCCAAAAGAAGTTTATACTTCTTTTGCCTTTCTAAATTATCTTCAAAAATATAAGCCAAGACTGTTCTCTAAGCATTGTCAAAAATATAAAATGTTAAGAAAAAAAATATCTGCTATTATTGAAAATTTGGCGTTGCGTGGGAAACAACTGTACAAATAAATTGGGGTGATATTCTAAGATAAATCGTTGCAAGTATCGAGTTAACAGGAGAATAATGAAAAAATCACCAGTATTGACGCTTGCGTGACCCCTCATGCATCCCTCATTGAAAAAACTACCCTAAACAAAATATAATTCGGATAGACATTTCGCGTGCTAGAACCAATTACGACGGTATAATTGGAATTTGGCATTATTGGTGCATACAGTGGGCAGTTCTGTTCGCACCTTTTGCGTTATTTTAATATCATTAAAAACATTCGGATGTCGATAATGGGATCGTTATAAGCTAATGCTGAATAAACAAGAATGTTTTATTTTAAATCAACCTTAGTTTAAATATAGCGTAGATTCGCAGAGAATTAGCGAGGAACTTGTTTTTGTTGCGTGACTGATGACTCGAGCAGTGTTACAGCTATTACGGATGCAACTAAAATAAAGTATATGATTTTTTATAATCATAAAAAAATTTTGCCTTGTAAATTGTAATTTGTTTAAGCAATACCGATCCCATGTTTATCAAGCTCTAAGCAAATGTTGTTTGAGCATAGATGTCTGATCTCAGAAGCAACATCCGGCGTTATCTAATCTACGGTCAGTGATTGTGAAGACTAAGATGATATTCACCGAGATACGCTTCACCTTCTGCCGAAAAAACTCCATGGAAAATTTCTTTTAAGTACATTACTAGAGGAGCTAAACTTGTATGCCTTTGTAGTAATTTTCTAATCTTCTTCATCATAAGGCCATCGTGGATCGTGTTTCATAATATTGGCTATAGATAATACAGCGGCGCCACGGCTGATGCTAAGTGAGAATGCGATTTTTTATCATATTATCTTTCTTACCGAAATACAATATGGTATTCTATTTAAACTGTACTAATATTTACTATAATATGTAAGTCTTTGAACTACCGATAATAAAATTATTAGTCCTTTAAATAAGAACGCTTCACTAGTATAAGGCTATGGTGGTATTCAGAATCTGTACAAATCTATAGATATTAGACATTCTAGGTTTTAGCCAAATCAATTAATTTTTGATGAGTCAAATAGTGATGTGACACCTACACATATCGATCAAGTCAAACTCCGAGAGATTGTTTACATTCTCGAGTATTGTCACTACAGATTACTGGCATTACGTATTTGTGGGCCCATTGACTTTTTGAGTGGTTTTAAACAAACACCATTGAGTCGAGAACAGGACATCTCTTGTGCCCCTCGTAGGCAAATAACACTCTGTTGTGTTTATTTAGAAAAAGACTAATCTCTTGAGTGTTTTATCGTATCCGGCTAGAATTAAACATTTAAAAAGAAAAAAATGTTAAGTATTCATATAAGAAATAAACTTTGTTAGTGTTTCTCACGTTTACGCCAGTGGCGAATTGTATGAAATTTCTCGAAATAAATTAAATACAACGAGGCGCTGACACATCATTAATTACTTGAACAAACACAAAATGCGCGTCAGAGTTTTTAAAAAGTGTTTTGGACAGATAATGTAAGAATTAACATGTCTTACACATATTATCTGTAGCTCATTTAGATGGGAACATTAATAAAACTCATGACGTTTTCGCACGACATTCATTAGCTATAACGTATCATTACTCACATCTATTTCCAATACTTTAAAAGTTTTTCTAGATGGAGACGATGCCAAAACTTGTCCCACGTTACCACTCGACTATTAATTAGTTTTAAGTGACGTACGTAGAATAAAAGTTAGTTCAGAATCCTATAAAGACCCTGTCAAACTGACACCGGCTATGTTATGGCGTTGACATAATGCCATTCACGTCTTTCAAGAAAACATATTATTCAATAATATAAATTTTTTTTAATATCTATTTGAGATGAATCTTCATTTAATTTAAATTTGAAATGAAATTTAATCTTGGTGATTTTCTAGTTTTAAATTTAAAAACATTTGGATGGCTTCGATTTGGAACAAGTTAGTTTTTTTTAGACACAATTCTTTTCCACGCACTCGAACTTATTGTCAAAGATATAGATAAGACAGATATTATAATCCATACATATAATAAAATACTAAGTTGAATTTATACATTAAATATTTTTTGGAAAATCTTATTGAAATAGTCATTATTATCGATACAGAGGCCGAATCTATAGTTTTTAGATTTTTTTGTCTGTCTGTGACCGCATAACGAGAAAACTACTGGATAGATTTTAATGAAATTTGGTATGGTGATAGCTGGTTATCCGGGTCAACATATAAGATACTTTTTACTGCGGAAGAATATCTCATTTCTGAGAAATTAATACTAAACGTTAAAACGTAACTAGGGACGAACCGGAGCGGAGCGAGGACGAATCGCTAGTATTTTAAATAATTTTCACTATCAATATGTCACTTTATAAGGAGCCTTTACTCAAACAGATTGTACCTTAACATAGACGGAAATGGAAATCATAAAGAAGCGATATCATTTATCAAATGTTATTCTTAATTAACCATTCATATGTATTCATTAAGGAAATGATTTGAGTGCGTTAATTTTCGTAAAGTGATAAATTTCTTAAAAGCTTGGTACAATAAAGTCTAAGGAGGACTATTAAGGACTATGACGAATTTTTGTAGCTACTAACAAAAATGTTTATTTATGTTTTTTTTTTTAATTCTTAAGAAAATTGATAATTCGATAATAATAAAAAATCGGTTAATGGCGAGTCGATTTCGCACACGAATACCATGTACCATTGTACGTGTACTTTTTATTAATATGACTTTTACTCTATGCATGTAATATATTAACTTCGACGATCGATTATGAACGTTAAAAAAAATGTTCCTGTATTTTTATTTTTTTATTTTTATTTATTTTTATTATTTGTTATTATAGCGGCTTTAGAAATACATACTCTGTGAAAATTTCAACTCTCTACCTATTTTAGTTCATGAAATACAGCCTTCTGATAGACGGACGGACAGCGGAGGCTTAGTAGTAGGGTTCCGTTGGCACCCTTGCGTACGAAACCCTAAAAAACATGTGATACATAAATCCTGTTTACTTTCCTTTACCATATATGGAATTACTTAAATCTTACACAAAATACCCATTATTCCATCAAATGTCGAACTCATAGCCAAAATATAAATGTCCATATGAAACAAAATTCCAAAAAACCAACAACTGGTAAACGAAGATACATTCCCTATCATTTACACACTATAAAGCGGAACTGTGAGCGGACATCGGTCACTCACGTCACGTTGAAATTCACCATTGAATGTTTTAATACGGTATAATTATATAATTTAAAATTTCCATATTAATTGTAGGAATGACAAGAATATAGTACAATTTTTTATATTGAATGGGATTCACAAGAGAGTTGGTTTGGTTTAGGTGATTATATTTTGAAAGCAATCAAATGTATCAAAATCCGTTATAAAACGAAGATTGTTGTTGGTATCGCATATAACAATGAAATAAAATAATACTTTTATTAAAAAAGCTTCTAAAACCTTAGTCTCTCCCATGATCCTCAGAATAAATCCGCAAAAAAACTCTGAAAGCGAAAAGATTTTATTTACAACTAGCGACTAGCCTTCGCTTCGCTCGGATTCGTCCCTAAGTTAATACCCCATACAAACTTTCATCCCAATTTTCACCTCCTCAGGGGATAATTTCCTGGATAAAAGCTACCCTATGTCCTTCTCAGGGTCTCAAACTATCTGCTTACCAAATTTCATTTAAATCGGTCCAGTAGTTTCGGAGCTTATTCGGTACAAACAAACAAACAAACTTTTCTCTTTATAATATTAATATAGATGAAAGAAAATCAGTTATAAAGTATCTATCAGCTGTAAACCATGTAAACAATTATAGATGAGCACTAAAGTTAGTTGTTGTAAAAGTAACATTTTGACAGCTTATTATTGATAACATGTTATCAGTGACCTCCATCTTAGGTTAGATACACAATCACCTAGCAGAATGGACGTCTTCTGACGTTCAATTTTGCATATATCTAAGTATTTAAATAAACAAGTTGGGACATTAACACACAGCACCGTCTAGTTCCATAATAAGCTACGAGACTTGTATTATGGATACCAGATATTTGATACACTACACATATATAACTTTAAATACATACACATTATAAATATAAACACCCATGACTGGTGTACAAACATTTGTGCTCATCACACAAATGAATGCCCCCAGCGAGACTCGAACCCGCGATCGCTGGCACAGCAAGTAGGGTCACTACAAACTGAGCCAAACGTATCGTCGATATTTCTTTATTACTAATCAAATCCACAACCTCCAGCTAGCTTTCATCTGATGTAACAGTAACAATTTCACAAATTAAAACAATATGTAACATAAATAAAACATATACACTTAGTTACAATTTTGCTAAACTGTCAGTACATTAATGCAGCTCACGTCGAAATATTCAAATAGAATTGTGTTCCATCATCGGAATACGAATACTATAGGGATCGAGTCGGAATTGATTTAACAAGGTGTTACACAAAGTAGTATATGATAAAACTACTAGTTTTACCGTATGTTATTTCATTAGATAAAAATAATTACTTTGAATTAGTTGCTTATAAAATTTGTCAAATTACATCAAAATTTGTTCGATTAATAATTATTTTTTATCCTGGTAGAAGAATAGAACACTGTCACTGTTCTTAGATTGTATTCAGTCTTTTTTAACGTTCCACTGCTGGGCGCGGGCCTCTCTTCAGTATGTGGAGTATCAGGCCATAGTCCACC
The DNA here is from genome assembly GCA_905404265.1 of Fabriciana adippe. Classification (NCBI taxonomy): domain Eukaryota; kingdom Metazoa; phylum Arthropoda; class Insecta; order Lepidoptera; family Nymphalidae; genus Fabriciana; species Fabriciana adippe. The sequence goes on along the minus strand of FR990000.1, from coordinate 13,428,777 downwards.
ACGCTGGCCAAGTGGGGGTTGGCGGACTTCACATGTCTTTTGAAAACTTGTTAGGTTCTCTCTCTAGGTTGCCTCACTATGTTTTCCTTCACCGTTAAGACACGTGGTAATCATATTGGAAATGATTCGTACGTGAAAATATCAGAGGTGCGAGACCCGGGACTTGAACTCGCTTCACTCGATTTCCTAAGCGAGCGCGTTACCACTGGGCTACCAATGCCTTTATTTTACTTTTTTTTGTTCATAGATTATTCAGCCCAATAATAACAGCACGTTTAAATTTTATTAAAAATATAATAAAAATGTTAACCAACTTAAAAAATAAGGTAATCTCCTCATAATTGATACTAGCGACTCACCCTCGCTTCGCTTCGGGTTCGCCTCTAGACAAAAACAAATCTATCCCACGGGAACCGTACATTTTTCCGGGATGATATATAGCCTATAGCCTTTCTCAGTTAACGGGCTATCTAATGCAAAAAGAATTTTTCAAATCGGATTAGTAGTTCCTGAGATTAGCGCGTTCAACCAAACAAACAAACAAACTCTTCAGCTTTATAATATTAGTATAGATTATGTTATCAGACGGAACCATATAACGTGTGTAGTCAAAAAACAATATGACGCAAACGCTGTGTTTTTTGAGTTAGTCTATTGCGCCTTACAATGGCATGAATAATAATGAGGACTTTTTACGTACCGTTGTTTTATCGTTTACGATCTCGATCTGTTGGTACTAATAACCACCCATACTAATAGTATAAGAATAAAGTGGGCATTCCTATCTGAATGACTCGGGTCGCTGATCTTTGTATAAAACACGTATTTACATACATACATACGTATGTATATATCTATATAGATAAATAAAATTGAAGTGTCTGTTTGTAACGTCAAAATAACAGCTTTATACTAAATGTATATGGAATACATGCGATACTTATAAGAAAAACACAATTTTTAACATTTTTGTCTGTCTGTTTGTCTGTTCCGGCTAATCTCCGAAACGGCTGGACAAATTTTAACTGGACTTCCACTGGTAGATAGCTGATATTATAAGGAATAACTTAGGCTACTTTTATTTTAGAAAAAGAATTAGGGTTTCGCTCAAAAAAATTAAAACGTACCTAGGGACGAACCCGAGCGAAGCGAGGATAAGTCGCTAGTCTTCTATATACATTTTAAGAAAATCTTCGTTTGAAATTTATTTTGTATACAGTTAATTAGTACCAAATGTGTGTTGTTAGAATTTACGTCTTTAAAACTCGTTAGATTAGACAAGCAGTTTTCCTAACGGTGTTCTTCTTCAACGTATTTGCAAATAATCATGTTGGAAAATGAATCGGATTTGAACCCGTCACTTAATGTTCTAAGCAAACATACTACTAATGAACTATCACTGCTATATGATATGACTAGTGACGCTGGATATTTTTAAATATTTTTGAGTTATTCAAATGGTCCATGAGAAACATAAAAATCGGCTTAAAACTAGCCTCTTTCCAGCCCACAAATTATATCTCAGAAATAAATCACACCAATCAATTGTACCCTTACTGAAGGATGGATGAAACATATAAAAATAACTTGTACTTCAGTATTAATGTTTAGCTCGCTTTTATCAGCAAGAGGAAGATATTAGATAATACGGGATATTATAGTTGGTCAGAAGTTTTATTTACTACTAGCGACACACCCTTGCTTCGCTCGGGTTCGTCCCTAGGTACGTTTTAATTTTTTTAAACGAAACCCTAATTCTTTTTCATAATAAAATTACCCTAAGTTACTCCTTATAATATCAGATATCTGCCAGTGAGAGCCCCGTTAAAATTAGTGCAGCCGTTTCGGAGATTAGCCAGAACAAACAGACAGACAGACAGACAAAAATTTTAAAAACTGTGTTTTTCTTATAAGAACCGTATATAATTCCATATGCATTTAGTATAAAGCTGTTATTTTGACATTACAAACGGACACTTGAATTTTATTTATCTGTATAGATATATGTATATTTGAGACTTTAATAAAGATAAAAAGTGCAAAATTTTGTAAAAATCGAATCATTTTTATCGGACATTTACATCATTAAATTTTTACAAGTACCCTTAAAGACTGGCCGAGATAGTATTTTTGCATAATCCAGCGTCACCCCAACCGGCTAACAAAGTAACACTTCGCTCGAGAGGCAAGTGGTTTCAAATTCGATTACCGACTAGTGCCGGGGGCCTCTAAATAACTTAACTCGCTTTTCTCGAGTGTCACTTTATTCGATTTAGCACCGATTACAATGCATAAGTGTTGTTCAGTTTGGGAATGCGGTTTGGGACACTTTTTGTCGATACTTTTGAGTTTACGATCGCCATAAAACTTATTTTATAGTTACATACGTGATATAATTTTTTAAAACGATTTATATTTTTCTGTTGTGAGTTTTAAAGCATATTTCAATACATTTAGAGTTATAAAACTTGAATAAAATGGGTAGATTAATGTCAGATTATTATTAAATATAGTACGAGTGTATGTGATTATGTCCGCCTTCTAAGTATTGTGTAATAATAATGATCAAATGCAATATTATAATGTGAAAGAAGATCTTAAATACTTTATATCTTATGTTACTAACATATGCAAATAAGTACTGGTTAGTGGAAATCAAATATAATACTAAATAAAATTACATATTCTGAATATATTATAATAATATCTACATTAGTATAAAATTACTGAGCATTTTGTTCCAAGTCTTAAACAAAAACTTTAAATAAACGAGATGAGTAATAATCTAAACTCCATCCCTAAAAGTATAAGGCTCTAATAAATTTCCAGTAAGGTAGTAACATTGCTTCATGCAAATTTTCCCCATACACATAAACGTGTCATAGGCCGTCAAACTGAGGAAACACATGCAATCTCGAAATAACGCTGTTCCCTACGATACGGTCTTAAGGGCCCATGAAGGCATCAGACGTCGAGACGCCGAGTATAAAATCGCTATGAGAGCGTTAAATAAAGCTCGAATGAGCTATAAAACACTCACGTTCCTTTACAACCTTCTTTGTTTAGGACCAAGTACTGAGTTAGGGTATCTTAGTTTATCTAAATAGTATGAAATGGAGGGCTATTTAGATCTAGGAAAATACAAAATATTGATTATGTATACTTAATAATAAATCGGATTAGTTTTATAAATGGGAAAGTTTGTTTGTTTGTTATTCCACTGAAATTTGATTAGCTGAACAGATTTGGATGGAACTTAGAATATGAATAGATTATGACTAGGACTAACTAGGTTATTTTGTGGGTAGGCTGTCTATAACAACTATATAATACCTTTAAGACACCTAACACCTTAGTCTCTCCCGTGACCATGATTGCTGTAAAGCAATCGAAACGTCGGGAACCAAAAATCTAAATAAATCCGCGAAAAAATCCGAAAAGATAGTTTTATTTAAAATGTCAAATATTCGCGTAAATCTAAGAAAGTATTATAGGACTAACGTATAGAGTAATGTCAAGCAGCTGCAGATGCAACCAAGTGAAGTAAGTAGCTTGTTGATTATAATGAGTTCTTACTTTCTTTCACGCTCACTATTTGTTTTTTTACATACATTTTATTTATTTCTTATAAAAACCAAAACAAAATTCCCAAACGCATTCTCAAAATCAGAATTACACAAACAAGCGGAATATACGTCAAACATCCGTTGCAAGCCGTTGAACGGAGAAAACGGTCATTTCCCAAACAAAGAGCTCTTGTCTTTATTTAATCATCGTGCAATTGAATCCTCTCGCCGTTTGACAAATTCGCACGCCCACTACATCTCCTAAACGCGCACTTAAGACGTACCCTTCCTTCACCCTTGGATGCCTCCATTCTTTTTATATCGCAACTTTATTAACGCATAAAGGTCTGGTGATGGCCCTTTAAGAATTAGGATGCGTCCCGTGGCCGGGGATTCAGCCGAGCTGAACAAATGGAGTGCCGGGACTTAGCTCCGGGATGGCGGCGGCACATCCCTACGCGCAATTAATGGAACCGTTATCGTCGCCTAAATTTGAATTGCGGAAGTTACTGGACTCCGGGACTACCACGTGACAATTACGTTCTGATTAGACACATCACTTAATTGATTTCTAATTTATGACATTTGTTTATTTTAAATATTAATTATGTATATGATTTGTATATATAACAAAGTATTTTAGAATTGTATTAAAATAAAACAATATTGTTAGGAGTGACCTAACCATGCCCCATTTTTATTGATTTTAGCATCGCCTTCCGGTTTTCTTTGGGTAAACCTTCTGCGTGACCTATATTTTACTTGCAAGTTCCTGCTTTGAGTTCTTTCGCATAGTGAAACGAAGATTTTGTGTAGAATTTGTCAGAAACCTTCTAAATTCATACTCCTTATTATACGTTGTGTATTAAGTTATCGTTACATATATTTGGCAACAGCAAATAGAATGGTTTGTTTAAAGCCATATAAAGAAGTAGAATAATTCTATTACGAATGTAATACATCGTATAATGGGGGGAAAACGTTCGGATATGGGTATTGACGAGAAAGCAATCCGATTTACATGTATACTGCGTTGTACTCAAACGAAATCATGAATGAAGCGCAGTATAGGAAACCCAGAACATTATCCTTATGCTGCCATTTTACGACTTTTACCCCATCCAGTCGAAAGGGTCACATCGCTACGACACGCTGTAAAACAACCCTCTCACTCCCTCTCGCGGCGAGCTCGTAAAACGGAGAGAGATAATCACGAAGATGAGTCGAAAATTATTTTTTTTATTATCACCATCGGCGGTGCTCTTTTATTTCCTTTTTACGGTCCGAGTACCTCATAAAAAGACAATAAACTTACTATTTACAGACCATCAGGAAATTGTTAGCCGAAGAGGTCTCTTTACGACACATGTTCGGAGACGGGGGGCAAGTGATGTGCCCTTTACGATTGACGCGACGTTAAATGTACGAAACGATCCGTTACTCAGCTACTAGCATCCCGATTATCTTTTACGTTACTTTCGCAAATAGACCTGGTAATATTTTAACAGTAATAAAATACTGCGTGCTTCGATTTGCTTAGAGAGTTGCAACAACCTCAACATGGACGCAAATTTTTTATGATTACAACATTTTGCTGAACAAAAATTAATTTGTACAAAAAATAACCATAGTACAATAAAAAAAAAATATTTAAAAAAAAATTAATAAATACACAGAAGAAAATAATATGGATGCTATTACTTAAGCGTTTATTTAAAGCAGAGTAATTATATATAAATTACACGGCCGCGTCTACGCATAATATTAACTATATTTAATTATTACGATTAGTTATTGAATGTAATATGTTTATTTTTGTTTAATTACTCAAAACTGAATAAATTGATAGCTTCCGATAATGGCCACTTATAAACGACTATCGACGATTATAAAAAAGCTGTCAAAATTAATGGTTACGAAAATAAAGATAAGGAGACGCCATTAAATTAGTGCTTTTTGCCGAGTTTAGATGCTTGGTTGAAAAAAAAAAAAAAAAACATAAAAATGTAGTCAATTGATTAGAGCAACCAGGATATCATAAAGAATTAGGTGGTTGTTTTGAAAGCTTGTTTTTATCGTGGAATTTGGTGAGGAGCTTTAATAATAGTTATTAAACGGTTGCTGGCCGGCTAATACACGCGTTAACCGCTTTTTATGATTTAACGCCGATTCCGCCGATATAACTGAGCAGTAAATCGTTCCCGGATTACCGAACAAATTGTTTTACGATATGTTTTTATTATTAATAAACAGACATTCACTTGGATAAAGAAAATTTTTAAGCTTGGAGATGATTGTGGAGTAGTAATGTAAGCAAGGCGAGAGCAAATATTTATTATTTCGAGCAGATAAATCCAAATGAAACTAATTTGCATTGGGTAAATGTAAACTTGTTATTTTATTTTTAATCTTAAATCTCGTAAGACTAATGTTTATATAATTCACAAAAAACATAGTTTTTAGGGTTCCGTAATAGAACCCTATTACTATGATTCCGCTGTTCGTCCGTCCGTCCGCCACAGGGCTGTATCTCATGAACCGTAATAGGTAGAGGATTGAAATTTTCACAGAGTATTTCCATTGCGACTATAACAACAAATAATAAAAATAAATAAAAATAAAAATACGAGAAACATTTTTTAACGTTCGTAATCGATCATCGAAGTTAATATACTACATACATAGAGTAAAAGTCATATTAATAAAAAAAACGTAGGTATACGATGGTACGGAACCCTTCGTGTGCGAATTCGACTCGTTCTTGACCGATTTTTTATTTAAATAACTTTTATTAGTTACTGCTATTTTTTTTTAATTAGGATGAAGAGAAATACCTATACAAGTATCTACTCTGCACAGCAAGTACAGTTGCCTACATCTCGACTTGTTAGACAAAACAAATAAAATAAATTTAATCTGCCTTGATTGCAAATGCTTGAAAGATTCCAAACACATCGTTACGGCGAGTACAATTTATATGAACGTTAGTTCCAAGGCAGCAATATCTTGGAGCAGCGCTGGCAAGGATTTCAATATTGTGAATTCTAAGGATGTTTTCGCATAATGAATTTGGGTATAGTACTGCGGTTTTTCGGTACCAACCCCTTAGACCCTCGAGGGGTATTATTTTCAGTTTATCAGTAGATACGAAGGCCTATGTAAAGATAATTTTCGAAGAGAATGTTTAACCAAAAATACTTGGGTCTTTCCGTGAGCGGAAGACGGTACGCATCGCGACGTGGCACGGTAACAACGAAATATATGATAATAAGGGGTGATATTATTTAGGTCCGGCAATTCGTATGATAAAACTGGAGTGGTATTTGCCCCAGACGATTTCTATGGAGATTCCGGTCTTGTTTCGAGGTTGAATCTGAACGGAAATTATATATAACGGACAGCGAAATTTTCCTTTTGCGAAAATATTGAAGCAAGAAATATGGATTTGGTACGCCAGCGATATTAGAGTGGGTGCCATTGTTTGTGACCCAACTGAATCTACGAATTGGACTAATAATAGCCAATTTGCAGAATTTGACGACTCTTTCTATATGCCTGGAGCCCGGAGCGAACGTATTTTATGTTAGGTGATATACGTGGAGCTGTTCAGATATTGTGATATTTCACATGTTAACAAATATTGTATTATTAGGAAAACTTTTGTTTTAATGTAAATGAAAAAAAAAAATAATAAATTAGATTTACGCGAATATTTGACATTTTATATAAATAAAACTATCTTTTTGGATTATTTCGCGGATTTATTTTGATTTTTGGTTCCCGACGTTTCAAATGCTTTACAGCAATCATGGTCACGGGAGAGACTAAAGTGTTAGACCTCTCAAAGGTATTATATAGTTGTTACAGACAACCTACCCAAAAAATAACAAAATGAATTCAAAACCTTTACTAAAGTGGTGCCATTTTTCAAGTAAAGTTTTTTAATAGAAATAGACGTAAATTTACATAAATAGTATCGTATATATAATAAATAACCTAAATGTATAGATGTTAGAAATCATTGTACCTAGCTCACAGTACTCCTGTTAATTTTTTAAAGCAGCCAGGTTGCGCCCGCTCGAGCTGCGGTCGCCCGAGGCGGACCGTTCTAATTAAAATCGCTCCATTTCTCTGGTATTCATTTTCATCCTTAAAACGCCTTTGTTCTGGTTCCGGTTAGCTTTTTGTTTCCAGTTATTATTGTGGCCAACTAATTTACATGTTAATGAGATGGTTATAGCATAATTCAAAGTAATCGATTGGTCGACGTTGATTTATATTGCGTTTGGATATGATATAACTGACTTTGTTTTCTAATATATATGCTGTATTTTTTTAAGCGGTTTAAAGTAGTGTTGTTGTTTAGTTAATTTGTTAGGTGATCTCTGAAATATCTAAATTTCATATTTGTTTTATTGGTTTTTATTTATTATACCAATATCACTACATAGTATAAAACAAAGTCGCTTTCCGCTGTTTGTCTGTTCCTATGTATACTTAGATTTTTAAAACTGCGCAACGGATTTTGATGCGGTTTTTTTAATAGATAGAGTGATTCAAGAGGAAGGTTTATATGTGTAATATATGCATGTTATAGTACAGAAAAGCCGAGAAATTCAAAGATTCGTATTTCATACTAACCGTTAAAACGTACATAGAGACGAACCTGAGCGGAGCGAGGGCGAGTCGCTAGTATAATATATTTAAACAGCTTTCGGTAAGTTTTTGAGGGATACGAGAGATGATATAATGTATAGGACAAGAAATATATGTATATTTGATATATAATTCTTAACTAACTAAGACATTTATTAAGTAACTAGGGGCTCACCCTAGCTCCGCTCGGGTTCGTCCCTTGTCACGCAGTAAAAAGTATCCTATATGTTGACCGGGATAACCAGCTACCAACCATACCAAATTTCATCAAAATCTGTTCAGTGTTTTTCTCGTGATGCGTTCCCAGACAGACAGACAGACAGACAGACAAAAATTCTAAAAACTATATAAGTTACGTTACAATAATTTGTTGAAACGTCACACCATATCCAGTTTTTAAAAACAGCCTAATTTCCCAATATTATTTATAGCTATAGTAACGAGTTTAATACTATTAAAGTTGTTTTATATAAACATACAGGAAATAACTGGATTCCAGACACCTAATTAAAAATCCTGGTCAAATTAAAATGTACGTATATTGGATTAACTTAGCTAATTTTATATAAATAATTGGACGTAGTTATGTAAAATGGATCCAGCCCACGAAAACCTTTTTTTGAGTTACTGTCATAAATGGCACCTACATACTAACTTATATGTAAAAAAGTAGATAAAATACCCAAAATTTAAGAGGAATTTTTAAAAAAAAACTATAGTTTTGTTATTTTATAATAATAATAATAATAAACGTTTATTTCAGACAGGGAGTCCATAAAAAAAAAAAAAAAAAAAAAAATCATTATTTAACCGTAACACATAAAATAGAATTAAAATACTACAAAATTATAACAGAAATGACAGAAATGAGCAAAGTAAAATACAAACATTTAACATTGAATTAAATAAATCATGTATGTCAATTTAAGGCATGTCAATTAGTCAGTTTAAATTAATAATAATTAAATTACAATACATCAAAATATGTCATGAAAAGAAAAATAAAAAGAATAGTAATATAATAGAAATAATAAAATACAATAACACTATATAATAAAAATAACAGTGAGTCATCAGTCAATGTTGGCCTATTATAATACACATCATTCTGTGTTGGATCGGACAATCCGTGCGTGAAGCAATCATCCTGAGGATGCCGTTGCTGCTGTCTCTCAACCGTCTTAATAATGAGGTAACTTTTTTACGAATTAACGCCTGATAGCCATCCGTATGAGTCTCAGCAAACATAAGCGACGCGGAGCAATATGGAGGCAGCCGCAGCAGCATCCTAAAGATGTTGTTATATTGAACACGCAGGACTCTGGCGGCCCGACGGGTATGATTCACCCACAGACTGCTTTACTATTTTTGATATACTAATATTACTTTAAAATTCCTATTTTCTTGTAATTTTTTGTGTTTGGATCTATTCTGCGTAACTACGTCCAATTAAGGTTGTTACCCTTGACTTACTCTATATTACCTATGCTATTTATGTTAGAGCTTCGCGTGTAAAAATGTAGATCTCAAAATAAATTTGAACAAAACATTTCATATTCCATTCCACAAAACCCAGTAGCCGGAGTATGAATGATAAACAATATTACCCATTTCCATCGAGCAATTGTTTATGAGAGCACAGGTGTACCCGCGTCATTAACATACATAATGGAGACAAAGATGTGCCTATTCGGTTATACCTTATTGTTATATCGCTAAAGCGTTTCAATATTTTTCTATGGAAAAAAAAACAAAAATGTACATTTAAGTAAGTGCTGGTAGCGTATATGATTGGTCAACGTGGTTAGTGTTAGTGTCTTCTATCTATCTATACATATAATAAAATTCTGAGTCGAATCTGTACGTTAAATATTTTTTGGAAAATCTTATTGATATAGTCATTATTATCGATACAGAGGCCGAATCTATAGTTTTTAGAATTTTTGTCCGTCTGTCACGAAAAAACCACTGGGCCGATTTTGATGAAATTCCATATGATAATTAACATATAGGATACTTTTTACTGCGGGAAAACATCTAATCTCTCAGAAATTTACACTAACCGTTAAAACGTACCCAGGGACGAACCCAAGCGAAGCGAGGGTAAGTCGCTGTTACTGTATAAAATGGATTGAAGTAATAATTAATAAATAGAAATTTATACGAATAGCTACATCACGTACATCAAGTCGCATATAAATCGTAAAGCAAGCAGCGTGTTAGTGCGTGAAAAAATTATAAACCGCGAGGCTTAATCACACCGTTCATCTCCGCTCTACAAAACCACAGTATACGCCTATTTATAACACCTGGTTTTGTTTGCTTCTGTCTCTTTAGAAGAGTTACATTGCTAAGTTATTTTATGTATAATTCAATTCAATTCCTTTTTTTTTTGTTAAAGGCTTCAAAGCGTGCCAGTTGAGCACAGATTACTTCACCAATGTCACGTAGAATGGCGAACATTATTTATGTATTGACTGTTTTATTGTTAAAATTTAGATATATTTACTCAGTAAATCCTAATCTATACTAATATTATAGAGCTGAAGAGTTTGTTTGTTTGTTTGTTTGTTTGTTTGTTTGTTTGGTTGAACGCGCTAATCTCAGAAACTACTTATCCGATTTGAAAATTTCTTTTTGCATTAGATAGCCCGTTAACTGAGGAAGGATATAGGCTTTATATCATCCTGGGAAAGTGTACGGTTCCCGTGGGATAGATTTGTTTTTGTCTAGGGACGAACCCGAAGCGAAGCGAGGGTGATCCGCTAGTAATATTATATACGCGAAAATTTTTGACAATATATGAATGTACGCTTGTTACTCTCTCATGCAAAAATTACTGAACGGATCTGGATGAAATTCAGCACAGAAATAGATTATAGTCTGGAATAACACATAGGCTACTTTTTATCCCGGAAAAATGTACGGTTCCCGTGGAATAGGTTTGTTTTTGTTTTCTTAGAGGCGAACCCGAGTGAAGCGAAGGTGAGCCGCTAGTTTACAATATAGGTATACTCGAATGTACGTACTTGTTTGTGAAAGAGTAACAAACATACATCCATACATCCATACTCACAAACTTTCACATTTATAATAAGTATTAATATAGATGTTCCACACTTAAAAAGGACAATACGGTCTGTACGTAATTTCTATATGTAAAATTCGATGACTTTAAGCTGTTTTAGGCATAAGACTAAATTAATAATCAAAAGATAAATTATCAAATTTGATTTCTATATATTATATCTTAAGGCTCTTTTTCCTTTAAAATAATGAAGTTTAGTATATGATAGAATCAACATACAATCGTCACTGTATCTCTGTTTGCAAATCAACTTTACTGATTAGCATGTTTTTAATCGCGCCATTCAAAAGGGTGGTCTTGAATACATTTATGAACTGCTTAAAAGTATTGGAGGAAAAAAAAACGTGTGTGCGTACTTATGTACCTACGTAAGGAGTTATACTTATTTGGCGTAACAAAACAAAAATAACTAAAGATTTCATCCCGTATGTCACAACTATCTGTTTGTAAAAGGAATGATAAATTATAAAATAATTAAATAAGGCATATTACAATCATATATTTATAGAATATTATTTAAGGAAAGAATTTAATATTGTATATCATTTGTCAGACAATAACAACGGTTACCATGGCAATAAACAGTTATCAGCTAACTTCATTATGTCGATTTTTGGCTGTCGGTGTGCGCGCGCATCGTAAAAATTTTACTCGAGCATATTTTTTTCTAACCTTCCCAAAAGAAGTATAACTTCATTAAAATAAAAAAAAGGTCATAAAAAATAATAAAAATGAAAAAAGTCCCATATATGTAGGTTCAAAGTTATCTATAAAGATAAACAAAAATTAAGTGTCTGTTTGTAATGTCAAAATAACATCTTTTTACTACAGGCATATGAAAGTTATAAGGTACTAATAAGAAAAACACAATTCTTAAAACTTTTGACTATCTATCTGTCTGTTTGTTCCGGCTAATCTCCGAAACGGCTGGACCAATTTTGACGGGATTTTCACTGGCAGATAGTTGAAGTTATAAAATGAATTAGGGTTCCGCGCAAAAAAGCTAAAACTCATGAAATTCTGAACAAAATCCTCGTACCTAGGGATGCACCCGAGGGAAGCGAGGGTAAGTCGCTAATTTAAAATAAAAAAAAAACTGCTACATATAAAATACTAGCAACTTATTTCCGCTTCACTCAAATACATTTTTTAGTACCTTTTGTATTAATTTCATCATTATATCCAACCAGAGTCATCTTTTGACAAATTTTATACCTAGCAGTAGCCTATGTGTTAGTCCGGTTTACTAAATTTTATCCAAATCTGTCTAGCCGTTTCGATATAAGGAGTAACATACAAACAAACATACACACTTTCATATTTATTATAATAATATGATATATATATGAAGGTATAGTGAAAGTATTTAAGTACCATCGATAAAAAGGGCGCGATTTAATTCATAAGACGCGAAGCAAAGTGAAGCATGGAGTTTAAGCCGATTATTTTAAAAGCCCTCACTGTTATCGTAAAGTTCGGGAAAGCCATGTTTTATGGTACTAATGTTTCTGGTGTCTTAGAAACAAATAATATTCTTAAACTAGTCCTTTCTTATTACTTCTCTCGTTATTTTTGCTTTTGAAATGACATACAATTGATGTTTCTAACTTATACCTAAACTAGTTGTTACCCATGGCTTTGCTTGAGTGATAACTGAAGCGGGGTAGTAAGGTAGCCTATATTTGTCCTCAAGATGCAATCTATGACCATGTCAAATTTTATCGAAATCCGTTTAGCGGTTTAAGCGTGATAAGGTAACAGACAGAATTACATTCATATTGATAATATTGTATTGATTATTAATATATTATTGCTTGGAAATAGTAAAGGAGTATGGTAGTGAGCTAAAATAGGTAACTGTATAATTAAAAAGACCGAGTATGAAAAACCATGACAGCTGTAGTGATTTATTAAAAAAAAAACAAAATAGTATATAGTTATTTAAGGAGGTTATATATAAAATATAATATAAAGAAGTTCACATTTCAACAGAAATGTATATATTAATAATTTTTATATGAACGTTTTGTCCATATATTATTTACTCTATGGTTTTCAACATCAAATATATTGTTGTACGTGTATTTTCGACTACTATTAATCGATTTAATGAAATCCACCCAATTGTAAAGCTAAAATTTTAACTTATAAAAAAATTAATAGTAAAAACGATAAATATTTGCAAAAATTTCAACCCATTCAGTTCAAAATAAAATAATTATTTTAATTTTTGGCACAAGCCGGTCTTCAGCTTGTTTTGGTACCTTAAATACACACCTAGATCTCACTATTTGAGTTAAAAAACGCCAAATTGAAAATAATCGTGATCGTCACCCGCAAAGGCATTCCAAACGTTATGTTCTAAATAAAACGCATCGCGGGGGACGCACGCCCCTTGCGGTAGACGAAAAAATATTTATACATGGATCAGTCCATGGTAAAATGTACTATCCCGTAGAATATTTAAAATTTACATAACCATATAAAATACTGCATAAAGTTATATAAATACTTTGTTTTCTTTCTTTCAATAGTTTATATAAGCACAGTGACATTTTCTTTACGGAGTTTTAAGTTTCAATACGCTGACATAGCATATGCTTTTGAAAAATAAAAATTATTTAACTATAAGTAGTAGGTACATTGAAGGTGGTAGCCAATTCTATCCCTGGGTATTATGTACGTGAAATGCATACACAATCAAAATGCATTCTACACTTAGAAGTTATTTCTTTATAGCTAGCCTATTTATGATAATAATATCTATTATATCTATACATATAATAAAATTGTAACTGATCCTTGGCTGTACATGGAAGATATTTGAGAAACACTATTATTGGGGGGTCTTTATTAACGCAATAGAATCCAAAACAATGATTATAGGAATTTTTGTCTGTTTATCTGTTTGTTAGAGCTTTTTGTGCGCGCTTATATCAAAAACGACTTAACCCACTTGGATGCGGTTTTCACTAAGATGATGTGGTAAGCTTTACTTAACATTTAGTATTTATTATACTTCAATCGGTTCATAAATAAAAAAGTTATGACAATTTCAAGAAACACCTAGGGACGAATCCGAGTAAGAGTGAGTCGTTAGTTTACTATGTTTATTATATTTGCAAGCAAATGGCACACATTAAAACAATGTACTTATAAGAAAATTTTCAAATTAATATTTGCTAACTTAGATCTTTTTGCTTCAAACAGGATTTGTTCCCGCGTTCTAACATATTCACATGCGATAAATCATCTTCGGGAAATTAAAAACGTCTTCAAAACAATGCTTCTTTGCAACCCCCTTTCATTCCCTTCGCTACACTCGCTATAACACGAACTGGTTATCATTTTGTTTAATGTTTATGTTTTTGTTCAAACGTATACGTACTATTGTTAAAAGAAAATTATTTTTTAAATATGTAATATGAAATTTATATATTTATTAATTTATACTTTGAAATATAAATATTTTGCATGATGCTAAAATCACTTGTTATTTTTGAACTTTTTTATAAATGTAAGTCCAAATTTTATATTTGTGATCTCCGTGTACATGAAGAAATCCTATGGAAAAAAATATTTCCATTTTTTTAGGGTTCCGTATTTAAGGGGGCTCCGATACAACAAACGTGATTTTTTTGCTCGTTTTTGCTCGATATTGATAACGGCAATAGGTAGCCGCTTGAAATATTCACAGTTTTGTAGATACTGGTACGGAACCCTTCGTGCGCGAGTCCGACTCGCACTTGGCTGGTTTTTTTTATTTCCAACTTATAGACTTTAAATTTATAGACCAACCTATCTTTTTCCCCAAAAAATCAATCAGACTAATACCAATCCAGTCTAGCTGTTCTCAAGTGACGCCATTACCAACAGCATTTCATTTTTATTTATATAAATATCTAAGCCTATGCATAATAACTTTTTCGATTTAAAATTAAACGGATACAAGAACCATTTCAAATATCAAAACACCCCAAATGCACAAATCTGATAAGCGAAAGAAACAAAAACACATTAACGACTGGAATCTATTCGTATTCGAAACAAAAAAAAATCTTAATTACTTTTTCTGTCTATCACAGCGCGGTAGATAAGGCCCGTCTTTGTTATCAGCATCCCCTGGTACTTTCACCCTTACATTTTTTTTTCTTTTTCAACCCCTAGCATACCTATCTGGCGTAATTTTAAGATAACTAATGCTTACAATCATTAAGGGAGCATTCGAATGCCGAGATGGGAAATAAGAAAAAGTCAAGCAAATGCATTTTTAATAGATGAAACACTCGCTTTGAAATGGTATTGGAGTTGTTTTTATACTTGCAGTATAGAATATAATATATAATTATTCATAAAATATTATAGAAAATTTATTATCAGGCACATGACTTAATTTTTTTTTTGAAAGTATACATTAAGCTGTGATAGCAATATCTGCGGACATTTTTTTATTTATTATATCTAGTACAATTTAGATGCAATATGATTTCATTAATAAATGAAGAAAGCAAAGATCATATTGTGTTCGGTCCATGCAAAGGCAATCAACAAAACTAAAACACCACAGACATACATACACATTATGTAGTACATATACTTAGAGCATTTTATTATATAAATAAATAAATAATAAATAACTTTTTTATATTAAATATTACTTTGAAGTTATTAACTATTAAAAAAAGACAGATGTCGATCTGTTTTTTGCCTCATAGCTCAGCACACATAAACTAATATAAAAGCCACCCTGCCCACACGCTTCGACCTCGTCATCGCCACACATAAAACTGCTAAGAAAAATATTTATTACAATTAAATTTTTTAGTGCCTCATAAAATTTACGAATGAAAAATCTTGTTACCTTTGTTAGAGCTGGTCTAATTGACCCTACAACGATGACCTACGGTTTAACGACTCAAAAAATCCATAAAAAAATAAAATTAAAACCCAACGACAAGGTGTTTATCCATAGAATAACAATCCTACGGCAGTAAAACATCGGACATTTACTACAAATTCACGAGGTATTAGGTGAATCTGACAAAAAGTAAAAATTTATGTGCGACAGCACAGGGAAGGAAAAAACGATTTTACGACGCACTAACTCCACTAGGAGGATTCCTAATTTGGAAAATCCATCAAAAGCGTAATTAACGTTATTTTTTTTCAAAGATTATTATGACGGCCATAAAACTTTGAATCTGTAACAATTACTCTAGTTTCAAATTAAAACGATGGTGAAGCAGTAATTTATGTGATTAAACGAAATTAATAAGATGATATACAAATTAGATCTATAACCGCATTATAAAAAGAAAAAAAATATGTTTTTTTGGTATGTTTGTTCGTGTTTGTAATGGATAAACTAAAAATATGCTGAACTGATTCAGATGGAATTTGGTATGAAGATAGTTTGAGACCCTGGGAAGGATATAGGATAGATTTTATCCCGGAAATCATCCCTTAATGGGTTGAAAAGGAGGATGAAAGATTGTATGGGAAATCAATCATTTCTCAAGTAAGGGATATAAAAGTCATCATACCTATGTTTATATAATATATACATATGTATATACTGATATATAGTCTATCTATCCTATACAAACCGCTAAAACGTACCAAGGGACGAACCCGAGCGAAGCTAGGGTGAGTCGCTAGTGTTCTATAAATAGTATTTCTGTCAGATTTTCGACGACACGTTTGGCTCAGTTTGTAGTGACCCTACTTGCTGTGCCAGCGGTCGCGGGTTCGAGTCCCGCTGAAGGCATTCATTTGTGTAATGAGCGCGAATGTTTGTACTCCAGTCATGGATGTTTATATTTATAATATGTATGTATTTAAAGTTATATATGTGTAGTGTATCAACTATCTGGTATCCATAACACAAGCCTCGTAGCTTACCATGGAACTAGACGGTGCTGTGTGTTAATGTCCAAATAAATATTTAATATTTAAATTTAAGATGCAAGCAAGACATTTTTCTCTTAATTTCTATGGATAATTAAACGATATTTCTTTATATACATTTGGGTGGCACTAAACAAAATGGGGAGTCTTTCATTATTTTTACTCACGTTTCAAAAATATTATAAGCATTGCTCGGAATGTTAAAAAGTAGCCTTGATTAAATAAAATGTCGCGAGGGGTGCACGTGATGCGAATTAGGCAGAGAGCCTATTAACTGTGAACAGTGAATAATAGGTCACTAAACTTTAGGGATTTAGCGTCCATACTAAATTGAGTTCTAAATAAGGATTTTAAGGTAAACGATCTTGATTTTTAGGGCGAAAGCGAAATAGCAAATTTTAAGTGCTAATATTCCGTCATCTATTACCAAGTTTTATGTATTTAAATATGTTAGTACATTAATACACAGCACCATCTAGTTCCATGATAAGTACGAGGCTTTTGTTATGGATACCAGAATTTTGATACACTACACATATATAACTTTAAATATATACATATTATAAATATAAACATCCATGACTGGAGTACAAACATTCGTGCTCATCACAAAATTGTATGCCCCCAGTGGGACTCGAACCCGCCACCGCTGGCACAGCAAGTAGGGTAGCTGGCACCACAAACTGAGCCAAACGTGTCGTCAAAAATATAAATATGATACGTTTATATAAATATAAAATAATACATGTATATAACATTTGCTTTAATCGGAAATCGAACTGGTATATATAGTGTTTTTAATAGCTTAAAAGCCTCTAATACAATCCACATTACTGTAAACTAATAATAAAAGAATCTGACATAAAGGTTGCAAAATTCGTTATGTCGTGGACCGTTGTGCCACAAAAAAGATACCTAACAAATTGCACATTCATACCAGCATACCACATAAATATCCGAATAATACATTTCATTGTATACGGAACCCGGGGAAAAATCACATAGACCGAAACCATTGTCGTAGGAAACCCAATTTATTGGAGGTTTTCCCCACCTTCTTAGGGCAGAGATATTCTTATATTTATTCATGAATATTAAAATATCCTGTATCATATTATATGTATGTTATACCATTGCATTACTAAATCGAATGAGATATGTTTTTTTTCTATACAATTTAATTGAATCAATTAAGCATTTTTGCCATATGTTTTTAATATGATAACAGAAAATCATTATTTATATAGATACTATTTATATTTTTAACCTTTAATATAGATTTCTCAAAGATGACATATTTCCCACAGTAAAAAGTATCCTATATGTTGAGCCGGATAATCAGCTATCATCATACCAAATTTCATTAAAATCTGTTCACTGGTTTTCTCGTGATGCGTTCCCAGACAGATAGGTAGATAAATGAAAAAATCTAAAGACTATAAATTCGGTCTCTGTATCGATAATAATGACTATTTCAATAAGATTTTCCAAAAACTTTTAAAAAAAAAATAAAAACCGACTTCCTGGCACTGAAAAGTAAAAAATAACTAAACAGAGGTTTTCATTTAAAATAGATACCTAATCAGATATTTTCGAAGTCGGTGTGCTTTGATTTGTATTGGCTGGCACCGACTTCGAAAATATCTGATTAGGTATCTATTTTAAATGAAAACCTCTGTTTAGTTATTTTTTACTTTTCAGTGCCAGGAAGTCGGTTTTTATTTTTTTTTAAAAAGTTTTTATTTTTCCATTTTTAGTGTAGACGTAATAAGCAAGTAATTTGTAAGAAGAAAGATTTTTAATAAAAACATAATATTCGATTAAGCCATTTATTTAAAAACCGCTTGACCGATTTCGATAAAATTTATATGGGGCCACCGGGGAAGAATACTCTTTGAAACAAAAAAAAAATTTTCCAAATCGGTTCAGCCGTCTTCGAGAAATCCGTGAACATACATAAAAAAAAAAGATTCCGACGAATTGAGAACCTCCTCCTTTTTGGAAGTCGGTTAAAAAAAAGATTCCGACGAATTGAGAACCTCCTCCTTTTTGGAAGTCGGTTAAAAAAATAGTTAATATATACATTCGAATCAGTTAGAATTTTATTATATGTATAGATAAAAAAAAAGTTTCCTTAAAAACATCCGTGCAAAATGCAAGGGGTCGTTTTTACCATAGCAAAAAGTTACATGGATCGAGTAATTATTGCCTTACTTAATATTGGAATGTTCTCTCGAACTTAGCATTTTAATTAGAGATCCTTATAAAGAAAGTTCATTAATTTAATTTATTTTACAATTAATTGTGACAAATAAGAACTTGTTTTTATTAAGCTACAAAATGGAGTGATGGTCGGAAATATGAAGAACGTCTTAATTAAATTAAAAGAAAAAATGTTATAATAAATACAGTTGTATTATCGTCGCCTCTTGTTTCAGGGGATCTGGTCTTAAACTGCCTTACGTTTAACTTAATACGCAGTAATAATCACAGGGGATGATGTTTCCCATCAGAACTATTGACAAAACTAAAATATCAAAGTCTATACACATATTATATTTCTAAATTAAAAAAAAAAAAACAATTAATTTTCATCTGTCATTTAGACCAAAAATAAATAAAAATATAAAAGAAATTTGAATTTAATAAAAAATGATATGACATGATGGAAAATTTTGACTAAATAAATGTCGTCGATGCCTTGTAAGTTTTTTTTTGAATTAACTTCATTTCTCTACTATATGATTTTAAAATAAATAAGCCATAAAATTTAATATGGAGGAAATATCTCTCATTCAACAAAGAATATCCCGGAACCCTCAAAACACACTCACGCTTGACCACTTCTAATAAAATGGGCGCAAGGGGATGAGTAATTGCAAAAAGCGATGCATCTGAACGGACGGACAAACGTATTAATATTTATATATGTCATATACGATTACCGTCGCGCGTTCATATACCTTTGCTGGTAATGTAATAATTGTGGGGTGGCTATTAGGATAACCATTACGAGTATTTTTCGTAGTTGCTAAGTATGGTGTTCTTGTTGTGAAAGTTTAACGTTCATATTTATCTCAGAAAATTATTAAAATGAATAACTTTTGATTATAATGACGACACGTTTGGCTCAATTTGTAGTGAGCCTACTTGTTGTGCCAGCGGTCGCGGGTTCGAGTCCCGCTGGGGGCATTCATTTGTGTGATAAGCACGAATGTTTGTACTGCAGTCATAGGTGTTTATATTTATAATATGTATGTATTTAATGTTATATATGTATGTGTAGTGCATAAAATATCTAGTATCCATAACACAGGCCTCGTAGCTTACCATGGAACTAGATGGTGCTGTGTATTAATCTCCCAACATATTTATTATTATTTATTTATTTATTTTGTATTACTAGTGTCCCACCCTCGCTTATAGAGCCTAAATCTAAACCAGCCAACAAACATCCATCCATCCAAACGTTTGCATTATATAGAAGTAAAATGGGATACTAAAACAAGAGAGCCTATCAGAGCTCGGTTAAGTAAAAAATAACATAAAACTATAATAATACTAAGACAATTTAAGTATTTTAATTGTATAATTTAACTACATTGGGACAGGTAATATAGAGAAAATAAAATATGAACCTCAACAAGATTCGAACCTACGATTAATGAACATCATTATCATTTTCGTCCACTGCTGAACCTAGGCCTCTTCTAGTACACAGCTCGATCTTAAGCTCGCATCCATCTAATGAGAGATAGAGATAACATGAGCCAGTCAATATAAATTAAAAATAATAATCGAACTGACGATCGTATACTAACAAAATTTACATGTTATCCAAACTACAATAAACACAAAATCTAAACCGCATCACTCCAGTGCCAGCCTCCCCACTTCACACCAGATTGACATCTGTCAGTGCAGGGGTCCAAGTGACCCCATTGGCGTAAATTTTTAATCAAAATATTTCGCCTCCCCTTCAAGAATGTTAATTTCTATTGTCAATTTGACACAAGTTAACTCGCGATGGGTGTGGCCAGTGTTGTATGAATAAATAATCATATTGTATCATTAAAATAATACTATGAAAATATTAAAGTGGTGTCAGTCGACTGGTTATTAAAAAAAATTGAAGTTTTTTTACTTCACTTATACGTACGTACATATGTACTTTATACTAGTTATGTATATGGAAGCTTACAAAAACTATAAATAAGCGTTGACCCAAGTGTTGGATGCAAACCAAAAAGTCCAAAGTAACGTTTACTTAAAGTACTACTATTCTCTTCTTCTCTACTATTCTTGTTTCATCTTCTAGTAAATTTAATTGTATCAAATAATTTTATTACAATCTGGATCACATATACATTAAGCAACTATTTTACGTATTTAGTTTATTAATGTGTTAGTTATATATGTCGCAGGCATATTGTAAGATCCGTTAAATTATAACTTTACTAGTCACTACATAGTAGTATAAAACAAAGTCGCTTCCCACTGTCTGTCCCTATGTATGCTTAGATCTTTAAAACTACGCAACGGATTTTGCTGCAGTGTTTTTTAATAGATAGAGTGATTTAAGAGGAATGTTTCTTTGTATAATACATGCATATTATAGTATAGAAAAGCCGAGAAATTCAAAGATTTGTATTTCATTCTAACCGTTAAAACGTATGTACGTTAAAATGAAATTATGATTATTATTATCCAGAGTTTTGTCATTCGCCTACTTTTCTTAAAATATCACGGGACAATTTTACGTAAATTATAACTTCAATAAGCATATTCAGTAAAATTGTATTTATTGTAGTTAAATTGCCAATATTAGCAATACCAGGATTTGGTGGAAAGCCTGGATCCATTTTGATTGGTCGATTAAGTGCAACCAGTGAATCGACCAATCAGAACGTTTTTAAAACCAAAAACATAATTTTGATATAGAGCTAAGAAAGTATTACAGCTCGTGTTAAGATTTTCACATATATAAAATCTAAGTAGACTATTATCTAAATTTGAGATAATTATTTATTAGTAATTTTTAATACACAAGTGTTATGTATACTGTATAAATTAGGTAAGGAATGAAAAAATCCGTGTGGAGAAACAAACGACTCATCTTCTTTTCTATTATTCAATAAAATAAATTCTCACAAGCTATGTTATATTATTTCAAAACAACATACAACGTAACCATTGTTACTAAGCTACCCTATAAATAACTTTAAAACTTTCATTTTATACAATGCTTATATCACGTTAACTAGCACAGTTACGTTTGAAAGAAAAAAAAACCACAATGCAATTAATTCAACTTTACCTTATGCCCAAAGAGTTGCTAAAAACGCTTCAATGACGTTAAAAGCTGTGAATATTTAGTTTAAACTGACACAACAGTGTTGTATTACAAAATCAACGTTACACCTTTAGCTTAGAACTCAAAATTAATAAGCTCTGATCTTCTTTTAGGTTGTATAACACTCTAGACGAAATCCAAAGGAAGATAATATATTAAAATTGACAGTAGTTTTTAGAAGTGACATTGTTGCATAGATGTTATAGAAGATATATAGACAAAAATATGGACAGAAACAACCGGTAATCGGTCAGATTCGATACGGTTATCAGACCACCGGAGAGAAATGACTGATTTTTGTGATTTATGAATATGATAATTGACTGACGTATATCTTTTGTGGAGAAATATCGTTAAAGTTGCTGAGACAAAGGTAAATGAATAGCTCAAAATTTGAATATCTATATATGTATATAAAAATCAATTGCTGTTCGTTAGTCTCGATAAAACTCAAAAACGGTTGGACCGATTCGAATATTTTTTTTTGTTTTGTTGGGGGTGTGTCAGGGGTGGTTTAAATATAAAAAAAATAGCAAAAACAAAAAAAAAACAGCTGGAAAATCAAAAAGTTCTGAACTGTTCATTTTGTATGGGAATCACTAACCGTTAAAACGTACCTAGGGAAAAACCCGAGCAAAGCAAGGGTGAGTCGCTAGTAACTTATAAGTTAAGGTGTTTTAAGAAATTGTTTGTAAATTATACTTAATTATTTAATAAGGTCACTCTATATTTATTTTGCTCTACGTAGAGTTTCTCAGTAAGATCAATAAATATTAATAATTATAACAACCCGACATATGTACGTTGTCCTGTGCGAAAAATAAAAATCTTAGAACCCGGGTCCAGCTGTGAATCTAAGCCATCCAAGGAACCTCTCAAACACACAAAAAAAATCATCAAAATCGGTCCAGCCGTTTAGGAGCTCAGTGACATACACATGTATAGAATAATTATATATATATATATATATATATATATATATATATATATATATATATATATATATATATATATATAAGGAAAAGATAAGAGATAATTTTAAAGATAACCTCTAACTGTTTCCTTTTCCTTCTTCTTGTTCTTATCTATGTGCCTACTTAGTATTTTTTTCTTATCAAGTTCGGACGACACATGAATATCAAAATAACGTCAAAATTTTATCATCTATTTCATCTATTCGAGATAGAAATCAAACCCGGGACAAATTACTTTTAATCTACATATTATTTCAAAATACTAAGCTAAATATAATGTTGAGTAAAAAGTAAATATATTATATCAGTCCTATGTAAGGCAGAGACGCACGACGCTGAAGCGGCGAGTGCGTCGCATGCCTCAGCCGGGAAATTAGATTCTTCGCGAACATTGCGGAAATACCCGTGGCATTCTGAATTATACAACTTCTCAGGTGAAAAATATGTTGGAGAACTATTAAGATATTCTAGAAAGTACGAAATTTTCGAAATACCGGTTCGTTATCGTAAAGAGGCTCTACATAGGTGAAATACAATGTGTGAAATTGTTACTTTTTGATATAAAACATCTTTAAAATCACACGGAAAAATATGGATACTAGGTCAGAACAGGACCGTAACAAAATAGGTTGCATTTGGTTTCCAAAGTAACCCTTGTTATTACCTAAAAAATGATATATTCTTTCTGTTGCTATCTTCAAGAATTATTTTTACTAATTTATAAAAAAAAATGTATAAAAAACAAAAACACTAAAAGCGACTCGCTGAAATAAACATTTCATGTTAAGCCTATGAAGGTGTGCCCCGACACAGTCCCACCCGATTTATTTGGTATAACTTTACACTTGATTTTAGCAGATAGAGTACTTAGTAGCAACTCACTGTACGTCTCTTAATGACGACGATGACAGTTTTAAAGACTTTAGGCCTGAATTGAACCTTATAGTCTAATGAATAAAAATATATATAACTAGCAACTCACCCTTGCTCCGCTCGGGTTCGTCCCTAGTTACGTTTTAAAGTTTAGTATACATTTCTCAAAGATGAGATATTTTCCCGCAGTAAAAAGTATCCTATATGTCGACCTAGATAACCAGCTATCATCATACCAAATTTCATCAAAATCTGTCTAGTGATTTTTTTCCTGTTGCGGTCACAAACAGACAGACAGATAAAAATTCGAAAAACTATAGATTCGGCCTTTGTATCTATAATAATGACTATTTCAATAAAATTTTCCAAAAAATATTTAATGTACAGATTCGACTTAGAATTTTCTTATATGTATTCCGGAATTTGGAGTCCGGAATTTCCCATATTAAGTACATAAAACATTTGTCCTTAGTTTATTCATCCTTCGTATTTAATGATATGCCCAGATCTCTCAAGCGCCATAAAACTCATTATTTTAGTTGAAATTAAATATAAACCACTTTAGTTTTTATCTCGAAAATCTTAAATCGTTAGATACGAGTTTGTTGTAGCATTTAAAACTATCTTAAACGAAAGAAATATTATTTTGATGGTCATTATGTATGCAAATGAGACGTTCAACACAAAATTACAATGTAATTTTAAGACATGCAATGATTTATTGCTCACATTTGCGGCCCTTTCACACACAGACAAACAACCAAAAATAGGCTACTTGAATAAATATTTCAAACTTAAAAATGCTAATGTAGTTTAGTTGCCAGTTCAAAGATCTCCACGCACATATTAATATAGAGCTATAGTACGGGAGAGGAGAGGTCAAGAGTATTTGTGGCTAAGTTATTGTACGTAAAGTACACGGTAGCTTACGTTAATAGGCAGAGTCAATTTGTACATAATTATATTTATGAGATGCAAGAGTTAGAAAAATTTGTATTATTTTGTCAAACTACTGAGCTTTAACGAGCATAATGACTTCAAAAGTGTGGTGTTTTTTTTTTTTAAATTACTTTTGAGAGCTATTTTTTTAAATTTATTTTTAAGTACATAATATTAATAATTATGTTAGGATTTAGGAAGGCCACATAACTAAGTAGTATCAAAATATTATCAACTAGCGACTCACCCTCGCTTTGCTCGGGTTCGTACCTGGATACGTTTTGATGGTTAGTATGGAATAGATAGACTATTTTACATAAGTGTGATGAGTTTTATGTCTCTTATTTGAGAAATTATTGATTGCTCATACAAACTTCCACCCCCCTTTTCACCCCATCAAGGGATGATTTCCGGGATAAAAATTCCTCCTATCCTCCTCTGATCATATGTCCTTCCCAGAGTCTCAAACTATCTTCATAGCAAATTTCATCTAAATCGGTTCAGTAGTTCCAGAGATTACTTTCTACAAACAAACTGATAAACTTACAAACTTTACCTCTTTATAATATTAGTGTAGATTTTAATAGATATTTCGGAATATAAAATTAAAGCGTCTCTTTATATTTTTTAAATTTACATTTTGTGCTATATTTTCTACACTACAAGATTTAACTATAACACGATAGTTATGATTGTCAATTTGTTCATCCCTTTCTCTACTCCCTTTTACATGCAGCTGTCATT
This sequence comes from Fabriciana adippe, assembly GCA_905404265.1. Classification (NCBI taxonomy): domain Eukaryota; kingdom Metazoa; phylum Arthropoda; class Insecta; order Lepidoptera; family Nymphalidae; genus Fabriciana; species Fabriciana adippe. Next base: position 13,402,677 of record FR990000.1, on the reverse strand, counting down.
TGTATGACGAATCACTTTGTCATTTTGACAGCTTTTTGTTCGTGGATGTAATTCTCACCCTTTTGATGGTAAAAAAATTATATACACCGTCTCACTTTGAATTGTATTAGTTTTATTTGTATTATTATACGAATTATTCGATTTTTTTTTCTTTACAAATTTTAAATATTATATTATAATATAAACAAATATGGCAATGATAGGAACTCGTCCAAAATATTATATACATAGTTTATTTAATTATGCTTCGAATAATAAATTTTAATTTTTAAACTATATACGAGTACGTTAGTTTGATCTATAAACCAATACTCTCATTTCTTAAGTTTTAAAATGGTATTTTATACTAACGGAAACATTAAAAATAATAAAAAAATGAATATTTGCATCAAAAGAGGATTTAAATCCACTACCTTCTATAGCAGAGTACCACCGTTGTTACCACTGTGCAAGTTTATAACACTAGATGTAATACTACAAACTTTATAATACAAGATTGCTCTAGTTACATTTCACGGACAAACAAACAGACTATCCCTCGATATATTATCCCAACAATTACCACGGATCAGCCGGCAAACATCAAAGGGTACAACAATACAATCACCCCGTATTGTAATTTCATTGCAAATCGTATAGAGCTTAATGCTTTTATATCTAAAGGTTTATACCCCATTCGAATCCTTTCTCATTTTTATACATCAAGTAATATTTTGAAGTGAAATTTTAATTCACAATTTTACTTTAAAAGTTCCTTTTGGGCTTTTTTTAAATAATATGGCGGCACACAAATATGACCGGTGAATACCAAAAAAATGTAGTCCACAAATGTAACATTATATACATATGTATATTACAACATGACAAATACACTTATTATAGCAAAATTCGAAATAATTACTATAAATAACTTGCAGGAGCTATTATATTAGATACATTTATATAAATCCTATTTTTGCCTACAATTACAACATCAACAGTTCTAGAAACAAATCATACGTTACAATTTATGTATAACATTTTTCTTTAACACGCGATCTAAGTTTCCATTATCAAATGAGACATTCCAACCAATCATAATACTCGGAAAAGCTCCGAACCTATCAGAACCACGCCCCGGGGACGCCGGGGCAACTCGCCCCATACTAATCTAATATTAACCACGTTCGGATATTAGATACAAAGTGAGCATTCACAGAATTTAATAATCCCACCTATTCGGCTACACCCGTCCCGTTCCTGCGTGAATTATTAACAACAAATTTTATGATTACATTTAGCACTGGTGTAAGTGCGGGCGACGTGACGCGAATGTCGATGCCCAGTGAAAAACAGCGGGAAATCGTTACCAGTTAATATTTTATTGGATTCGATAGGTTTGAGTTATGTAAGTCCGGGGTCCTGGTAATTTTCAATTTTGTGCCTGAAATATTGATAAGGTGAGGCCCTAGAGAATGGTTTATTGGCTAACTTGGAGGAATTAGGAATGCTTCGTCATGGTATATAGATTAAGGGTTCATCGTTTCGTGGAATGATACATTTTTGGTAGTTTATTTAACTTAGTAATCTAAAAGCCCAATTTAAGTTTCAAAATAACTTTAATTGCTTAATTATAAAGTTGCAAAACTAACTTGTTTGCTAGAAATGTAATCAGCTACTTCAAACTTTAAATGAAACACTATTAACAATTACCGGCTTGCTACAATTAGTGTAAAAAATCAATAAAAAGTAAACAAAGCAGCCAAATGGACAAGCGTGAAAGAGGCGAATCGATTTCAATCTTTCGTTCCGTCCGTTTGCGGCGAGGCGCGTGACGGTCGCGATGTGCCAATGAATTTATTATTTTAATCATATTTCCACCACTTGTTTAAACACGTAATAAAGTCAATGTTTTTAAAAAAAAATCTATCTCCAGTAATTTTATTTGTATAAGCTATGATTTACGAAAAAACTTACAAGTACAATAGTAGAATAAAATTATAAGAAATGAAATGATTCTTTCATAAATTTACATTCATAAATTAAATATTAATACAAAAAAATAAGTTTTGGACTTTATTCAAAGCACAACTAACCCTCAATAGATATATGGAGTAAATTAGCAGTGCATCTCAAGATAAACCATATAAAATGACTAGAACAAGATAAGAATTCAACGCAAGTGGTCATCACGTGCGTCGAATAACAACAATGTGCCCCCTTAAAATAGGGCCATGACATGTTATGACGAGAATGGGAACGAACAAGTTGAGATAATTTTATTTAGAACCAACTCGCCCCGAACTCCCCGGTAACGCGATAATCGTATTGTCTACGAATTACACTTAGCGTTTCGGGTTTCAGATTAATGGTAGTGGTTTTTTTTCTACGTGCTGTTTTGTTCTAAAAATAATTTAGCTGTTCCATTTTGTTTTAATGTCGAGCTGAGGTAAGATCTTTGCAAAGACGGAAAGATATTTAAGATTAAAAAAAAAATTATTAAGATGTATCTTGTAACAGGGAAATTATTTTTGAAGACGTGAGCGTCAACTAATATTACTAAAAGCCGTCATATTAACGTGGAAGAAACTAAAAATGAATACTTTTAATTTTGATAAACAGATAAAAAATGTTTCATGTCACATAAAACTGCAACATATTACTAATTTAAGTCACTTCAACGCCAACGTTGTCATTAGTTTATATATTAGATTTCATATTTCACAACACAAGTATTCAAAATATTATTTTATTAAAGGTATTAATTATTATACTTAAAAATGTAATTAAAATATTTCATTAAGTTTATGGTAGATACACTTCATAATTGATTCAAACAATGCATACATGAAATATATTTAATCCAACAAAAAACACCGACAGACAATTAGCCGAATCATCTCGGCTCATCCGAATTTCATCGCATAATTGTCAGCTATAATTGAAAAACGCAATTATGTGCCGAGCACGTCAGTTAATTAATATTAAATTCGCAAATAATCACCCCCTCAACCCCTCCGCCCCTCCAACCCCCAGGGAGGGAAGCCATGATTGAATTATAGGGAAATTTGAAATTTTGAATAATTTACAGAAGTTAGCCCTTTAGTCAAGGGCTGGGTCAAAGTCAAAGGACATCCTGGTTAGGGTTTTAATGTTTTATGAGAGTTTTGGAAAAAACCTATTTTAAATAACAACAGTAAGCTGAAAAGTGTTTAATTGTTAAAAAATGGAGCTCGCCTGTGAAAATCAAAGGGAATTTCGTTATTTACATTTTTAAGGTTTATTTTACATTTATGAATCCTTGCATCGGCTCACCAAAATTCAATTTAGCCCATTCTGCAACGTTCTCGCCAACAAAACCGTGCGACAAACCAAACAATTACACAAACGCGTGTCGAAAACATAATTTTTCCACGAAAAAAAAATGTGAAAATATCAAAAAAAAAAAAACAATCACTGACGCTTTGTTAGTTTCGCGCCAACACGCTCGCTATTTTTGACAGCTGTCAAAAGCTCGCCGGCGATTGCGTCTTTTGAAATCACACCTTCGCGTTTATAATTTAAATCTACTTTGAATAATACAGAATGTAATCCAGCAAATTACGCAGTGCATAGGCATATGAAAGCGATAATCGGACGAGATGCGTCGATACACGCTTCACAATACTGCTCGGCTCATTTCAATGGGCATTGTAGTCGGCGGCGGGACCGAAACGTCATAACTGCTTATTCAAAACGCACTCATCCGTCATTTCCGTACGAGATACATGACAATCGATAGGAATTCATAACGTAGTATGTCGTACTGTGCGACGAGTGATTTTGATGCTCGCCGTTGATTTTTGAACGTCGACACTTGTTCTGAACGCGCGGGGACTTCTTTCGAATTCTCAGCTTCCTTAGGTGACATGAGATTGTGACGCGACGATGTGTGGCTGTCAGTTTTAAATTGGCTCTTGACGGGTGTTGACGCATCTCGTCTGATCTAGATCGGTGTGTGGACATGTTAATTGTTAGGTACGGGATGCGTGGGAGACACACACCCTATTGCCGGCTCATTAAAAACCTGTCACCGCTTGCCCCTTGACCTTTATGCTTACGTCGCTTATTATCATAAATGATTCGAATTATCATTTCATAGCAAATATTGGTGCAGAATGTGATTGCATTTTATCTGCATTAATCGAATGTTGAGGTTTTGGTCAAACAATATTATATATACTTTACTTCATCATTAACGGTTATGGATTTTTCCATCGACTACAAACAGTGCATATTAATGCATTATTATCGTTTAATGCTCTACTCGTAGCAATCACACTTAGCTTACTAGTTAAGACAAGTTATCTAGAAATACTAAATACCCATTCTATTATTACAGTAGCTTTGTGGCTTATCCAATAGTTACGATAAAAATCCGATGACGTTTATACTATACTTATTCAGAATAACAGCGTTTTTACTTTTTTTTGATGAATAACGGGTTCCTTTTAAACATTATCCAAATAAATCCTCCACCAAGTTATTTTATCCTAGTTGTTATGACGATAAACTTAAACTTAACCTAGCATGATAAACTTACCAGGATCCGTCGCGTCGAGCGTCTGCGGCGGGGGTTGGCTGAGAGGGCCGGGCGTGCCACCAGAGCCTGGTGAGCGCACGTCGTCGTTCACTGCGCCACCGTATGAAAGTGACGATGAAGGCGGCCTCTGTTGACAAACATATTAATATTATTAATAATTTGTTTTTATAATCAAATATGTATAAACAAAATAAATATTGAAGAATAAATAAATAAAAAAATGTCTCGGAAATCTTCTTTTACCTAATATAAACATATTATTTATAATATGTATGTATTTAAAGTTATATATGTGTAGTGTATCAACTATCTGGTATCCATAACACAGGCCTCATAGCTTACCATGAACTAGATGGTGCTGTGTGTTAATGTCCCAACATATTTATTATTATTATTATTATAAACTTACTTATAAAGGTAGATAACAAAATCTTGAATAGCTTTCCTATTAGTAATGTGATTTCTAAAGAACCTATTCTATATACACACTGACACTACATTTATACATACATATATAATTTAATGACATACAGTCCTCAGTAAAAAAACAGTTGATTAGTTTGTTCCAAACAGTTAAGCCTTCAATTTCAACCGAATCCATCTACCCGGCAATTCTTCACATATATAGACAAATAGGTTCACAATTTCCGTCGTTTCGCTAGGTAATGAGGCGCGCGCGCACGCCACTCTGCCATTACACGACACCTGGCCATAATGGTCGATACGCTCAAATTAGCCTATAATCGTGATTCGTTAATGTTAATTTTTACTATTTGTTGACATTCCAACGTTTACTTGATTAGCTTAAAGTATGTGTTATTTTTGGACGGGGTTAGGCTGGCTGAACTATCCAGGATTCGCAACGCACAACAGACCAAATGCATGTCTAAGTATGGTAAACGAGTCCAAAATTCAGTACAATGTGTTATCTTGAAAAAGTTCTCTAGTTATAAGATGTCAGATGAAGATACTCTACCGTATTGGAGAAATCCTGTAGTCTAGTCTTGAAACTGGCAAAAATGACAATTTATCGTCTGTTTTCTTAATAGTCTACAAGCATATAGTACAAAGTGTACGAAAATTTTAAATTTATAAAAGGTAACATAATCTATACAGATAAATAAAATTGGAGTGTCTGATTGTAATATTAAAATAATCGCTTTTTATTAAATGCAAATGGATGTATACACGGTACATATACCGAAACAAATTTTTTTACAATTTTTGTCTGTCTGTCTGTCTGTTTGTTCCGGCTAATCTCTGAAACGGCTGGACCGACTTTGACGGGACTTTCACTGGCAGATAGCTGATGTTATAAGGAGTAACTTAGGCTACTTCTATTTTAGAAAGAAAAAGTGTCCCACGTAAAAATAATTAAAACCAAAAAAAAGAGTTTGTTTTGGGAAGCAACCTAGGGATGAACTCGAGCGAAGCGAGGGTGAGTCGCTAGTATGAAATAACATTAAAATTAAATATCTTATAGTGAAATGTAGATTAAATGAAATTGAGTCACTCAACAATCACAAAATTATACATTTTAAAGCTTTGATTGATACTCGCACTAATTTCCTTTGATATATTATTGTAATAACTAAAAAAAGTATTTAATTACTATTCATATACAAAAGAGATTGCGTTCTAACGATCGTTAGGTGCTTGATTACGACACACGATTGTTTTAATTTAAAATAATGGTACCATTTAATTGAATATGAAGCCTGAGGCTAAAACCAAGTTTCAAATTGAAATTAAAAAATAATTAGGCTAACGTTAAGATTTTAAGCTAAAATCTTAACTAGATCTGTTCAAAATAACTATTTTTTGCAACCCATGATGGAACAAGATGAACAATAAGTTAAATATCGTTGTAGAGTACCATCTGATGAAAATTAAACATTGTAATACATTAACTTTATTAGCATGACCCTACATTACACAAACTATAATTTGATCAAATTTTGTCTTTTGATAATTTTTAAGATTTCATTATTAATAATTCAGTTAGTGAGTGATATTTTGCCTTTATATGTTATAGAAAATAGATGATAAAGAAAGAGAAAATAATAAAAGTCATCTATACAGATAAATAAAATTGCAGTGTCTGTTTGTAATATAAAAATAACAGCTTTATACTAAATGCATATGGAATTATATACGGTACTTATATGAAAAACATCATTTTTAAGTTTTTTGTTTGTGTGTCTATCTGTTTGTTCCGGCTAATCTCCGAAACGGCTGGACCAATTTCAAGGGGACTTTCACTGTCAGATAGCTGATATTATAAGGAGTAACTTAGGATTTAAAAAAAAAAAGAAATTAGGATTTCGCTCAAAAAAAGCAAAATGTACCGAGCGAAGCGAGGGTGAGCCGCTAGTACTATATAAAAATCAGTACCATAAACCTACTGCCATCATAATATAATCATTTCAAACTGTTTACCTGTACAGATTCACAACGACTGCGAATGTTTGGAACAGCGAGAAATTCCATACAAAAATAGACCTCGCATAACCGAGTGGCAATTTCAATAATCATTAAAGAAACTGAACAGACGGCGAATTTGAATTTGTATTTGAAACAGATGTCCGCCGCCAGTTTCAATTACAGAAGCGGAGTGACGATGGTCAGGTCTCCTAAATTTACACGTGTTACCCAAATTCTGAACACTTTCCCCACAAAATGCATGAACCGACGATATATGCGATTCCATTGATCTTCCTCATTCCTAATTTGTATTTAAATTATCGCATCATATTTGGTAAAACATGTTTGAATTGCCTACTAATATCTATATACATATACAGATAAATAAAATTGAAGCGTCTGTGTGTAATGTCAAAATAACAGTTTTTTACTAAACACATATTTTGTCTGTCTGTCTGTTTGTTCCGGCTAATCTCCGAAACGGCTGGACTGATTTTAACGGGATTTTTACTGACAGATAGCTAATGGTATAAAGAGTAACTTAGGCTATTTTACTTTAGAAAAAGAATTAGGATTCCGCTCAAAAAAATTAATACGTACCTAGGGACGCGAGCGAAGCGAGGGTAAGTCCAACCATGGCGCGTTGGGTAAGAATCTCTAACACTAAATCTGTGCTTTTTTTGTTTTCAGTAATCCACGCAAACATACACTATAAATACGAATTGTGCTATACTTTTACTGAGAAATACACAAATCTTGTTATTTGAAATGACCAGCAAATTTAAAGGAACAGGAAGCAGATACTAATGCGTTCACACCATATGCACGAGTGTCAGAAATGGGTTTAACGATTTCATATTTGTTATAATTTTGTTTATCCACTGACGGGGGCATAATTTTGTATCGTTAGTGAATACTGTCAGTCACCATTTGGCTAACGATCATCAGAATAACACCTTTTGTTGTAATTATTTTCCAATAAATTCCGTTAAGTGTCATGGACACGCGATGGGACAGTATGGTGAAAGTGTGGGATATCTATGGTGTATAATTTTAAAAGTAAACCTGATATGATTGCGGCTGCGACCGCAGGTGAATTGTATTCGACATATGCAGATGTCCATATCAAAATTTCATTACAAATTTATTCAACGGAGTATCTATGCATAGATAACAAACAGACAGAAACACTTTGAAAAGTAAAAGCAAGTTACATCTGTGCATGAAATTATGACGATTTGCTGATTGTAAAATAACGACACTTTCGCTTTTACATTATTACACACATTTCTTGACTTTTAACTAATTTAAAAGGTGTTATTCTATATTTTTTGCCCAAAACCACTCTCATAAAGGCGGGGTTCTCTCGTAAGTTGTAATTTTGCAACACATTGTGGGTCGCAAGTTCGATTCCGGGAATGGGCGGGACCGTCTGTGATTCGGGTGAAAGTTTTTGCGGTCTCTACGTTTAACGTGTGGGAAGAAATTAAATGTTTTGTCATTTATACCTTCGCTTGTACTTGTTATTGTCAATTTTCTTTATCTTTTTAACAATTTAGCTTCTACTGTTACAATTAACCATTTGTAATAAGCCTTCCTTAACCAGTTGATTTCTACAATACAAAATATACAAAATATGGAAACGATATATTTATAACTAGCGACTCACGCTCGTTTCGCTCGCGTTCGTCCCTAGGTACGTTTTCACGGTTAGCTATGTTTATACATAAGTAGTAGCTTGCTACTCCTAACATATTCATTTAAATTATATAGCGATTTACTCTCGCTTCGCTCGGACGCGTACGCCGTACGCGGGTTTTGTTCAAAATTCATGGGTTTTAATTTTTTTCACGGAACCCTGACTCTTTTTCTAAAATAAAAGTAGCTTAAGTTACTCCTTGTAACATCAACTGTCTGCCAGTGAAAGTCCCGTCAAAATCGGTTCAGCCGTTTCGGAGATTAGCCGGAACAAACAGACAGACAGATAGACCGACAGACAGACAGACAGACAGACAAAAATTATAAAAAATGTTGTTTTGGTATGTGTTCCGTGTATACATCCATATGCATTCAGTAAAAAGCGGTTATTTTAATATTGCAACAGACACTCCAATTTCATTTATCTGTATAGATTACGCTTAGTTAAGTAACTTTTACAGCTTCTAGCGAAACTACGTTTTAATGCGTAGTAAATATTTCTCAGAGATGAAATATTTTCTCGCAGTAAAATGTACCCTATATGTTGACCCGGATAACCAGCTATCATCATACCAAATTTCATCAAAATCTGTCCTGTGGTTTTCTTGTGATGCAGTCACAGACAAACAGACACACAAAAATTCTAAAAACTATAGATTCGGCCTCTATATCAATAATAATGACTATTTAACAAGATTTTCCAAAAAATATTTAATGTATAGATTCGACTTAGTTAGAATTTCATTAAATGTGTAGATAGATGATGATCGTAGAACATTTTCTTGTTTATGGTGTAAAGGATAGTTATAGTTTGTCATTTTCTCAAGTATTGACAAATGTAATGTTCATACATTACATTAGTACGAAGACTTTAGATTTTTATTGGCATCAATATGTTCCGGTCCTTGGCTTGGACGGGACAATTTTTAAAACTTCGAAAAGGCAACCAAACATACAATTAAGAAGACAGTATTTCTTTTGAACAGATAAATTTTAATATGAATATAGGTGAAACTATAAATAAGTTGTTTCAATTACATAATAAGCTAGTTTAAAATATACTTAGAAGTACCAGCTGTCATACTGTATTTGTGTATTGTGTAACCACATAAGTTAAATAATAATAAACATATTATATATATAGTAAATAAATATGTTGGGACATTAGCACACAGCACCATCTAGTTCCATGGTAAGCTACGAGGCTTGTGTTATGGATACCAGATAGTTGATACACTACACATATATAACTTAAATACATACATATTATAAATATAAACACCCATGACTGGAGTACAAGCATTCGTGCTTATCACACAAATGGATATCTCCAGCGGGACTCAAACCCGCGACTGCTGGCACAGCAAGTAGAATTACTACAAACTGAACCAAACGTGACGTGAATACGTACAAAATAATATTATATATTAATAATAATTATCACAAAATGTTAAATCGTCATGATATTTATCATGTCGCGGCATAATGTAGTTAGCGGATCGCAATTTCTCGAGCGAGTCTCGACACTCACGCCACGCGTGCGATATCGGATGTCGTGGGAAACTACGGAAAGATCAAAAGTCATCCAACAGGGAATATTTAAGAATAAAATACTGTTACAACATTTAACAATAATGTTATCTGATATGGCCATTCGAAAAACATTTACTTTGTTTATATATTAGCCACATATCTGCCATATAATTACTACGTAGTACCGAGTAGGTCTTTTTGTACCTATTATATTATAAGACGAAATATCCTCAACAAATATTTTCTTTGATCCGCATCTACTGTTAGCCAAAAACGTATTAAATTACTTAATAAAATATTTACGTAGACCCAAAAAAAAAGATCCAAATAACAGCATAAATTATAATAAAGATTCGCCGATAAGCTGCGTCCAAGAGGACGTCCACCCTGGAGAGGGGGAGGGAACTTGAGTTTTCCATTACCATTAATCCTCCCAAATGAGAGTTTACTATTGTGTCATCTTGAGAGGTCATACGTCTTAATGTAGCTTTTGTTTCGCCAGTTTGTTTATTTCACTCGAAGAGAATGGGTTTTGCGATCTCGCCATGATGGGTATAGAAATTGTTTTATTTTTTTCTCTTATAAATTAACTAGCTTTTCCCGTGTATCTGTCTGGATAGTTTATATATGTTACATAGCTTTTCTCCTGAGGTTACGCGTGATGCCTTTAATCAACCTTTCATCTTCCCTAACAAGTAGGCTATAAAAAGCTAAAAGAGTTTCACAAAACGAATTGGTTATTTCATACATTAGCGCTTTCAAACCAACAAAATACAAAAAACTGAGCTTTACAATTTTCTAGATTAAGCTTAAAATCTAAAACCTATTATTAAAATTGACAATTATTAGTAATAAGTTGGATAACCATATAACTTTCTTTTATTACTCTAAGCACTAGTTTTTTATACATGATTACAAATATAAAACAATGAATAAAACAGGATATTTAAAATCCATATTTAATAGCAAACGAATTCGTATTTCGAAACCACTCTATCCCACCTGGCGTTTGGAAACTTGATCGTGCGCACGCGCCGTTCCTAAATCTAAATAAATTAAAATACCCTACAAACCCTTTATTGTTCTTTTTATTAATTTTTGAATTGTATTTACGTGGCCGTTGTAATTCTTAGACCTTTTATTTTACTCCTTTCGATTTATTTCTCTTACGATGTATTGTTAATGCAAGAGCAGACGCTAGTATAATTTCTTTAATCTGTTCCAGTATTTTCTATTAAAGTTTTTACTCATGGCTCCACCCGTATGCCGAATCGAGTCGGAGTTAAAAGGTAGCCTATATGACGGACATAGGCTACCATTTAACTTATCATGAAATTTATATCCTTGCCAAATTTCATTGAAATCTGTTCAGCGGTTTAAGCGTAAAAAGAATAGATGGACAGATTTACTATCACACTGGAATCAAAAAACAAAATAAATCTGCGAATAAAATCCAAAAATATAGTTTTAGAAAGTACTAGTAAGTATAGTTTCAGAAATATTCTTATATTTATTCTTGAATATTAACATATCCTGTATCATATATGTACATATATACCATTGCATTACTAAATCGAATGAAATACGTTTTTTTACAATTGAATAATTCAATTAAGCATTATTGCCATATGTTTTTAATATGATAACAGAAAATCATTATTTATATAGATACTATTTATTTTAGACTAGCGACTCACCCTCGCTCCGCTCGGGTTCGTCCCTATTGTATGTTTTAAAGTTAGTATAGATTTCTCAGAAATAAGATATTTTCCCGCAGTAAAAAGTATCCTATATGTTGACCCGGAGAACCAGCTATCATCATACAAATTTCATCAAAATCTGTCAAGTGGTTTTCTAGTGACGCGTTCCCAGACAGAAAGACAGACAGACAAAAATTCTAAAAACTATAGATTCGGCCTCCGTATCGATAATAATGACTATTACAATAAGATGTTCCAAAAAATATTTAATGTACAGATTCGACTCAGTTACAATTTTATTATATGTATTCTTAATAGATGTCAAATATTCGCGATATTTGACATCTATTAAGAATAAATTTAAGAAAGTATAAATAGTTCTTTAGATATTAATTCTTAAGTTGTCACTATATTTTCCCACAAGTCCTGATTGGTCCAATTATAGAACTATAATTCTACATAAATAAAAAATGATATATTCAGTTCTGGTATGGCCTACACCAAAATCTGACGTCGATAAATTATAATTAATCGATAGTATTGCCATAAATATTGTCGCAAAAACCTGTCATTAGGCGCCATACTTTTAATGCTGCGGTCGTGTTGAGAATATAGTAAGCTAAGTTACGACAAGCTTCCGGGACACTAACAATTAGTGATTGTATTGCATTATTTATAAATTTACATATAGCTTTTTTTGTTTATGGCTACACGGTATCATATATTAATAATGCACCTGGCTTTGCCTGTTGATATGAAGTCTATAGTGTCATAAATTCTACGAAATTCTTATTTATCACAGTCTAGAACCAAGTATTTTTTTAAAGTCTTTGTCATATTTTACTGTGTTTCAATATAAAATCAAATAAGATATAGCCAAAACAATTTTTAAATGATTTTATATTTAATTATAAAAATGATAACTGTTTAAAATATATATTTGTCCGGCATGTTGTAACTTCATTCATACGTTCACTTTGTATGACAGACACACCTGCGAGTGGTATTATATAAGCAGCCAAGGTCAATTTTTATGATTCCTTAATCCACTCATAGTCAAGTTTTATAGTGTCCGTGATGATACTCACAACATGCGCAGGCGCCGATGGGTCGACGACCGCATGGGAAAGGACACCATAACTTACCACCACGTGACAGACAGACTAGTCATAGATAATGAAAACATATTTCGTGTATACTGATAAGCTATCAATTTCGCAATACAAGTGTTTGTGATGATTTTTTGGCCTAATTCTCAGAGATATGACAATTTGTCGTTTTCTTTCCTTATCTTGAGGAGATCAAAGAACGATTAGGCGATGTAATAGAATTCGATATCTGATTTAGGTAATTTTAAAGTATACATTCATGTTTTAAGTACAACTATATGTACTATTCTATTATAAACTTTTATTGCTTAAAAGAACCTGTACATTCAAATTTTCTATGAATTTTAACTAAATTAATATTAAAGCAAGCAATCATAATATCATCAAGAAATTGAAGCTGCGCAGAATTACTAAACCACTACACAATTTAACGAGTAAAAGCCCGTATAAAATTATCTAATATGCTAAAACTAAGAGAAAATTAATATTGTTATTTAATATGCAAATATCGTTTATCTAGCCTGTCCGGTGCGTTCAATCAAAGTGTCCTTTATCCACTATCACCGCCATCTTGGCCGCCATCTTAGCCGCCATATTTATTACCGGCGGCTATCATTAAGGATAATCTGTACAGTCTATTGGAAGAATTTTTAATCTGTGGTATGTGGGAAATCTGTGTGGGTGTCTATAGTGTCTAATAAGATAAGTTTTTTGTCTTTGGTCGATTAAATCGCGAAATTTATTCACGCAAGTAATGTTTGAATAACTGTAAACATTTAGTTCGTAATTATAAGAAACTTTTATTAGAAAATTTTGTAATAAATTATTTTTGTTATAATAACAACTTAACGTTCATAACTTTTTTTTATTTAAATCAAAAGCTATAAATAATGAAAATCTTAACAAAGATCTTAATCTTAACAAACTAAACACTTTGTTGAGAAACTAAAAATTATAGATTTCATAATTAATAAAAAAAAATTGATGTCATACATATTCTGTATCTTATACACTATTTTACTCTACACTTTTATTTGTTAGTTTTATACATGTATAGTGTTTATTTAGTCCCAATTAAAATCTATATATCATATGAATAGTAAATTCAATGGCTAATCAGCGGTAATTGTGTTGCAATGGGTTATATTCGGTTACCATTGAAACCCGAGTCGGCACACTCCATCCCCAACTCTGCAGAACCTAAGGGAACGTGCGAACGACAGCATATTGCAAGCAGCATTGTAGTCAACCTATTGTCTGAGCTTTAGATGGTTTTTCTTTATGTAGGGTACACATTTGACGTTTCGTTGCCGAATCAAAATACGCCTACCTCTCCATCAATTCAAATTTTGCAACATCTAATGATATTGCAAAATTTAAAATTAAATTTAAAATTAAACAAATAAAAAATTGCATGAATAATGAAAATATTTTTTTACTACTTTTAATAATATTATAAAGCTTTAGTTTAAAACTGAAAATTAAAGAAATATACTAAAATCCTAAAAGAAACTTGAACGTACTTCTAAAACAAGGGGTCAAAGCATAAAAAGCGCAACGAAATCTAAAATGAAATGCGCACGCGCATGTTACGCGTATGTGGCATGTACCCCGCTGTGTCATATTATTTTGTTCTTTACTTGCCTAACCAACTAATGTCAGTACCATTTATTAATAAATCCTATTACAGAAATAACTTTATTTACAACAAAATTATTTAAAAAAACTTATATTTTATTCCTCACCTAAAAGTCAATGATTATCCTAATGTAATACAGACAGAGCCACGATGTCTAAAGGAATGCTTCTATGTGTTAACTGTACAGCATTTATAAGAACCTCAGAATTCCAGTGAAACAAATCAACAAACAAACAGTATTTATGTATGCATTCGGCTGATCCGCTTCCAGGATGCACTTGTAACCTAGTATCAATTGCTATGACGTTCACGTGAAGCCGAGACGATGGGCAGACGAACCCGGGTTATTAATATTAACTAACAGCAAATATGCGCTCGGACACACGTCATTAGTTATTCAATGTAACGGAACGGGAGGGCATAAATAATTCAGGAACCGTAGATGGTCAAGTAACTTAGCTGAAGGCTTATCTTTTGAAAGGATGAGCGGAATTATAAATGTTTGTTTTTGGTGTCATAAATTAAAATTTTCGTTCATGTCGGACGGGTATGACAGTTTAAATATGTATTAAATTTAATTCAAATTTTAAGTATGTATTGAGAATAGCAAGTGTATAATATTATCCAATTTTTTTTATTAAAATCTCTATGACACTCCAATTGGAAAAATATTTTTTCTCTCTCTCGTCTCAAAATCATAGGAATCATTCGAGTTTAATACTATTTCGTAATAATACTTATCCATTATTTCATTTCTACATTGTGTTTAAAAAATAATTTCCATTACCATGCATCTTTCATAACACTATAAAAACTTTGCATCTTGACATCAACCCCATTGTCTACATGCAATTCAACGATCGCTTGAATATCAATACCTAGACCATTGATATGCACCACACGACAATATTAGCGTCAAAGTGTCAACCAGGATACCTAACGAGTTTCCTCCTTCCGCTGGGCTAATTGAATGTCTAATACGATTTTTACGGATGTTATTTAAATGAGATCGGGTCTAGATTCCGATTTGCCTCGGGCTTAATCATTATTGGGGATTCGTATACCCTAATTAATTGTTTTAACTCGCTGCAAGCGTAATGTAATTGTTTTTTGATTGCTCTTTGCTCTTTTCTAATTTATACAGTGTAAAACGTTAAAACTTTTTAAAAATAGTCAATTGGTTTGAGAATAGGCATATGCAGTCACTTATTAAGTCTGTTAAAGTTATCGGAATGGAAGGAACTCCTTTCTGTAACACTGGTTTGCCTATAGAGAGCGTAGTGAATCAGATCTACTGTATGTACAACGACCAAATATTGCACATAATATTTTACAACATTCGATAAAGTTTATTATTATTATTTACTATAGCTGATTCGATAAACTTTGGTCTGTTTAAGTCTCAATAAATTTATTTGTAAGCTTTTTTTAATTTTATTTTTTTATTAAAAATATAATAAAAAGACCGTTTTCCCAAATATCCTTATTTTCAAAGAAACTTCTTTTAAAACTTTTATTTTGATTATAAACATTTAAAATAAAAATTAGCTAAAAATGCTCAACCGTTTTTAAGTGATGTACTTCCTGACGAACATAATTTCATTTTTATTTATATAAATCATAATTTATTATTACTTTTATTTCTTTATACGTCGCAATAGGGAAGTACACCAACCAATCAGGCATGATCGCATGATCACAATCAACAAAACCTCCTATTTGCTCTCAACCCTTGTTTGACAGGCGACAGGCGTCTCAGGCATTGTAGAACCCGCTACCCTCACAAACTACTGAACAATCGGCACATAATGACTGCACTCCATACCGTGTTTTCCTTTGTAATCATCCCCTTGCTCCCCTAATGATTTTTCCTATTTGTTTTTGTGTGATAATTGTTGTTTGGTTTCTGGTGGATTGCTTGCGGCTAAGTGCAATAAAGGAGGTTTAGTTTCATACGGTTGGTATTTTGGCATTAGATGTTCTGTTTTAGAAACACATGTACATACATACATATATAAAATATATTTTATTCTTATATATGTATGTAATATATAAGAATAATTTTTTTTTTATAGTTATAGTAAAAATAAGTTAACCTCAGTTAAAAATCTAAGTAGGAGAGTAAATAGATGACCCTCAGAGTACTGAGTAAATTTTTACATTAGGTAGGTAGGTTTATATACTATGGGTATCTAAATACTATAACTCATTAACGAAAAGGTATATAATATTTAAATAGCATAGAGAGGATTACAACATACTAAATATTATATGTAAAAAAATACTAATGGATTAAACACAAAATCTCAGAAAGTATGTATAAATGCTACAAACTTAATATTTGGAAGATAGATAGATACCTCATAGGCAGTAAATATTTACGAAGGAAGGTTTTGTTGAAAATCACCCCCTAAAAAGTTAAAAAAGAACTTGGAAATATGTATAAAAATTCTTAAAATCGTAGTGACTAAAATTAGAAATAATCTTTCTAAATTAGAAATGGTCTTTCTAAATAAAAATGAAGACTATTCTTAATTATAGTTTTAGGTAGTACATCCTCTGGGGATGAAAAATAGGGGATGCTGTAAAACTTATGAAAGGAGCAACATAAATAAACTACAAGAGCTGAGCCGCGGGGAGGCGCTAGTTTATTATATTTTTTCATATTCATTTGAAGAATAAATAATAAAAAAAAATCATTACATATTCTAAAATTTTATTTATAAGTCATGAAAATCTCTAATTCAAACTATTTTTACCTGTTACTGCTTAAAGAGGAGATAACAAACACACTTTCTCATTTACTATATTAAGTAAGCAAACTCCATATTGTTGTCTTTTGATAGTATTTAAATTACACGAGTGAAGGGTTCAAAAAATAATATCAATTGTGATTCGCTCCTAGAGGCCCTGAGAGACGTGGACACGTGTTGGGCTTAACTGCACTTACAATTAAGCTTTAAACTCCGGTTAATTTAACTCAGACTGTATTGTCGCTACCCTTTAAGCCGCCCACAATGCGAGCTTTTCTGAAAAAGCTTATTCAACGGACTATTGATGGACTTCTGTATGAATTGTATGAAATCTAAATAGGATTTTGATTGGGCTTATACTTCCGCTATTGACTGCATAATTTTAATAGAGCTTATGGTGTGTGGTTAGATTTAATTATAATATTTAGAGTTTAAATTGTGAATGGTTTTTGTTGATTTAAATATTCAAAATGCTGCTAGCTTCTATGATTTGTAAATTTTTTTATATACTAGTGACCCATCCTATCTTCGCTCCAGTTCGCCTTTGTGCTTAAAAGTAGCCTATGTGTTACTTCAGGCTATAATCTATACATGTACTAAATGTCATCCAAATCCATCCATGTGCTTCAGCGTATAGGAGTTACATACGCACATACATAAAAACTTTGGCATTTGTAATAATAATCCGATCAGATTCAGTGTTTCATTAAATAATAATGTTATTTAGCAACTCACCATCGCTCCGCTCGGGTTCGTCCCTACTTACGTTTTAACGTTTAGTATAGATTTCTCAGAGATGAAATATTTTCCCGCAGTAAAAAGTATCCTATATGTTGACCCGGATAACCAGCTATCATCATACCAAATTTCATCAAAATCTGTCCTGGTTTTCTCGTGATGCGATGATAGACAGACAGAGAGACGAAATTTCTAAAAACTATAGATTCGGCATCTGTATCGATAATAATATTTCAATAAGATTATCTAAAAAATATTTAACGTACAGATTCGGCTCAATTACAATTTTATTATATATATATAGATTTGAAGAACGTAACACTATATATAAAATCCGGGTTATATTTAAAACCGCACAGACGGACAATCAACAGCTAGCGATATGTACATATATTGTGATGTAACTAAACGTGTACGTGGAAACTAAATGTATCGGTAAACCTCAAACGGTTAAATGTATCATGAATATTATTTGGTCTATTCATCTGCGTTTGAAGTGTATGGTTTGGGAATGGAGTGTAACGGAATATATTATATTTGTTATATTTTTCAATTATAACTTATATATATATATATATATATATATATATATATATATATATATATATATATAGCAGTGGTAGCCAGTGGTAGCACTCTCACTTAGAAAACCGAGTGAAACGTGTTCAAACTCGGTTTTAGCAACTCTGGTATTTTCATGTGCGAGTCATTTTCAACATGATTACCACTTGCCTTACGGTGAAGGATAAATCGTGAGGAAACCTGCATATCTGAGAGAACCTAGCAAGTTTTCGAAAGACATGTGAAGTTCGCCAACCCGCAATAGGCTAGCGTGGTGGACTATCGCTTGATCCTCCTTGAATTGGCCCTTGAATTGAATCCTTGAATTGGCCCGTGCCCAGCAGTAAGACGGTAAAAAGGGCTGAATACAATGATTATATATGTATATATTGGCAAAATACTTTTTGCCCTAACTCTGCTCGCATGGTAGGTACGTTGAAAATGGCCTATGCCATAGTCAAGGATATAAGATATATTCATTTAAAACACTGAAATCCATCAAGTCGTTACAACGTGAATACGTTAAAAACAGTTTTATTCAACTAAAGCAATCTATAATTTCTTTAATTCAATCTTTAATTCTAATAAAGCGATTAATATTTTAGAGTCACATAGACTCGAATGAATAAGGAAGAAAGTAGAAGTCGATGTTTGTTGTAGTGTATTTAAACTATTTAAAATTTTATGTCACTCAAGTCTTTTTACAGGGAGAAATAGAGTTATATCTATCCATATAGATATAGGTACCCCATCTAACTGTAGCAATATCTATGTATATATATATATTAATTGCCTCGGTGGTGTAGTAACTAGAAAGTACGGCTGCATATCGAGAGGTCCGGGGTTCGAGTCCCGGGTCGAGCCAAGTTTAGTTATTGAGTCTTTCTGTTTAGTAAGTCTCACTAACACCCCGGAGTAGACAAGTTGGCGGTGTTCCACCCCCATGTCTCGGCGAGTGGGTTATTATTGTTATAGATATAGTATCGAAGATTATAATCAGAAGTAACAGGTTATATGTACTAGAAAAATGCTTCGATAATAATAAAAAAACTGAAAGAAATAAGTTTATCCAAAATCTAACAAAACCAAGTGATAAAATAACACACAAAAATAACTATTTATCACTAAATTGAACAAATACTCAGCAAAATCTGCCACGAGAAGAGCATGTTAAAATAAAAGAAAACTTTCGATATAAAGAGGAAACTTTGTAAAAAGATGATTGAAACAAACCCGTAGAAGTTCGCGTCACGTCGCTCCCTAAGTGTATTAAACCGCCCAAACTTTGTAAAAAGTGAAAAGGACAAAGTAAAATAATATAAATACTTTCAATAATAAAAACTTCATATTGGAATATGTTTGTGTGGTGTAAGGTATAAGTGGACGGGAGTGCTATGCTGTTATTTTGACGTTAACTTAGTGTTCTATATATACATATATTTGAATACTAATAAATACTATTTATTGTGCAGTATTATCTTACGTGTTTATATTATAGACTTAGCTAGGCTACTTTCGTTTCACTCGGTGCAACCCTAGATGCTTTTCGAACGGAACCCTAATACATTTTTTTAAATAAAAGTAGCTTAAGTTACTCCTTATAACATCAGCTATCTGCCACTGAAAGTCCCGTCAAAATCAGTTCAGCCATTTCGAAGATCAACCGCAACAAATAGACAAACAGATGGACAAAAAAAATAAATATTGTGTTTTTCTTATAAATACCGTATTTTCATATGCATTTAGTAAAAAGCTGTTATTTTGACATTACAAACAGACACTTCAATTTTATTTATCTGTATAGATTATACAGGTTTTGACAATTTATTTTTACTAACAAGCCTTTATGTGATGCCAGGTCCACCTGAATTCTGAATTTCATCCAAGTCCATCCAACTGTTACAGCGTTAAAGAATAAGAATCATACATACAAAGAAACACATTGATAAAAATAGTTGTTTAAGCAGAGCTAATCACTATATATATATATATATATATATTTTGTACTAGCCTGTTTCCCCATACAAACTTTCATCCCCATTTTCACCCCCTAAAGAGATGATTTTCGGGTTAAAAACTATTTCACTCAATCATATCATGAGATTAAAAAAATCTTATTTTAGTATTTTTTTTTTAATTTTCTTCTATACAAAACTTGTCCTGATAATAACTAACACAAAAAAAAGAATTATCCAATTTGGTGCAGTCAATCGGAAGTTATGCGCGTACATACATTTCGGTGATTCATTTTTTTATATATATATATATGTATATATATATGTATATATATATATATATATATATATATATATATATATATATATATATATATATAGAGAGAGAGAGAGAGAGATTTTTGTTACAATTCGTATGTCATACATTACTTTAATACATCTAACGACATATAATATAATTAGAGTTATTTGATTATAACTAAAAATATAGAGTTATCTTTATCTCTACCGCTAGTGTCTATGAATGTAGAGCCGCAAATCGCTAAGATTATATGGCTATCGATGGGAATATACCGCTTGTTTACGATCTGAAGTTCTGTTTACGCCTTCCCTACATCGACAGTGCATTACTTTCTTCTCACACCCTTGAAACAATCCACACTTTTAACATATTTCATATATGGAGTGCTAAGTTTCTCAATTTTTTGCTCCATTTCAAAGAACACTAGTCCTCAACTTTGTTCAACTTTTGTTTTTTTCTTATTAAAATATACGAGACAAAGGTTATAACATTTTAATTTAAGGAATTTAAAATAGAGAAAAATTAAAAGTTTTTTTAATAAATGATAGTAAATAGCAAACGTGTCTCGGCTATAAAAATATTTATGTATTATGTACATGAAAAATGAAAATTTGAGTACTACAGTCTTTTTTATTTACTTTATTTCATATATACCTAGTAACTAGCGAAAAACAAAAACAAATCTATCCCACGGGTACCGTACATTTTTCCGGGATAAAAAACCTATGTGCTATTCCAGAATATAATATATCTCTGTGCCTTTCATCCAAATCCGTTCAGCCGTTCTGGCCTGATTGCGTAGCAAACGTCCAAACATCCATCTAAACTTTCATATTAATAATATTAATAGTATAATTGTACATAAATAGTTGTTATATGTAATTTTACAGTATATAAAAAAATATTTAAAAGTAAATAAAGCTAAAGTCAAAAAAAAGGGAAATATCAAAATAACTGCTTAAGTGAACGTTTTGTCCAAATTCCATGAAAATAACAATTCGAAGGGGACAAAATACGACAGTATCGGAAGCCCATTACATCCCAGTCCTCAAAGTTACAAACTTTTTATACTTTATTTAGAATCAATATCAATTTAATATGAATGACAGTGTTGTTTGAACAATTCTACCTGACAAACTTTCTTTTAGAGATTTTATTAATACTGTTATTTTCTTTAGAGTCTTTAGAGTAAAACAGAAAGAAATATAGGAATTTGACCATTATCAGTAATGAAAATTTGAGGAAAACATATATTATCCTATTAATATATATAAAAAGTATATTCAAAAAAAAAAAGAAAACTGGTTGACAAAAAGAGGACAAAAAAGGCATTGAACTGTTTGTCTTTGCCTATTAAATCATTTAATTTTAGTAATTATATCCTTGCTAGTATCTATATAGTTGCTATAAGTAGGTACTCTCTAATACATAACTTTTTCTCTAATCAAAACGAAATAGGGCCCCTTGATATAAGCTTAAAAATTGTTTATAATTAACTGCTGAGGTAATTCACTGTAGTTTTAAGCTAAACACCATAAAACATATAAGTTTATGAGTCCTTATTTAATTTAAATGACAACTTTAATATTTTTCTAAGTGGGTAGACAAAAGAAGCAGAGGTACTTGAAAGTACCCTATGCTTTAATTTCTAAATATTTAATTTCCTACGCTTGTTGGAAACGTTTGCAAGACACTTTTTAACCACGTTACAGCTGTTTTACTTAGATTTGGTATGTATTAGTTCTGATTAAAATGCCTGGATCTCGCTGTCATATGGTGCAAACAGCAATTAGGTCATATTGCTCTATGATTCGCTGCAAGCATCAACAGACGAGAATCGAATCTTATCACCACACCAGACAACAGTTAATTTGTAAAATTTCACAACTTATCGGTTATTTAGTTTGGTTATCAAAAACTTCTCATAGTTCCCATCATTGGATATTGAATTTTATTGCTGCCAATATTTGAGTTTTATTACTCAATGATTTATAACCGATGATTTCTAGATAGCACTAGCAACAAGTGTAACATGCAATACAATTTATAAGCTATAAATCTTAAGCTTTCTTCAATCTAGGATCAATAAAGTTATCAACAAAATCTAAATAAAGCTTCGTTAATGAGACAAAGATGTTCTACAAATTCAACAATTCTTCTAATATTTGGCTTTGCAATTTCAAATGATGTATTACTATGAAAGAAATATAATAACATAAACTTAAAAAGTGTATTTTTAACTTTAATTATTTTATTAGATTCTGCCTCTTCCAATATTAGAGCGACGAAACAAGATATGTTTTTTGATGATTTAGAAAAAATATCAATTACATCGCTTATGTTCTAAAAAATTCAGAATACGCTTTTTTCTGTTATGTTTATCTCGTACAGTATTTTACACGACACGTTTGGCTCAGTTTGTAGCGACCTTACATGCTGTGCCAGCGGTCGCGGATACGAGTCCCGCTGGGACATTCATTTGTGTGATGAGCACGAATGTTTGTACTCCAGTCACGGGTGTTTATATTTATGATATGTATGTATTTAAAGTTATATATACATATGTAGTGTATCAACTATCTGGTATTCATAACACAAGCTTCGTAGCTAACCATCGAACTAAATGGTGCTGTGTGTTAATGCCCCAGCAACATATATATGATTACTAACTTTTTTTTGATAAAATACTTTACACGCCGCGTAAAGCATTTTAAGAAAAAAAAGATAGATTAAGCATGATTAAAAGATATATTTCGTATACGAAAAATGTTCTACATTTTATAATTAAACTTTCCTTTTACAATATCTATCACGATTTTTATTGCGTGTGATACAATCATTAGGACTAAATCGCGTTAGTGATGAAAACTATGAATTTTTATTAGATTTCCCTGCATCCAAATTTGAAGTATAACTCTATATATATAAGGATGATAATCGCATATAATTATCGCAATATAAATTATCTGAAAAAAAAAATCTTTGACGTCGATATAAAAATTACTCGCATTATACTTTGGTAATAACAGTTGAGAAATACTCTAGTACTAAAAGAGAAAAACAATCAATAAAATCGTGAAAAAATATGAGGAGCTTTACAAGCTTATATTTTACAAGCTTTTGCTTTATTTTTTTATTTTAATTTATTTAGCTCACAACCTATAAAAATATTGCATTAAAATTAGAATTTAAATTGTAGACATGTTGTTTTCAGTGATGTAACTTAGAAATAAATAAAAAAAGTTGTTCTAGTTCTTTCACACCACCGTCTCCAAATTAATAAAAAATCATCAGGTCTCCTTTCAATGCGAGGGAGATTAGGCCATAGTCCACCACGCTGGGTAAGTACGGGGAGGCCTTCACATATCTTACGGTAACTTGCTAAGTTCTCTCAGACATGCAGGTTTCCTCGCGATGTTTTCCTTCACCGTAAGAGAAGTGGTAATCATATTGGAAAATTATCGATGCGAGACCCGGGATTCGAACCCGCTTCACTCGATTTCCCAAGCGAACGCGTTACCACTGTACTACCACTGTCTTTTCTGTCATGTATGCATTATAATTTAATATTGGCATAAATATTATATATTATTATTTGGAATTTAAGGTTCTATACTGTATAGTATATAGTGACTAAATATCAATAATTTAAGTTAAGTATATCAAGAAACATAAGCGTTAAGTAATACTAGTAAAATAAGAGAATTACTAATGAGCGTTGAGTGTATCATTTTCAAAGCTAACATTGGTTGTTTCTAATAATAGTAAGCACCCTTAGATCCACCCTTTAAGAATTCCTGACTAATAGAATGCGGATAGACTGACATACAATCCATCACTTTCCCCTCCGATTTATTATTTATGGGGACATCCTGCACCCTGCTAATCTTTCAATATCTTCAGAGTTTCGAGAATTTGGGGATCTATGTACTACTGATATCAACGGTATTTGTATAAATCTTACTACTACTGACATAAAGATCATGATCGTGTAGCAAAAAATCGCTGAAGACGCAAATATGGCGAAAGCAGATGAAGAAACAGTAATTGCTGCGTACCTAAAAGCCTTAAGATTAGAATGATAAGAACTATTTTTGATCAGCCAAGATAATTTCTAATGTTGCAAACGTTACAATAATTGCAGGATTTGTTTGTTTTGGTACGGAACGAGAGTAATGGCATTGCATTGGATGGGAAATGTAATTAATGGTGCTTCCTTAATGAATTTACGTTATGAGAACCGCGGCATGTAATCGACTCGTAATACCATAGCGTACATTGCTATAAGCAACATATTATTCATACATTAAAAACTATGGGAGGAGAAAAACATAAAAGTTACAAAATTTAGAACAACTGAAGTACACTTCAAAATGTTATATTCAAAAACTAGCGGCTTTCCCTCGCTTCCCTCGAGTTCGCCTCTATATAAACAAAAATCAATCTATCCCACGGGAACCATACATTTTTTCGGGATAAAATGTAGCCTATTTGTTATTCTGATGTATGAACTATATTATTGTAAAGTTTCATGAAAATCCAATCAATAGTTTTTGTGTACTAAACTGTATAATTTACTATCGTTTTTTAACTATCCCACAGGAACTCTTTAATTTTCCGAGATGAAAAGTATCTAAAATATTGACCAGGGATATAAGGTACCACCATACAAAATTTCATTTAAATCGGTCCCATAGTTCCGGAGATTAGCCCGTACAAACAGACAAACAGACAGAGATACAAAAAAATGAAAAAAATCTAGATTTGTTCTATTTCTCTTCTTACATCCGCCTGACTCGGTTTTTAGCATTTTTTTTCTATGTACAGACATTTGACCTCTACAATTTGATTATATGTATAGATAATATATTTATCAAAGGTGTAATTTAGATCTCAATATTACGAGTTATAAGTAACTTAGGAATCTGTATTCGGTGCCTTTATTTAGTGCCTTTTAACTTCTAATCAAGCAAAATGCACCGGGATAGAGTTTTTCGAGCTTGGCATGGAACGGTCGGCCGCCCTAAGGCGATTGGCTACAAGTGTTGTAATATATTTTGTGTACGTCAAACACAGGCGAGGAAACTTGAAATCGTTCCAATTATTTCTTTAAAAGCATTTTCTAATATCTCTCCGCTAAAATATACTGTAAATAAAGATGTACCTACTTTATTATTTAGTAAGCAACAAACTTATTACTGAAATCACTTTTGTTTAATCAATTTCGGATGAGTAACGCTAAATCGTGGGCCTAATGCATTTGAGTTCCGGAAATGTTTTGGATAATTTAAAAAAAAATAACATTTTTTAAGTTATTTACGACCTTTTTGCAGAAAGAAAAATTGTGTTAGGAAACATTACATATATTTAATTGACTTAATATTTATATTAGTGTGGAAGTGTAGCAGATTGACGCAACCAATTTTTGAATAAGAAATTGTGCAAATTA
Organism: Fabriciana adippe; assembly: GCA_905404265.1. Lineage (NCBI taxonomy): Eukaryota > Metazoa > Arthropoda > Insecta > Lepidoptera > Nymphalidae > Fabriciana > Fabriciana adippe. The sequence goes on along the minus strand of FR990000.1, from coordinate 13,376,256 downwards.
TAAAATCCTTATTTTCGTAGCTTATGTTATTAAACAACCGTATATTTTATTTTATTTAATTAAACTACTTTAATACTATAAAACACCATATTTTATGAAGTTTTTAAACAGTTGTTTTATCATCGCTAAAATAAGGAACATATTCAGATTAGTATAGCAATCCAAAAACGCTTTTAAATGTAGATAAAACTAAAGGAATGTTGCATCCGACACTCCTTCGTACATTTCTATAAATACAGCACTTAGTATTATAGAATGGAGGGAAAAACACTTATTTTCAAGGAGGGCCCAGAATAGATCCCTCAGTGACTCCGCAACATGAGTGACTTTTTACCTAATCCTCCCAAGGGATTCTATTTATTTTGTTCTTATTTATAACATTTTTCTTATGATTTAACCAGAAACGAAATATGATAATAATAAGTAAGTTATTTTGCTCTTTATAACAATACTTTTATCGTATCATAGCAAAAGGGCCGTTTCTATATCGCTACACTACACTTTAATCACAATAATAGTACTTTTATTTTCACCCGATGAACTTAATAGTGTAATTAAAGCGAAATAGTCAAATCTAAACATATTAAAAATAGTTATTAATGTTAGTCAAAAAATTTTGAGCATCGTTAATAACGTTTCGCAATCCACTAACAGGCAGAACAAATCAACGAGTGCTTAATTTAAAAATGCCTGTTCATAATCGATGCGCAGGCGCAACTCATTATGGTGCTTGTAACGACCGTCCGTAAATCAAGCGAACACCGGCCGGCGTCATACTGATGAGATCAGGAATATCGATTCCGCTTCTCCATTTCGGTATATCGGTTTACTTTTGATATTTGATTACAGATTACTCTCTGGTCATTAGACTTTCTTCAAAAGTAATAGTGTTATATACAGTACGTTCTTCACCGAATGGTTCATTTGATTTTGGTCAGGCTATATTTATGATTCAGACGACACGTTTGGCTATATTTGTAGTGACCCTACTTGTTGTACCAGCAGTCGCGGATTCAAGTTCCGCTGGAGGCATTCATGCGATGAGCATGAATGTTTTTACTCCAGTCATGGGTGTTTATATTTATAATATGTATGTATTTTAAGTTATATATGTGTAGTGTATCAACTATCTGGTATCCATAATACAAGTCTGGTAGCTTACCATGGAACTAGATGGTGCTGTGTGATAAAATCTCAACATATTTATTTATTTGTGATGATTTTTATCATCATGAGTAAGGGTAATACCCGTTATAGGCATATAGCCTATATAATTTTAACAACAATAAATTCTTTGTGTAAATTCTTGCATAACAAAACTGTATACGTACTTAATCCAAATGATAATTTTGTTGAGAATCATTCAAAAACTATAAAATGTTTTGCTTAATTTATATCTTAACAACAATATAACCATTCCAAATGAAATATAATTTTCCTTATGAAACAAAATTGTCGGTGTGAAAGAGAACACAATGATATTTGTTTATTATTTACTTAAGTTTTCAAATTTTAACTGTATTTTGTGGTCGCATGGTTGAAATTTGGTTTTCTGTGACTGATCTTGGTCATTGTGACCCAGAATGCGGCGATCGCTTGCCAAATAATTGACGACGATGTCATCGGAACACGTTGCCGCTGCCAGGAGATACATTTTGCAATCAAAGGTAGAATGCTTTCTTGTAATAGCTCGACAATAAAGCGTTTGGAATTTTATTTTTAAGGTTTATTTATAAATACAAGATGTAAACACTTGTTTGGAAAAAAATACTTTTAGCTATACAATTATTAGGTACATTATTTCACTTTTAACTTTGACGTAATTTATATTTGTATACCTAATATAAAAATATGAATAAAAAGTATAATGAATGAAATATTCAAATAATTTCACACTGTGCCTTCGGAAACATGGACAATGTTAAATGAATAAATGTGTTGGGACATTAACACACAGCACCATCTAGTTCTATGGTAAGCTACGAGGTCTGCATTATGGATAGCAGATAAGATATAATGTTGTAACTATTCTCTTGTTAAATTCTTATACATATAAAAGTGCATTTGCAATTTGCAATTTTTTTGACGACGACACGTTTGGTTCAGTTTGTAGTATCCCTACTTGCTGTGCCAGCGGTCGCGGGTTCGAATCCCGCTGGGGACATTCATTTGTGTGATGAGCACGAACGTTTGTACTCTAGTTATGGGTGTTTATATTTATAATATGTATGTATTTAAAGTTATATATGTGTAGTGTATCAACTATCTGATATCTATAACATATGGAACTAGATGGTGCTGTGTGTTTAATGTTCCAACATATTTATTATTATTTTTTTCTAAGAAGCAAAATTTAGAGACATCCTCAAAATATAACCTGTTTTAATCAACTCAACGATATTACGGTTATAATACAGCTATATATAACAAATCAACAAATGACCCAAGCTGCGGGTAAAACTCTCATACCAATTTAATTACATAACTATACCAATCCATCAAATAGTAACAATTTAACAGTCTAGTTAGGCCTGCATAGGGTCTGAAGTCCGAATTATCCAATTGTAATCGAGACCCGCATCAAAACAATTGGTTCGTTCACCCAACGTTGGCAACGCTCCTAATAGTGAACGGCATTCATCTCGGCCGTCATCGCGTCATTCCTGACCTGTCTGCGAGACTGACGGGGTGGTGGTTCCTGACAAATTGACGAACGCCACCAATCAACCAGCCTCATTCATAGACAATGTTGTGTCACAATCGATTGATTTTGTAATTATATCACACTACTGTTGTAAATTTGAAAGTGTATGTTTTTTAGTCCTTAACCCTGAAACGGCTTGACAGGTTTGGATGAAATTTATTAAACAGATAGGTTATTATCTGGATAAATATATATGGCCACATTTTACGGTTAATAACGTTAGCCAAAAGGCGCTACCTCTATATTAGTGAGGAAGCGAGGGTAAGTCGCTAGTTGAAGTATGGAAACATCACTTACAAAGCTGTCGGTCTAGATTGAGTTTCGTTCTACTAATTAGTTCATAAGGTACTTCAATTTTGCATCTCATTAAAATTAGATATATGAATGAAAATACTCAACATACCAAAATGTCTAAATTCAAATTATTTTATTCTGCAATATTATTACAATTATGTACTGAACGTCATGAGTCTACCAACAGTTTGACAAAGAAGTCTCAAACCTAAAAAGAACTGGCGAAAGAAACTCTGCGAGACTAACATTATTACTTAAGCCTTCTATACCTAACTTAAAACTAAAATTATAATGAATGAAAATGTTATTTTGGCTTAAAATTTGAGGAGATCCAAAGGTATTGAGATATTTTCCCCATTGCAAGCAGAATATACCTACAAGGAGACAATAAGCGAACGTCACTCTAACGAGAGGTAACGCGACTCCGCAACCGATACGTTCATTAGGCTCCCGATATTACGTAACAGCTAATAAATTCGTGGCATTAACTGCAAACAAGAAAGATACAGCCTTAATGGTCTAATTCCGAACAAAGGAGTTGAATAACTTGAGATATAATCTAATACACTATGGACGGAAGTTAGCAGATTTCAGTAAAGGGGTTTATTACAATTTTTTTGTGTTGAAAACGTGAATATATCGAAAAAACTTTATTTACGGAAAACTAGAATTAATATTAGAATCACAAATAAAATATTAAATGCACAGTTTGAGTTGGTTATTACTCTAAAACATTCAGACGTTAGAATAATATTAGTATATATTCATATATTAATTTAAATTAGTTAAGGCATTGGTGATCTGCGAGACAAAAGACTCTGAAGCCGTAAATGACTAAGATTAAAGATGCTTTAACATAACAAAGTTTAGATCTCGTTTCCTATACCCACTACTACAGATGAGAACTATATTACACCAGCGACTCACCGTCGTTGCTTCGCTCGGGTTCGTCCTTAAGTTGTTTTCCTATACAAACTTTCATCCCCATTTTCACCCCTTTAAGGGATGATTTCCGGAATAAAAACCTTCCTATATCCTTCCCAGGGTCTCAAACTATCTTCTTACCAATTTTCATCTAAATCGGTTCAGTATTTTTGGAGCCTATTCGGTGCAAACAAACAAACAAACAAACAAACAAACAAACAAACAAAAAATCTTTCCTCTTTATAATATTAGTATAGATTATATGCCAAATCATATCTTCGTCAATAGTGAACAGATTCTGATGAACCTTGTTTTCAATGTTCATTGAGAATTTCATATAAAGTATAATTTTTATTGTTTTTTTTTTTTAATTCTATACAGCTTTTTAGTTATACAGTAATAATTACCATTAAATCTATATCTAAACGTGTAATCTAGATCTACAAAGCTAACCTTGATAGAATAACAAAGTGTGGCACAAAGCCTGGTACGTATAGCGCATCTCAATACCGGACGAGTAAAAAGTCGCCAAATTCAAACACCCGACGAGACAACTTCGGATTTTTTGCAGGCCGACAGCTTCGGAACAAGTCATAAAATTTACACATCCATTATTCCTGAGTTCCGTATAATGAATATTTTAGGTCTATTAAGGCATCCTAAATTAATAATATCAGATATTACTTTGTTTGTATTATAACTACCTCAAATGATTATTTGTGAAAAATAAGCTTTTTGACTGTCTAATAGAAAAAGCTTTGAACTTTCTTTCTTTTGTCTTAAATTGAAACAAAATAATCATAATTGAACAATTTATATTTACTAAGTTATTATGAAGGTAATAGTAGCCCAGTGGTAACGTGCTTTCTTGGGAAACCGAGTGAAGCGGGTTCAAATTTTGGATCTCGCTGCTCTGATAATTACATGTGCGAATTAATTTTCAACATGATTACCACTTGTCTTACGGTGAATGAAAACATCGTGAGTAAATTTGCATGTCTTAGAGAACCTAGCGAATTTTCGAAAGACATGTGAAGTCTACCAATCCACACTTTTAGCCAGCGTGCTGGATGGTCTAGTCCCCCTCGTATTGTAGACCCGTGCCCAATTGAGGGACGTTAAAAAGGGATGTATACATACCAAATTATAAATTCAATTTTTTTTAAGGTTTTAACAATTAAACAAAGGAACCTTAAAACCTAATTAGCGGTACAATAATTAAAAACTATCATCGGCGTCGCAAAAAAGGTGGCTTTCGAATTTCGCTCCTCGTATTTCGAAAATCGGCGCGCGGTCATCTTTAAGACTGGATTCTTAAGTTCTTGCATCTCAAAACAACATACATACAACACGAACTTAGAAAACCGCACTTTATTCCGTCAAAATAAAGTTCCTTTTTACTTAACATGAAATATCGAAAACAGGAAAATTAATACAAGTTAATTTCAACCTTGATTTAATATCGGTACGGTCGATTTTTCTTTTCTATGAATATCACGTTCGGCGCATGCGTATAGTGAATTATTCGCGAGATAGTTTAGGAGATACGGTTGTTTAAAACAAAACTATTCGAGTGAGCAAATTGAGCTTTCGAAAGGATTCTAATCTTTAGACCGGCGACCATAAAGCTCTGACAACTATTTATTGTAGTATTGTAGATACATAATTAAGACCTGGGATTATCTGTCCGTGCGTGGAAAAAAACTAAATATGTGATGCGATGAATAATATTTATTTCACGTTACTATAGATGGTATATCGGTAAAGTTACAACTTCATATTAACATTTTAGTCTAACTTAGTCGATACTTTTCAAAGCATTCATGTGGGAAATAGCCTGGACCTGGACATAGTCTTGTTGTTTAGTTTTATAAGAATATTTGTATTTCCACATAATTAAAATAGATAATTTTTTCTTTCAAAATAGACGGATATAATGTAATACATTTTATCATATGACAATAAAGGAGACTAAAGGTTTGATATATAATAAATAAGTATAAATATATAATTAATTTAAGCACATACATATGTATATAAGAACAACGTTAAAAATTTAAAAAGGAAACCTGCACATTAAGAAATATGCATTTTCAAGACAGAATAGTACGACGACATGGTCAGTCGCATGAAACCAAAAGTGGTATCGCCGCGGCCCAAATTTGAAATTGTAATCCAGCCAGCGGTATATTTATATTTGAAATTTAATAAAACGAGATCCGTTCGAACACCACTTATACTTTTTAATTTTATATCTCGATTGACCTTCGATACAATGAACAAATGAATAACTCGAATCGATTTTTTTATTCGAGTCCAAGTTTTTGCGTTGTTTTAACGTAACGGTAAAGCGGTTAAAATTATACATGTTTTTAAAACTTTAGGTTTAACTTTACGGTGCTAAGTGAACACACGTGTCCCGGTTCGTATCCCGGTTATATTTAGATCGTCCGTGAGGGTGAGGGCATCACTAACGAAGCTTTTTTTAGACGCACATCACTATCTCTACATCATATTATGATATATCAGAACTAACGAGGTTAATTTAAGAGTTACAAATGTTAAGATTGTTAATGAAAAGATTTAATGTATCTGGATCTTTTTTAGAAACCTTAAATTGCTGATAACATCTATTTACAAAAAAAACATTAAAGCAGGCTAAATATAAAAATTTTAAGTCATTTTTAACATATCTCTCAATTAAAAATTTTAACACAACTCACACGAACAACTACAGGTTGGTACAAAGTATTTTTTTTTTACATCGCAAAGATTTTCCAGTATCCATATAGAATATTTTACAAGGATCCGCGAAAATTAGAGGCATGGGAACCGCCAATATGTTGTGTGCGTTCGGAATAAAAATGACCAATTTTTACATGATTTTCCAGTAAAACCGGCGAGAGGCGTAGTCAGCAAGTTGCACTGGTGCCGGTTGAATACATAATGTATTATAAGTGCAATATTTGCATTTTGAATTACTCGCCCGCGGGTTCGAAGATGAGCAAGCCTGCGCCTGTGCTCACGCAATTAGATGCTATGTAATGTGCCTCAAAATACGCTTGATTATACTCTCCTGCTATGTATCTTGGGCATGCCCAAAGTTAATGGTTGGAGTTAAGTGAGTTGTTATATGGAATTAAATATGTAATTGGCTATATCATCTTTTTCGCCGTTATTTTATGAAATATGAAATTAAAGGCAGTTTTTGATATTATATACTTATAGTCTATGCAATGAGTTTGTTGAAACCCATTCAAAATTCTTATAAAATATCGTATTTACCTATAATCTCTAAAAAATTGACGTAATCCTAAGCTCAAAGATCAAGAAGCGCGAAAGTTGCATATCAAATGGCTGATCAACATGCGTCGTATGTGTGTATCGGTATTCTTCACACACGCCGAACCGAACGCGATCCATCACCTGCCAATTTACTTACATTCCTATGCCAATGTTGATAGATATTTTTATTAATCAGTCCATCTGACAGAAAGTGTAGCTGTTTTTGCTATGTATTAATTGGAGAAAAAGTTTTATTGTCTATACTTGCTTAATTGCTATCGGAATGTCTATCTGAATTCATTATTATTTTTTTAAATAAAAATAATTATCTAAGGAAACCTGTTGATGATTTTATATAACACCTACAATTCAATCATTATATAACTTAAAAGATATTTATTTTACATTCATTCCCCATGGTATTTTATCAGTGAAGAAGTATCGCGGAACATTTTCCATACGGCAAAAACCATGAGAATGGAGTAAAACTGTCGAGGACATTATGTATTTAGTTTAGGCGCGCGTGGCGGGAATGTAGTGTACGAGATATCGCGAGGGATGCGCGCGCGCTGCATACCAACAAGCCTTCTAGATCCCGAACTGTCACGCCAACTTTAATGATTATAACTTTGTCGGGCTCTTGTAATTGGCTATTCTTTATTGATAAAACTTAACAACTTTCCAACTAGAAATGCGTGTTAACTGTGTAGTGTGTATTCGTTTCTCGTTCTTTAGATTTTGTGTGAATCGTGTCATATGAATAGATGACTCTCCTAATTTTAACATCTCATTAAGTTTAAAATTGCGATTATGTGCCAAAAACTCGCTTTTTTGTGGTTCTATATTAAACTCAAAATAATTACTACAACTCGAGATCTTGATAGAGAGATTATTTAGCAGAAGAAAAATACTAACGTAATTAATTCATAAAAATACGCGCGTGAAAAGTTTTTCCAACGACACAAATTCTTACTAATGTTGCCGACTTATTTGGGTGCACACAAACAAACACAATGGCCGATAAACGAGTTTAAATCGCGGCCCGTCCGGACGAGACAAGCATGTCATTAAGAGACCAACATATTTCTACAATCCCCAACAAAGCGTACGCCTTTCACAACACTATTTATAAGGCCATAAGCCACCATATCCCTGTCCCCTTCTTTTCCATTGACAAAAATAATTTTGCCATTATCAGATATTGGATTGACATATCTTGAAGTCAATCTAGCGTTTTCAAGTTTTTCAAGTCGATCGCAGATTACGGAACGCGGTGTGCCTTCATTATTATTGGCAGATACTAAAATCTGTATGACGTTAATTGTTGATTTTTTTTATTTAACTAAATTGATACGTATTTGAGTAGTGGAGTTCCCAAATTGATTGGTTTTGCTTTTTACCAATCTTTATACGAATGAAGAAATTATCTATCGCCCGAACCAGAAATTTAAATAGAAAATGTTAGTATTTTTTTTTTAAATATAATACATATGTATGTATATATAAGCTATTTGCTGCAAAATTTTGTCTTTAGTGTTTAGTGTTCGAAAATTTATTACTGTGTTAGATTTTCTACTTCATGAATTACCAGTGATGAATAGATTAAAGTAAATAAGTACATCTAATTAGAGCGGTTTCCTTGCCCCCAGATTCCAGGCAGTTTTCAAAGGAGACGCGTGCGCAGGCGACGCGTAGCCATCTGTCACGTCACAGCTGCTCCTCCCCGCTCCTGCTAGCTCTAATTATAGCCACGCTAATTGATTAGGAGATACCCTCACCAACACTTTTGTTGCATTGCACAGATACCACCTACCTATTTAAATATTGACGTTTACACTCTTATGCCATTCATTGAGTTTAAAAAATTAAGAATGACGTAGTTAGAACGTTGAACTCAATTCGTGACGCATTTTAAAATAACCATACATAATACAGACGTCATGATTAGAGGACCGCTGATGATAAACTGCGAACCCGCGGTGACAATTCACGAGAAAACGAGATGGAGATATATGTTACACGCTAAGTGCAAGCGGGATAGGGCTTCACACGTGAGGTATAAAAACAGAGGCCGTTGATTTTATAATTTATTTGTTACACATTTGTCGTTGCGTGAAGATCGAGAGATACATGAGCTTTTTGTAGGAGACTAGTGGGTAATACGCATCACATGTGATTTGAGAAATAATTTATGGTGTTTGTACTCTGGACGTCACTGCACGTTGTCGTAAACAAGCAGTTTATTGTAGACATTATGTTTCGACGAGTGGGTAAGCGACCGCAATGAGCATCATAAAGAACCCTACTGAGAAAGGATTTTCAACGTAATTAGATTTCAAGGAACATTAATAAGATCAGAAACTAACTAACGACGCGCAATAATAAAACGACGCTAGCTTTAATGTATTTTGTGGCATTTATTTTATTTTACGTCTCCATCTTTGGCAGGGCTACTTATAATCATCTCCAGCATCTAGTTAAGGTGCTAGCAAGTATTTCCGTTGCGGGTATAAATAGTACAGATTGTCTAATCTGGCTGTTAATTCTCGTGCATGTACAATTTTTAACCGAAGCCGCATAGATCCATCACGTGAGAATTAGCCGCGATTCCATCCGCGCCAAGTCGCTGTCCGCCGCGACGCGTCCGCAATATTTCAAACGCGTTTGAGATATAGACCGCGTTTTATCAATGCATCGTCGCAATGATTTCTATGATTTATAAGCAATTATTATTGCGCTTGTTAATGTCGTTTTCACGGAGCATTCGCAACCGTCGCTGAGATAATTTCGTTTTTAATTTATGCGCCGTATAGAGATTAGCGTTATTGTTGAATTCGATATACAACTCGTAAGGAATCTTCATAGGCTCGCTTGTATGGGATAGCTGTGTAATACTTTTGTATTTTCTTTAAATATTTATAATTAACGACCCTCTTATATGATTTAATTGAAATTAAACATTATAGTAATAAAATCAACTATCAAATAATTGAAAATTATTGACAAAACTAAAGTAATGGACTGAAAAAACATAATTCATGTCATATTCTAATTGTAGCTAGCTAAAAAACTTAATAAGCTTTAAAACTACGAGTTGAACGCCCTACAATCCTGACAGTTTACGTGGCGAGCCCAACCGGGGATAAAATATAGCTCGCGTTCAGACACCGTAGTGGGGAGGGGGAGGGGGAGCGTCCGCAAATAGCTGCGTCGAGCAAAACAATGCTATGATGTTATGGTACAGACTACAGATCAGCGAGCTCGAAAATATTCCAATGCTTTAGGTCTTTTTAACTTCTAATGTTTAGGTATACTTGCATATCTTGAAGATATCCTACGTTTTGTTTTATTCATGATAATAATGTAATCGAAACTTTATTACATAAAATCCTTTTGTTTGTAAATAGTCGTAAATAATTTTTTTCTTAATCTCAAACAATAGATATAAATGTTTATTTAAAATACCGTTATATCAAATTACTACTCAATAATTAAGTAAAGTTTACAACAATTGTTAAAGCGAACGAAAATAAATGAAAGCCAGATCCGGAACTGCCAAAATGGAATGACATTTTGTTTGTATTCAGAAAAATTTACAACCCGGTCATAATGAGACAAAGAAACATGGTATAATGCACTTTATATATAATAAGCAGGACAGACGGACGAGCGACAGCCGCGAGACGGCTATAAATAAATAATGCGCCAACATTTTATTATTATCATCATCGGGCACGTGCGACGACATTCCGCCACTCTGCCAGCTTCTGAGATTCAAATAAACAGCTCAAGACTAAGCAACTAGACGAAGAAACAAACAAATATTCTAGAAAAACAACGTTATTGTTAAAATTATAAATTTATCCTTTAATGCTAACAAAATATAAAAATAATCTCTCCGTTAAAAAAAATGGCGCAAATCGATTTAAACTGTTTTAGGTACTTTTATTGATGGAACCCCATTATTTATAAGAAAATTCCTAAATCTAATATTCCTATTATATATCATTTCCAATTACAATAATTAATTTCTATTTGAGAAATCTAATATTGATAACCATAAAATATAACAACCGAATACAAAAACTGACATTAATTGGGTGGTACACCAATCTGCATACACTTGTAAAGTCTTAAAAGAACCTAATCAAGTTTATAAACATTCAAAGGTCGTTAATTTAAAACGAGTCCTTTACAATCCTCTGGAGATTTAATCGCCGATCGCGAACAAACACATTCATCATAAAAGATTATCGCTGTAACGGACCGCTAATATCCAATTAGCGAGTGTAAAGATTCAAATCGATTTCAAGTATTCGAAATAGAAACCGAGATATAGGTAATTGGAGAAACGTCAACGAAAGTAGGAAGTATTCGTGGCCTAGATAAATAACAAGCTATTAATAATGTACCCTTTCTTGCTTCTCACTAATACCTGCAGTCACTGCAACATTTGACCAGTTTGTCTTATTGACATCATCAGCATTTATAGAAGAAACTTTGAACTCTAAATTATCTATAAGAAGCATAAACAGTTTATAATATCTAATAATACTTGTATGCGTAACTTTAAAATATCTTAATTCTAGACCCCATAAAAGTTTGAAAATAGAAAATTTAGGTATCTTAACTTAAAATGTACTGGAATTCCTAAATGGTCACTATATTATAATTAAAAGTAATTAAGCATGATATATTTACGAGAGTATTGTTAGTAGTATAACTATTTTGGTCAGTGCTATTTGCCAGGGTAGTCGCCTCATTGATTATTATTTTAACGGACTATTAAAATTTGATGACCACTTCTACTACGTTCATCTTCAACTCACTACGTATTAGTATAGTATTCTTGGCACTAAAAACTAAAACCAAAAGTTTTGCCACTTTAAATTTAACTTTATTTATGCTTACAAAAGATTCAATTTTAAACAACATTTTTCTTCTGTATGATCGTTTTCACTGCAATTGCTACACTGAGTGTCGGGGCTAAGCGTCAATAAAAATAGTCATAAAATCTGTTACGAACCCAAAATATGCCTTAAAATACTGGCTTTAAGGTCGCTATTGTTTAGATTTACTTAATTTAGTATCGCAGGAACGTGTGAAATAAAAATCATGCGTATGCACACATTCGTTAAGAATTGACACTTATTAAAGGGGATAATTTTTTTAATTGGCATGACGACATCACTTTATTTAGTTGACCACTTGTAGCGTGACACTGTTTGATTTGAAATTCCCTTCGTTGGCTCACGTCAATCATTTTGACACTCTTTCTTAATGGCCTCTCAGCTGCTTCTTTTTGCCTTATACAGAAAATATATATTTGACACGCGCTGCGACTGTAACTGCCCGAACGATTTATGATTCGTTTACAATCCCCTTTTAGTCCGGATGAACCGATTTCGTATGAGGCTCACGATTTTTTAATTTTACCAAAAATCAGGATAACTCAACCATTGATACAGTAAACAAAGGAAAATTTGGTCATGTATAATTAGACATAAATAACATTAAAAGATAATTGAATATATCCAATTCAGAAGTCAGTTTTGATATTGAAATGAGTCCGTTATCGATGACCACAAAAAGCTTTGTGAGCAAATCATAAGCCGAAGCGGTTCAAATTCAAATTGCCCGATTCAGATTTAGAATAAGACTGCGATTGGCCTCCGAGCGCGTGACCAATCGCTAATTAGAAAATGTGTTCGACGATGTGCTTTTACGGAAGCCGATCGCTATTCTATAATTAAACTTTTAAATTTAATTCGAATTTTAGATTTCAAACGCCATTTCCACTTCTGGTGTTACTGTAGCCAGGTTTATTTTTATAAAAAAAAAAACTATAGACAAGGCGCCTCATTCTCTAAAACTTTAAGACGCTGTAACAGGTTTCTCTTCATTTTATTTCACTAAGCCTTTACTTCTATTTTATTTGTTCTATAAAATAGTTTATTAAGATTCTTTTTAAGTGATGCATGTAGTTACATTTATGAAGCAAATTCTTATGTTCAAAGTAATACTTTATCCTGAGTTGTATTTTTATACAAATCTTGTTCAATCGTACCGGATTATTACACTTACATAAGGCAAAAATTTGCGGAGGCTAGCGGAAATCTCACTGGTTTTGCAGCAAATAGCGCTGCGGGGTGCCCAACCCCTAGTCCAAGAATCCCAAACAGCCCCTCTTGTCACGGTTCCTGGTCGCGGAATAAATGCCCGGCCACGAGAAAATATTGCACTTTTACGGGATTCAATTTCCGTAATACTACTGTTTTATTTGTTGTTGTGTAGCTTTGGCTTTTATAAAGGTTAGCAAAAGTATGTAGCTCCTAAATTATATGTATGTATTTATTTCAATTCTTTGTCACATCTTATAATACAAAGAATTCTGAAAAAATATTGATTGTTCACTAATTTATTAGTTGATGTTTATCCAATTAGTATAATATAAATATCAAATTTCTTCATTATTCACATCATTTCAATTTTTTATTTATTATATATTCAAAACTCCAAAATTTCTAACATAGAATTTATTTATTAAGAGATATTGCTACTATTGACAACGGTATAATCAATCCTAAATCGTATGAAGACATTGGCACCCCGTAGTGTGATCGTAAAGCGGAACTCAGCAGGCTTTCTATTGACAGTTAAGTACGTACCATAATGATCAAGATATAAAAATTATGTCAAATCGAAAAATAGGGGAAAATTATTAGCAAATCTTTATATATTACAAGATTTTAGTTAAGTAAAGAGCAGGTAATATAATGTCAAGATACTTTGATTATTTAAATATGATGAGAGGAAAAAAGTAAACGATGCTAAATATTAGCACATTAAGAATTGTACTTAATTTGAGCTAGTAATAAACAACACGTGGTATTTACCTACAGACCATAACAATATAATTTCTTATAAAGGAAATAATTACGCAGAACGCCATGACAATAAATTACATGGCATTTACGACTAATTTATTAATAGAATTTTCGCGAGTAAACCTTAGGAGCGTCGTAAACAAGTAACCACACCGTGGCCAATGCTTGATCGTAAAATTTGTTTCTGCATCCTGATTGGTAGTGTTCAAGCCAATGACCGTGCATTCTGGATTTAAAAGCGACGGTTTACGATCTTCAGGCGTCTTTTGTATTTTGGCGCCAAAATTGATAATTTGAGATCAAATTTTATGACCAAACTAACATTAAAACTTTAATCGGCAAAAATTTAACTCATGTACATTTAAAACCCACAAACTAGAACTAAATGACATGCAACATTACATGTTCAGTTCTGTGACATATCTACATGAGGATACTCTAAATGAAAACTAAGATGTATTTATGAGACAATCTGCGGCTGTATAAAATGTTGAACTAACAAGAATTTAGTGTGTAATAAAGCAGTCAAGACAGACGTACTGACAGACTAACTAATATACATGCGCAGGAGTAAACCTGAATTGATCTTGACATAATCTTAATTATCGTTTTAAAATTTTAATTTAAAATGAACTCATATTACTAGTTTAATAGAGTTGCACATACGATAGCTATATAATTTACTATTGCAGCAAACGCACATCCAATTTTTCATTCAAAATGGCTGACACATCAAAAACTTGTGCAATATTTTTTTACAATTGTACTAAATTGCCATGCATCTAAACATTAGCAAATCAATTCTATAGAATCTTAGAATATTCGTGTCAGTTAACAGCATAGAATTACTTGGAAATTGCTCAATACACAGTATGTCCATACAAATATTTATAAATTTAAATGTTACGGTAAGTAACAGGCTGAGAAATGGAACACTCTGTATTCACTAAGTTATACATCCAACCAGGATTAAACTTCCAATAAAAGAAAATAACTTAGATATTTTAGTTATTAGTATATTCTGACATATCCGTATTAATATTATAAATGTGAAAGTTTGTGAGTATGTACAGATGTTTGTTACTCTTTCACGCCAGAACGTCTGAACGGATCTGGATGAAATTTGGCACAGAGATAGATTATAGTCTGGAATAACACATAGGCTACTTTTTATCCCGAAAAAATGTACGGTTCCCGTGGGATAGGTTTGTTTATGTTTTCCTATTCATCTATATATAAATAGGCAAAGACAAAAAAGTTCAATACCTTTTTCTCCCCAGTTTGTCAACCGATTTTCTTTTTTTTTTTATTAAGTAGCTTTAGTGTTATCAGTAAAACAAAATGGAAATAGTTTTTTTTTTTTTTTTGTATAGATAGACAAATTCTATTCATATGTTTTCATCATAATAATGATTGAATTTCAACCACTGAGCAAACTATTTAATAGATAGTTGTTAACAATTAACATTACAAATGACATGCCAATAATTTTAGATTATTTATAATTATTATTACGTCACAGAAGTCTAAATAAACATTAAAAATGAAAACCTACAAGAATTTTTATGGATAAATGTGAAGGGGAAATAAAAAATTGTCCCTTATAGTAATCCCAGCATTGTCAGCGTCACACGTACCGGGACGAATCCGTGACGAATTGTCACTATCCTGGACAAATCCCGGGGCCCTTATTTCATTATATTTCTTATTTTCTTACTACTCCGACCCCAGATGCATTATTCATGGAATTGTTATCACTGTTACTATTGAAAAATTTGGACAGATGATACCCAAATAATAAAAATAATAAATATTTATTTCTTATGTGATCCAAAGAGGTTGTATAACTAATAATTAATCTTCTGTATAAATTTATTAAAAAAAAAAAAAAAAGTAATTACATGGCTTTGAAAATGATTTGCATCTCTATTAACATTATGTTTATATCGTGTAAAACGAAGCATCTATTAGAGGTCCGCCAATTATCTTAACCCCCTAACCCAGTCCCCCGCGGCTCAATCGTTAGCCGTCAATGGCAGACATGAAAAATAAATAAAATGTCAGATTGTCGTGGAAACCGCTCGTAAAAGAATCCGCCATGCTTTTACAGGAGCTGAAGTGTGTATACGCACTGCAGGGTTGTGTATTCTAAGCTTACATGCAGGAAGTTATGGGTTTTCATAGTTTAGAATAATAGATGTAGATTAGATAATTTTTCTGCTGGTTTTCTAGATTGGAGTTATAGATTGTTTTCTTCATAGTCTTCGTTTTTTTCTTGTAGCCTCAAAGCATGCAGCCGGTATATCATCCAACCGCCAAGAGAACTTTATAATCTATATTAAATAATTGCATATATCACTCGGAATTATTTGTGACAGCTATCTATATTAGCCATAATCTATTCAATTAAAACGATAAAAAATTATTAAGTAAAATTTTCTAAACAATCACAATGTGTTTTTATTCAAGCTGTAGTGCGCGCGTATCCCATGGCGGGTACGAAAGATTATCGCGGGGTGCAGTAAACAGTAAAGAAACAATTTTCCCCTCCCGGGGCGCGAATCTGCGACATGATAAAAATACAATATTTTCCGCATAAAATATTCCCTTTACATTTTTACTGTTTTCACCTTTGAAACATTTAACAAGTTTATTTTTGTACCGTTGAGAAATTAGATCAACGATCTCGAAGGGAACTTTATGTTTCGTGATTGATATTTTCCTTAATTTTAAAAACGATTTTCTCTCGTTAAATAAGCATCTGCTTGCTTCTTTGAGGATTTAGTATGAGTATGATCTTAAAATAATATAAAGTAAACTCCCAAGTTATTTCAAACAGAACATTTTATTGTAATCCGTTCAGAAAAATAAAATTATAAAATTAATTAAATCACATTGACATACAAGATGGACGTACACCAAATAGCATATTAATTATACATTTACGAGTTAGAATAATGAAAATTAAAACATAAGAAACCTACCGCGCTGTTTACACCTAACTTAGACTCCACTACACAATTAATTGTTAAAGAAAACTCATATACAGACATAAATAACCACTGAAGGAATACCTTCTTCCCAAACAATTATATAGAACCACGTGTTAGGCTTTAATTACGGCTTCCTTGTTAACAATGTGAGAAATAATATATAACACAAACAAAACAATTCAGTCTCAACGTCCAAAAACATACCTTACATATCACTAAACAAACATACAAAAAAACGCGGCTGTTGTCACCAATTCTGTAAACTATTCGCGCCAAAAGATAAACGTCACTTTTCACAGATTAATAAAAGTTGACAGATAAAATCAATTTGAACACAACGTAATATCGATTCTGGAGTTGTAATAGTTACAGAATTGGCATTTGTAACGTAACGTGAATAACCTATGTTAACTGTGAATGTGAATTTTTGTATCGTGCAATACCAATTTAAATTTTCGACCAGTTTGAATGCAGTGTACAAAAATACAGCAAATAATCTTAATTATTTAAATGTTTACTTATCGAAGTAGAGAAATAGTGGAACCACATTAACGGGACTAATTATTTTTAGAAGCATCTAGATTTCTATTCATAACGCACATCCATATAATATATCCGATTATAATAATCGCTTGCACTTTAATCGATGGTCGTGATGGAGCTCCATTACAGACTCACGCGCAAAATGCAATCGATAGCAAACGGTCTAAAATTACACCTAGCGTATACTGAATACGTATTTTCTTTCCTTTAAACTAACTAAATTTATTTTTTGTGCTTCTTGTTAGTGAACGCAATCTGCAATTATCAACTATTTACGTATATATACTGTTTACTAGCCAAAATATAACACTAGCATCTACCACCTTTAAAACCAATGACAATAATTTAAAACTCTTAAGTAATTCTTATTATCTCACTTAGGCAAGTTAAAGTTGTGTTTTTACGTATACTTCGTTTTCCAATAGTTTTCCAATAACCTAATTAAGTTTTAAACTAAGCTCAGAATTGTAATCGTAGCTTCTAGAAAGAAATTATGGCAATAGTTCTGGAGCTCGAAGAAGAGCGGAGGATTCGAAAGACTTATCATGCTGTATTTACTTACTAAAGTTATTTATTAGTATACACATATTACAATCAACGTTATACGTATGTTTTTTTTAAATCGTATACATAATTCCGGCGCAAAATAAAATTTCGAACATCGGCGCAAATGTTCATTAAAAATCAAATCGAGATAACTCGATTTGATCGCACCCGTCACACCCCTTCACTGTATCGTGTGATCGATAATTTAGATAAATCAAATCAATGTTCAAATGGTACAGTGCTAAGAGGTTGGCCAATTGCAAAAACGAAGATTTTTAACTTAAACTACTAAGGCTTTCTTGGAGTTTGCGATACAACCTCCAAGAAGACCGTACAAGCTAGGGAGGCGGGATATAAACTAAAATGCGAGCACCCCCTGAAAGACTTCGTTTTTGCAATGGCCAGACTAAGAGCAGGGGTGCACGAGATAGCTCGTGGTCGAATTGGGTGCTAGCTGGGGATCGCGCCTCTGAATCAGGTGTGATTTGCTATAGGGGGTACTCACAACGTCGGGCGTGGACGCGCCGTCGTGGCTGCTGTCGGGCGCTGACCGCTCGCCGTTAGTATCCGGCGGCCGCGCAGACTCCCGCTCGTCGATCACCAGGTCGATGGGCATCTTGCCCTTCAAGCAGCTGATGTAGCGGTGGCAGAAGTTGTCGCATAGCTCGTGCACCTGCGCAAATACGGCACAGTTAGTCGGATCCTCCTGAGATCTTGCTAATTCTTCACTTAAGATAGTGAAGCAGGTCGCAGGTTTCAATTGTTTTGACAGTATCTAAAAATGTTTTCTCAAGCCGACGCCATTGCTTTACAAATAAATACCTATCTGAAAATTCTATAATATCTCAATATATTCATTTTATTTATATCGATTATTTTCGAAAATCAATGTTACATTCCCATGAAACTCTTGCATTCTTTCTCTATGACATAAAATATAAATAATTCAAAACTAATCAAACAACATTGATTGCTTTTGATTTATAGGTTAATTAATGACACAATCACACATTTACATAGACATTAATACTGACGTATATAAACATGTTTTCGACGTCTTCAATAGCATTACCTAATTACATATTAAAATAAAATAAATAAATAATAAAGTATTTAAAAAGATAACTCATTTTATCATTAAATGTAGAAAAATATCTACTGATTTTGATACAAATTTATATTATTTCAAAATCGAAAATCGACAACTTATATTATAGGTACGTTTTTTGTATACTATTCAGAATCCTAGTAGATAATTTACATTTACACATAATTCCTTCGGTGACACAGCTGAATGCTTGAGTAGCACACGGAGACCTCTGAACTAAAGGCATTTTAACAAAAAAAAAAAAACAATAAAAACACAAAAGAAACAAAGGGAATACATTTCGAATCGGTCTTGGACCAACTGACGCACATTACGCGTAACACTCAGAACGTAAAAATAATTCCTTGTTATAAAGGTAAATACATTTTTTTTTCATTCCAATAAAATACGACCCCCACCGGGCGAGTATTAATTTTTACGTCGGGGCCTTATAAATTTTCATAGGCATAATTAACTTAGAAATTAACATAAGGCAATAAAAAAGCTAACGAAATTTTTAGATAGCGTTTACACGATGGTGAGTAATAAAATGGCGGCAGGTGAAGGTTCGCGTTTAGAAAAAAAAAACAAAAAGAAATCGTCTTAGCGGATTTTCAGAATAGAACGCTGCGCAGGAAGCGGAAACGACTCTACCCGTCGTTGACAGCTAATTTTGTCTTTGGATAGTAATTTCCTAATCGACAACTTTTTCTGAAATCGTAAACTGTAAACTCGTTTGTGATATAAAATATTTAGCACAGCTCATATGAAAGCAGTCAGATGTGACTATAAATGTTTATAATATTTTAATTTGCTCCGTGTACGAGAAACTTAATAATTGTGGTCATTTAGAGTCATTTAAATTTTACAGCTGTTGAAATCTATATTTATGGTTGAAGCCCGGGTGGGTGTTCTTTACAACTGTCAAATGACTCAACTGTATCTGACAAAATTTGATTGAGGATCTTTATAGGGTTATAGAGATTTTCAAATAAATTGCACATTTTAAACAGAGCAGTTTAAAGTTCGTTTAAATATATCTAAAGTTATAGCTGAATATATAACCTTTTTAAAACGAAATAAGTTATCAACGATAAAATTAATTCCAATAATTCGTCGACTTTGTGAGCGATGCCCAATCTATTCTTAACCAGAGAAAGCGACAAAGATGACATCGTAACTCTTCGAATATCCAAATTTGGGATTGCTGTTTCATCGGTCCATAAAGGTTTTATCTCGACATGTATCATGGAAATATAGTCCCTATGGTAACTATAAAAGCGTCATAGTTGTTTGTACAAGATCGTCAGATAGCAATACTCGAGTAAACTGTTGATGTCTTTAATGAGATATTACGGCATTCCGGGCCCCGACTCGAGCCGATTATCGTTACGAACATCAAACTCTTTCCAGAAATTTAAATTTGGAACCGGGATTGAGATATGGAGTGTTTCCGAACGAATTCTTATTTTTTAATTTGAAACGTGATATATAATGGCAGCTCGTTGACGTTTAGAGCGTCTGCCTTTGAATAGCGTTTTTTGATTCGAATTTCAAAACTTTTTGTTTATACTGTGTGTCAAGATTAAAATAGATTATTTTGTATCGCGATATACACAACTACACAGGTATGTGTAGAATATTTTTAAAGTTTTTTAAAGAGGGCTCCTGTCAGGAGAGTGCCAAAAGCGTGGGCAGTATAAAACCCGCTTTGCAATGTGTGCCACGGCCGATTCGCGATTAAAAGGGTTTTTTTCGTGTAATGCCACTTCCCGCGATAATGCACCGTGGGTGTGACTAGGTAACATAAATTGGAACGTACATAAGAAATATCAAAACATTTCGCTCTTTAACCGTATGAAATAATTTATTTTAGTTATATATTACAGCAGTTTTTCATAATATGTCAAAAGCACATTAAATAAAAATAAAAATTTGTCTCAACATATTACAATGGCTGTTTTTACAACAGTATGAATTGTAAACATTTTCTTTTGCACAGTATAAGTAAATAGTTTTATTGATTAATATTTTATTCGTTAATATCTTTACTAAGTCTTAAAATAAAGAGATACAATACTAAATAATCTAACAAATTGAAAGTTCAAGATGCCACCTTAAAACTGTCAATGTCATTTTAATTATTTTTTTAAAGAAATTTGAGCAGACTCCGACGGACTTGGATAATATACGTAATGTTATTAATAAACGTTAGCCTCTTCATACTCGTAATATTAAGCGTACAAAGTTGAACGTTGAAAAAATGCTAACAGAACTAACCCACACGGCGATGCATAGGCAGATGCAAAAACGCATCGGACGACATTTCTGATCGGCCATCGAATGTTCCCTTTGTACCTTTTTTGCCGTTTTATACTTTTTCCTTTTAATTTAAATAAAACCTGAACCGGCATTCAAATGAGGCCCGATTGGTTCGCACCTCACTTCACTACGATAACGTTTCTAGGCTTTAACAAGAACTACTACTAAAAGAAAAAATGCATTATGCGTTAGGCTCCAACCTCTATAATATTAATAGTCAAGATTCACGTGTAATTAAATTAAACTAACTTCATTATACTATACACCTGTTTTCATCATGTTTTATTGTAAAAGTTACTTAAAATTCGAAATATCTGTTATACCTCATTCTTATTTATATAAAACGTTACTAATTAAATCCTTTTTCATGGGTCGAAAGTGACCAGAGAAATCTTGTCGCACTATTGAGTTAATGTGCGTTGTAAAAGTTATAAAGGTATGTCGTAAAGGGTCCCAGGTTTGAGGCCCGTAAACCAACAAATCTGACCTACATCGTAAATCACTTAGCCACGCTGTTACAGATAACGTTTATGAGTTAGGAACAAAATATGAAATAAAAGCACGCATTCTAATCAGTTAGGGTTTATTAACGGCCATTTAGTGTTTCTACGGAGTTTACTTAACATTTCCACAGATTAAAAACTGATAAAAAAATCGTTTCGTTGTATACCTATTGTATGTTGATGGTTTTATTTTTTAGATTTTTTTTTTATACGAAAGGATGGATCTAATAAAGGTCAACATTACCGCAGGAATCTGGCTGTCTACCACATAACGTAATTAGGGAACAGACTACATAAAAAACCTGCTAGTGGACCAATCACCGATCGCGCGACCGAAAAGACCCATGATTCGAATTTCGAACCCGATGTGACCGCCAGCGGCCATGTTTAAAATATTAAAAGCATAAATCAAAAAGTGTTATTGGATATTTTAATATACAAATAATTTTGTGTTATTTAATACTATATGAATGTTTAACAAGTTTTTCTATTTAATTTTCATTACATTACAGAAAAGGTAAGAATTTTTATTCTAACGTTCGTTTTTAAGACTCTTACAGAACCGTCAATAATAGTTATAGGTTTTGTTTGTGTAGAATTCGTGCGTTTTTTGTAGGTGTTTTAATTATTATTTAAGCTCCAAAACATCACCTGTGAACGGTGTGTAGTGAAGCGGAAATGGATCCAACTAACGGCATCTTTTTTCTTTGCTTTTATTTCGACAAAAACTATGGACGAGATAGAAGCTGACGTATATAGGATATGAGCAGCGCACAAAAAACTATTTTTCGAAACAAAATAGGTGCATCTAATTAATATTATGTGATAATTACTAAACATGAGAATAAAATGGAACATTAAAGTGTACAAATGTATTGTGTTCGTCCAATTCGTTTCATTATTTACTTTTAATGTAAATCTTATTACACGAATTTATCATTCATGCACATAACTTCCCCGCGGTTATACTAAAGAGGAGTTATAGCTTCGGACCATTTCTGACTCGAGCCCGCGGCTCTCCGCCCGATATTTTGAATTTAAACCTCTTATTTTTATTCTTTTAAATGGCCTTTATCTCGCCCTCCGGCCAGCGATTCGTAGACGTATCACATTTCGGGTTATCTCGTTACAGACTCTTTGTTCTTACCTATACATACTTTTTACAAATTTACCGGTTCTGAAGTACGAGTAGATACATCGGCGCCAGATATTTTAAAGAATCTGTGGGAGCGACGTATCTAGTTTCCAGATCGTCGCGATAGACTTTACTCAAACAAGTTTTGTAAAAACGTGACCATAATATAGACAAGTCGGATTAATTCCGTGTTGCTGTAACTCACGCTCCGATGGATATTTGAATTTTATGCGTCTAATTAATGTCTGTACGCGTGAATCGTCCAATTTGATTGCGGATGGCAAAAAGCGTGGGTCCCGCCGCATTACCGTTACCCGTCGAGGGTATAATGACGCGAATTGGCGATGCGACACACGCAAGAACTTGGACCGGTCTTGGACGGAACGCCGAAATGGGAGGTTAAGGGAAAAACAAACACACAAAATGTAGCCCATTCACGGCTCGAACACCTGACTGCCGAATTAAAGAAACTTTCGAACTACGATTCCGTAATAAATATTTATTATTTTAAGCACATGACTGCATAGCGAGTCAGACATAGGTGACATGTGAGTATGCCAGTTGTTTCTGTGAACACAACGAAACGAATTCAAAGTTTAAGCATTGAAAGTTCAAACTAGAGGTGTGACCGGTTGAGTTGTGTGCGTGCGCCACTTGCATGAGATCGATACGTTATCTCGATTCAAAATCGATACCCGAGCCCTGGGATAATCGAATCGATACTGGACAATGTCAGGTGATATTTTCTTTTAGGAACCGGTCCAGCGCGCCTCGAAATGCATTCCCTTGTAAATAAAACATTAAAACACTTACTTTTTCTAATTCTAATAGGTGAAACCGTAGGACTTGTATCGCTTGCACCATCTGGAAAGAAAGAAGGTAATGTTAGTTTGAATGGTTTTCTTGGACATGTTTTATAGTGCCTCGTAGGAAAGCAGCGGGCTCAATCAGACAAAGACAAGCCAGTACAAAGAGCTGCACAAAGCGCAACGGGACCCCGCTGTGCATAGGGATGCGCTCACACGATATTAAACCGAGAATATTTTTCTTAAACACTGAGACGTGACTCACTATCGAATAAATTACTCCATTACAAGATAAGTAATAAATTACTACCTATTTGCCATATAGCAATTTTCAAACAAAATTTAAAACAAAAAAAAATCAGATAAAGCTCGCCGTATCATAAATGACTCCAACTTCTAACACTTCAATGAAATAATAACGTGAGACAAAAAACCTTATTCACATACGTACTCGAGATAATAATCTCTACTATGTTTGAAGATCTAATCGGAGTTTTGAATCGATATCTATCTCAAAAGCGAGGTAATGCCGTTTTAATAGCGCCATGATTCGTTTCTGATTGCCGAGACGTGCGCCGCCTTCCAGAATATTCTTTACCGATTTCAGCCTTTTGATTGATGAATTTTATTAGTTGACTAGATTATATTTAAATGCCGGAAATAACGGAAGCTATATTTTTTTTATATTTGGCTACTGTTATATGTACTAAGTGTTGTGACATCCAGCTCTCTGGTACCATAAAGTATTTACATTGTAAACAAATTTTCAATGTACCTTAGCTTCTGATAACATTATTCTTTGTAATGAAGATTTATTGAGTATGCAATAAATCATTGTGATGCAAATAATCTTGAACATAAATGGTTTGCTTTTTTAGAATAAAAAACTTCCTTAGATAAATCTGGACCACACGGAGTATTTACTCAATTGTATTTAGTCAATTATTAATTTGGGTGCTACAGGGTGCTGTAACATGTGCAAAGCCGTATCAATTAGACGCCACCCCCGTTCGTTTGCTCAGGCGTCAGAGACACAGATAAAAATATGTTGACATTGTACCATATCTTTACCCAAACTTTACACTTTGAGGCCTTTTTAAAACTTAAAATCTCTATCACTAGAGGCATAAGGTCGATAATACAAATATTAAAATTATATAGTGAGATGTTTGCCTTGTTTGAGGGAGGCTCCGTCAACATTATAAACGTAGTCCAATCTGTTTGCTCGACAAGCCACTTAAATATGCTACCGTCTCAAGTAAAAACTTTTTAAAGTTTTTAAAAAGATAAATTTAATAATCAACACGTTGTTTTTCGGATAATAAATATAATATTACTCGATATCTATAAAATAGGAACATCACTATCAAAATATAAACAAACTTAATGGATTTCTCGCACAATAATGTTTATTACAATAACTTTAAAGCCTTCATGTTTCTTGTTAACGTTTTCCTTTTTTTTTTTAAATAAAATGTAAGGTATAGAGTAAAAAAAAATATTTTAATTTAAATATAACATATTTAAGCTGTTGACTTTATATGAGTTACTAATGAGTTGGAAGTATGTTTGCGGACGCGACCCTTGATAGTGCTAAGCTGACTGAACTAACACAGATGTGGTCCCAGTAAACAGTAGTGGTCCATTTACAGAGGGTCCATGAAATAAAAAATGGAAGAACAGAATATGTTATGAATAAATTATTTGAATTAATCCCTATTTATCATACTTTACAATTGATACTATTATTATAATATAGCTGTTTATCAATCACTTTTGTACTTTTGTAAGTGGTTAAGATTTTTCGACAACATAAAAATATTCTTTTTCACTTTTTTTTGTGCTAACGAAAATAAAAGTGTTTTTATACATTGTTAAATTTTTTACATAATAATTAATAATGAATTTTACATTATGGGTATTAATTTATTTTTCTAACTTAAACAAATCTATCCCACGGAAACTGTAGATTTTCCGGGATTAAAAGTAGCCTATGTGCTATTCCAGATTATAATCTATCTCAGTGCCAAATTTCATCCAGATCCATTCAACCCTTCCTGGCGAGAAAGAGTAACAAACATCCATACTCACAAACTTTCACATTTATAATATTAATATTAGTAAGATGATTTCCAAACCTCATGGTCGTCCTAACTCCTCTACCAATGAACTGTCCCAAATAAGTTAGTCAATGGCCAACTGTTAGTTTGACTATTAAATATTTAAAACAATCTGTTGTTAGTTTTATGGCACCATGACCACACAAGGGTAAGAGATTTATTTATGGCTTTTTTGACTTCGACTTTATAATATACTTTAGATTAATAACACGCTTATCTTATCGTTTTACAGTTATATCTAATATAATCTTATAGATTAAGGGTTTTTTAAATTAAATTATAAGTTTAATTAGGTTGTTAGACGTAGGTCAAGAAATTATTAATTTTAAAAAGTAACAACACTATCGTAATATTATTATAAATGTGAAAGTTTAAATGGATGTTTGGATGTTTGTTACTCAATCACGCCAGAACGGCTGAACGGATTTGGATGAAATTTGACACAGAGATAGATTATAATCTGGAATAGCACATAGGCTACTTTATATCCCGGAAATATACGGTTCCCGTGGGATAGGTTTGTTTTTGTTTTTCTAGAGGCGTAAAATATAAATATCGTATTTTTAGCCCATCACAATGAAACGTATGAGTTACAAATTACAAGCTCATTACATTCACACATCCACTAACTATAGTAAGTGCAAATACCGCTGTCAGTTGGAACGACAGCTTGAACGCAATTTGGTTAACGTAAAACTCATTACAGCTATAAATAAATAATAAATATATTGAAATGTTTAGTCATCAATAAAAATAATAAAATGGACAGATCATATAAAATTGTGGGATTAATATAAAACAATACAGTAATAGCCCAGTGGTAACGCGCTCACTCGGGAAACATAGTGAAGCGAATTCAAATCCCGGGTCTCACACCTCTGATATTTTCATGTGCGAATAATTTCCAACATGATTACCACTAGTCTTACGATGAAGGAAAACATCGTGAGGAAACCTGCATGTCTGAGAGAACCTAGCAAGTTTTCGGAAGACAGGTTCCGTCCATCAACCTGCACTTGGCCAGCGTGGTGGACTATGGCCCTTGTATTGAAAGGAGGCTCGTGCCCAGCAGTGGGACGTTAAAAAAGGCTGAATACAAATATAAAAAATTAAAAAAAAAATTAACAACGATATTAAAAAACAAATCCTATAATATTTATAATTAAAAAAAAACAAATTCATACTTATACTAAATACGAAAAATACATCGTTATTAAAACGCAATAAAAATTCAATAAAATAAAAACCTACATATAAATATCTTTTTAAGGATGGTTTTAGTATGCAAGATGACAACAAATGCGTACGCAATTACCGGTCGCACCGCAAGATGGCGCCTTTCAACCGAAATTACGCCTTTCAAAAGCTTCATTGAAACTAAAATAACGTCAATTGAATTGCCGTAAGTAACAAGAGACTTCTTAAAATAACCCTGAACGTTTTCATTTTAAAGAATTGAGTTGGCTGTCGTATGGCAATTAAGTACTTTTAATATTTTATTAGTTAACTATAATACGAGTACATTCATAAAGCTATATTTAGTTCTTTTGACTTAAAATATCGTATCATCTGTACGTACAATATAATAAAATTCTAACCTCTGTCTGTCTGTACATTAAATATTTATTGGAAAATCTTATTGAAATAGTCATTATTATCGATACAGAGGCCGAATTTATAGTTTTTAGATTTTTTTGTCTGTCTGTCTGGGAACACATCACGAGAAAACCACTGGATCGATTTTGATAAAATTTGTTATAATAATAGCTCGTTATCCGGGTTCAACATATAGAATACTTTTTACTGTGGAAAAATATCTCATCTCTGAGAAACCTAGAGTAACCGTTAAAACGTATCGTAACCCGAGCAGAGCGGGGGTGAGTCGCTAGTCCTTTTTTGAAGTTCTAATATCGTAACATACATACATGTATGTATGTATGTGTATTTAACGTTTAACCAAAACATTAAACGTATAGCAGGCATAAGCTTACGATTAACCTAAGGATTTACATTACATCCTTAAAATAATATGGCATAATTAATGATTCCCACTCATTCCCATATCTATCTCTGTATGACACATGTGGTCCCGGTGGCACCACATGACACTGTTTTACAAAAATATGTAAACCGTTCCTTGAAAGTTTGTTAGCCCGGATGTAGCCAAGTTTGTTTGGCCTTATCTAAGGTTCACGAGCATCAATGACGCTTATCAAAGAAGCAGGTAAACTGGCACCATGCTTTATGGTGTCACGCCTCGCTACTGTTTTTAACTTTCAAAACTTGATTTATGTTACATCATTTTATTACTCGACGTAATCTCTTACAATTAATTTGTTCAGTTATCGACGCCCCACAATAAATTCCGTCCAGTTGAGAGTTTAAAATTTTTTTTCCACTCAATAATAGTGGAAGAAAGCGCCTGCTTGATTTGATTAAAGCAATTTACCAAACAGAGTCAACATCGATCGCCTCAGCCGGTCAATTCGTAATGCCTTAGATTTTATTTGTTAAAAATCGGTTAAGTATCCGTGTCGAACGGCTGCGGTGGGTGGCCGCCATCTTTTTATTTCGCTTTTTGTCCACGCTAGCCGCGGGGGACGCACTGTGCGATTCAGCATTTTATGAGTGACAATATATATATACAGATATAGTTTTTTTTCAATATCATTCCTTTATTTTGTTATTCCGAGAAGAGTCTCGTTTACCTGTGGTTAATTTTAGACAGCTCTTTAACTAATCAAATCGTAAATTACTCGGTCGCCGGAGACGTGAACTATAAAATGTTCACTATTTTATGGCATATTAAACTGGAACCATTTATTTATCTTTGGGGACGGAGGACATAATAAAATTGTGGGATACTTACTAATGAGTCGACCTCTGGGTCTGCTATGTAATAAGGTTTTTCTTGACGTATCTGTGAAGAGAGAAACGCATGTTATTAAATTGTATTACATTGGCTACACTAATGTAAATATTAAGTTAAAATCATCATTGCCATTTTTAGTTAAATCGCTCATATGTATATAGTATTTAAGAAACAGCAAAGATTAATTGTCAACACATGGGATATAATGGTGTTATAATACATGCGAATAGTAAAAAGAATACATAGATAACAGAATGGGGCCGGGTGGTAATGCGAGGCTAATAAAACCCGCGCTCGGCTGCGCGCGCGCAGTCATAGAGTAAATGAAGGCAGAAGATCTTATCGGCGTGACCAAGTGCGATGATTACATTCCACAAATCATTGCAAAAGTGGTTTCGACCATGTCATAAACGAGTTAGAACACGTTTTAACTTTAACATTTAAAATTAATTTTTTTTTGTTAATTAAAAATCTTGAAACGTTAGTCACGAAGTAATATATTTGTTTTAAGAATAATTTAAATATCGTAATACCAACATATATGTAATATAATTATTACGTTTATGTCAGCAAAAAAATAAATAGGTATAGTTTAACAAGAATAAAATGAGAGATGACTAAAATAAAATGCTTTTACTTTATAATCTTTATTGACATGAGAACCGTTTTTTAAAGTTTTACCTTGGCTTGACCGGAAATGCGATGCTATCACGCATCTATGCACCGTGCCCGGATTACAAATGGCTCTCAATTTTTATTAAAAGGCGAATTCCATGAGAAATATACAAAAAATAATCATAAATAAAAGATTTAGAAAGTTTACTAGATATAATATTTTATCATTCAATATTTTATAAATGTTCAAGATGTCAGGTAAAAATTGATAAAGATTACTTGACTTCACTACAGGTATTTTAACAATATTAGACACCTATTAGACTTGACTCATCAACATAATTTAGGAACATTGTTCAGAGAACATTACACCATAATGTGAAACACGATCTATTTGGCCTAAACAATAATTTATCCATCTCGATAGCCAATCTAAAGGCATGTGAGGTCACAGACGCCCCTCCTCCGCCGGCGGCAAGGAAGTCCCTCATTTTGGGAACCATCGACCCGTAAACCCCCACTTTTCGGCAATTAAATGCTAATAAGGTACATAAAATTCATCGGTATATACTTAAATAACAGATTTATATAATATATTGCGTTTTTAATGTCTTTAAACCTTTCTTATCTAAATTCTTAATTATTTTAATGTTTTTTTTTTTTGCTTAATAAATGCGAAAATTTCTATATGTGTATGTTTGTTACTCTTTCACGTTAAAATGGCTGGACGTGTTTAGATGAAGTTTAATTTGACCTAGT
Organism: Fabriciana adippe; assembly: GCA_905404265.1. NCBI lineage: Eukaryota > Metazoa > Arthropoda > Insecta > Lepidoptera > Nymphalidae > Fabriciana > Fabriciana adippe. Next base: position 13,345,861 of record FR990000.1, on the reverse strand, counting down.
AGTAGTGATCTACTTGTTGCGCTAGCGGTCGCAGGTTCGAGTCCCACTGGGGGCATTCATTTGTGTGATGAGCACGATAGTTTGTTTTCCAGTCATGAGTGTTTATATTTGTAATATATATGTATTTAAAGTTATAAATGTGTAGTGTATCAACTATCTGGTATCAATAACACAAGCCTCGTAGCTTACCATGGAACCAGAAGGTGCTGTGAGTTAATGTCCCGACACATTTATTGATTATTATTATTTTAATACAGAGATAGGCTATGACCTAGAGTAACACATAGGCTACCTATTAGGCACCCACGGACGCACTCAAGCGAAGCGAAGTTAAGTCGCGAGTTTAATTATAAGTTTCTTTATCACTACAATTCTTGTTTAAATGTAATATGCTTATAAACCTTTAGTAAAATGCCTTATACTTGTAACGGTCGTAGGTTTTATATTATAAAAACTACTCAGTGAGCAATCGAAAGGTCAAACGTATCAGTCGATTGAATCAAGAATTATATTTTTCAACTACTATACTTACTACTTATTAACATAATGGAAGTGTTTTTAGTTTTATATATTAATATGTAAGTACCTGGGCGACCGGGCTTCGCTCGGAGTTCTTTTTTGTTATATCATATTTTTTAGATTAAAAAAAAAATAAAAACTTGAATAAATACAAAAAAAACTAAACAGAAGTAAAAACTTTGTATCCGACTGGGTTTCGAACCCGGACACCTGTGATTGTCAATCTTGCGCCTTGGCCGCTTGACTACGATGGTTATGCCCGAGCGTAAGAAATTAGCGACCATATTTTGCGTTGAGTAATGCGAAAGAAAACCGATGAACACTCGGAAACCCAGACAGTTTTCCCAAACATAAGGCTAATCTAGATCGATTTTTCGCCACCGAAAACACCCACATTCCAAAGTTTTAGCGAAATCGTTAGAGCCGTTTCTGAGATCGCCGGTATAAATAAATAAATATACAAGAATTGCTCGTTTAAATATATTAGATTTATGTGTGTAATGCAATGTAATATTTTAGCTTTAAGCTTTTAAATAGAACTTTAAATAAAAGTGCAAATTTTTGAAGAACGTCTAAATATGAGAGTATTATTATTATTCTTAGGATTTCAAAAAAGGAGAATAGATTAATATAACTCAAGGGTAGTCTATCTATAGAAATAATAAAATTCTGAGTCGAATCTCTACATTAAATATTTTTCGGAAAATCTTATTGAAACAGTTAGTATTATCGATATAGAGGCCGAATCTATAGTTCTTAGAATTTTTGTATCTGTCTGTCTGGAAACGCATAACGAGAAAACCACTGAACAGATTTTGATGGAATTTGGTATGATGATAGCTGGTTGACCGGCTCAACGTACCTATAGGATTTACTGCGGGAATTACATATCTCATCTCTAAGAAATCTATACTATACCTTAATACGTAACTAGGGACTAACCCGAGCGGATCGAGGTTGAGTCGCTAATGACATATAAATTTCAAGAAAAAAATCCACTTGTATGAAACAAATTAGCACTTTAAATTTTTTTAAGGTTTAAGTTTTTAAAAACAGTATCGTTTTTGTTGAAAAGTAAATATTTAGTGACAAATAAAACCTGTAGAAGTTTAAGAAGTGAAATACGATGTATACAATAACTTTTGTTTTTGTATCACTTCGTTGTTTCGTTTAAAGTCACAAGGATAGATTAAGCATACAGCTATTATGTCACAAATTCTATTTTACAACCAATGGTAAGAATCCCATAAAAATAAACAGGGCTATTGAGAATAACTTTTGACTCGCCCTAAATATCTTTGTCCGATGACAATTGTCATTTTCTCCGTGACGTACCTGGGCTTTTATTATACCATCCTTTGTGCACTTTCAGGCGAAATATTGCATTGTTTGTCTAATTGAATAAATGCCTCATGTAAGCTCTATTGTTCGCTCCCTTCGAGCTAAGGACGCGTGAGTTTACATCTTGACGGGATCGTCATAACCCATTTTTTTCTACAAGAAACTGACGACAATTCTGTCGTTCCACAACAAGTTTGTGGACTCGAATAGTTCAGCTACCTGACTAAATTAAAATTCGGAACCTACAATTATATTTATAAGGCTATAATCGAATGCCAGAGTGGACATTACCCCCGCAATTCAAATTATACTCTGCTAAACATAGATTACGGTGCATAATGAAATAGCCGTTTAACCGATTCTTATTATCATTCATATCGGTGGTCGCCAGCATCAAAATCGCTACCAAACGAGGTACCCTGTAATTTGTAATAAAAAATCTATTTATAAGATAAAATAAAGCATGGAAAGGCTACCTAAGATGTTCGTCGATCGATCTCGTCGGATTTTTAATAAATCAACCGTCCCGAGCCATTTTGACGCTTGTCAAAAGCTCGCATATGATTTAGATTTGTGCGTTAGTGCCGAGGTCCCTGCACTTAATTATTCTGTAATGCGTAAAGGTTGAATTTTGTAATTTAGTTAAGTCGCCTCCTATTTAATAACTTTTTATACGATGGACGGCGCGCGGCGTGCAGGTGATTTTTTTTTTTTTATTTTATTGTTGGCCTAAAAACGGTGCGCCGGTACGCGGCTACTGAAGTAGTTCATGTTCAAAATTATAGTGTTTTAACATGGTGCTTTCTGTTACAAAATTTATATTTATAGTGTGCGCGTGCGACGTCGTGGTCACGTGGTCACGTGGTGGCGGCGGTGGCACGCCGCGGCCGGATTGTTTTGGCGACTCCGCGGTCGCATATAATCACCTGCGAGGACAACGACGTGCGAATATATTTATTTCGCCCGCTTTACTACCGCTGTAAAAGTACGTAATGAACTAACGTCTTTATGGCGCTATTGTAAACGTCAGATATCAGTCATTTCTCTCCAGAGCGAACAAAAAATATCATAAATATTTCTTAACAGAACGACTCCTACTGAATATTGTAACCATAAACGCAGCTCTATAAAATGAGGTTGGGTTGTTTAATTTTTGTTCGACTCCGAGCTGGAATTAAAAGAACTTAGACGTGGGACGAAACGGGACCTTTTGTTTGCTTAACCCTCGTGTCGCCTGCGCCATAAATATGCAAATGATAGAAAAGTATTCATAACTAACTGGAATTCATAAATATTTTACTGCTGCCAGTTTATAAAGGTATAGTAGAAATATGCAATGTCGTGGCATTCGGAATTTGTTCGCCCTACATTCGACTGAGTATGATGGTGCGTCTGATCTCTTAGCATCTTTTGCTCAGTAAACTATTTATTACAATTGACCAATTTGTAGGATACCGTATTCTTGAATATTTGAAACACATGGTGAAGTGTGGGAAGGGACTAATCTAAGTCAGAAATTTCAAATGATACTTCAGTGTCTGTGAAGCGTTATCCCCATTAGTGCGAGACAGAAAACGAAGTAAGAAAGAGAGGCATAAAATGAAAGGAGAGTTTTTCATGCGTTTTTTGCCCCAAAAACCGTGCGTTCGAAAATTTTATTTTTAATACAAGTAAAGTATTCAAAAGATACGAAGGCAGGTAGAAGACGGCCTGGTCGGGGTGTTTGCTTAGTTTTTTTTTCATCGTGCAAAGAATTCAAGTTGATTTATGGCCGTGGTCTGTGACGATTTGTGACCTGTAATTTCTGATGTGAGTTTTGTCACTAACGGACGGTCTCTTGATTTATTAATTTATAAAACCTGAGGAGGCGTGATTCGGTTTTGACAGTTGTCTGGAACATGTAATTTTGTGTTTATGGAACGTATTATTTCGAACGAAATGATGATGTGTCAAAATTAGTAAATTAGGTGTTTTTGCTTACAGCATCCCTTATTTTACTAAAGCCAATCATCGTTTTAGATATATGACATCAAAGATTAGCTCCACGCTGTATAGAATAGGTAGACAAAATATAGTTATTTAACTGGACTCTAATTTGAGGTAATAAATATTGCGAGATCAAGAACAATCTTTATATTTCAAATACTAATATTTATCGCAAAAAACGATAAAGCGTAAATCTTAGTGTGGCCAGTGTAACACAATTAAATTTTGTACTGTGTTTGAAAGTATTTCTATTATTATAGTTAGTTTATGGTCCAATAAACAGTGCAAATCACGCATCCTCACACGGCAATACTTTTGCTGCGTTAGTTGAGCATTTAACCGGTCCCTCGGGGGTCATTTTAGCCCAGAAGGTCAGTTTTTCGGCCATTAACGCGTTCAGAGGGTTGTGGAGGAATTAAGCAGGGTTATAAAGGTGGTGCATAATGACTCACTCTGGGGCAGTCGAGTAGAATGGAGTGCAAGTAATAACATCATTTCAAACCACTAATATTGTTTCAACGATTAAGATACCAAACTACTGTTACGACTCTCTAGGGATTCATTTCGAATATAGTAAATAAAGTATTCAAATGTTACTGTTCTTATTCTAACTGCTTTTTAAACAGGTTTCAGCTATAAGCTAGAAGCTGGGTCTAGATTTTAATTAAACTAAAACCAATAATATTCTTGGACTTAAATTCATAAGAACCTAGCAATCTAGGAATGTGGACCAAAAAAAACAATACTTAGAGCAAAAATTGGACTCATCATCTCCTTTTATAAATATATTTATTATGGTTTTCGTTTTACTAATTCTGATACATCCTATTGTTATTTTGTGAAACGCTTAATATCTATAATAAATTTTTTGGGTAAATGCTTGTTTCTTTTTTAAAATCTGATGAATACAAATGATGGATTACATTTTTTTTTAAGCATCTTAGCATGCATCGGATTAATGTGCTATGAAAAGGCAGATGTTTCTTCATAAAAATGTTAAAAAAATGTCTTTCAACAGATAACTATACAAAGTATTGTATATCAGAAATCTTCTCTTAGAAATATTAGTATTATTAGTATAGTGATGCATAAGTAATACTCCTTAATACTGTGATCTTTAATATTATCATCTAATATTATTTGTCACCCGTTTCCAAAAAATAGAAGACATTTTGTTACCGAGTCGCTATTTTAATCGTTTTGTAATACTCCATTTACCTGTGATTAATAAATCTCGAAACCTATTAAAATGTTTTCATTAAGCGTACAAAGCGGCAATTGAGGCAACCCTTGATATTTCTCATGACTTCACCGCTAAGGAGGTACCAAACAAACAAACAATGTATTCATAACGGTCCGTGTTTATAACAGAAAGCACTCGCACACGCTCGATTCGAAAATAAACAAGCCAAAGTGTTTTTCGACGGTGAAAAAAACAAATTTTAAACAGCGTATTGAACTAATACGGATTCCATAGAATACGCGAGTTAACCCTCAAACGCAACTACACACGTACGTAACGCACAAACGCTAGTAGGCATTATGAATAAGTAAGCATTCGGCACCCTCGTTCTATCTACCTTTTTTAATTTCCACGCCACCCCAAATCCCACAGGGCCAAAAATTAAAGTGTAATGGTGCAATGTTTAATAACTTATCTGCGGGACGAAATGTGTTTTGGCTTTTGTTAATATAATTTTTAAAGTTAATACCTTAGAAGGGTTGGAAAAATCGATACTCGTATTTGCATATCGGTATTAGAGGTTATGTTACTTTGTAAACGAATGGTGGGATTGGATTTTGGATTTACAATTGGGCTGTTTATTGAAGCGTATGGTTTTATAAAATATTATTGTTTATTGTTATGTTTGTTTTAAATAAGTATACGAATGATAACAAATAGATATCTGAGTTATTAACATCTATTTGCTAATTGTTTATTAGATAGGTACAGTGTTTGCATATTCCGGAAGTAATATTATGTCCTACGATTGAGTTGGTTCAATTTCAATTTCATCAAATATTCGCGTTGCCCATACAAATAGAAAAAACCTCATCGATTTAATGATTATCGTTAAGAAATGTCTTTTACAGTAAAATATAGAAAACGAGTAGTGTAATCTAATTTTATTATACAAAATGAATTAAAGGCCATTATCTTTGAATTATTTTAATTCGATATAGTATCGAATATATCGCTATTCGATTAAGGGTAAGAAGCTCTTAGCTCAAACAAACTTAGGGCGATACTCCAAAACAAATTACAAGATTTCACCATTACTGACCCCTAATCATCGACACATTGATGAAACAATTAGAGCTCTGGACGCGGAAGGGTTGTACGTAATCTTGATTGATCTGCTACAAATAACTGTTTCTTCGTCACTTTACGCCACGGTTTGGATTAGGGATAACTTTTGCACTATATATGTAGGGTCCAGATTGGCTTATAAATTATTTTTATTATGAAAATGGATATTCTCAAAGAGTTGTTAATGGTTATTTTTATTTATTTTACTTATTTATTACATAAGTCGCTAATAGAGCTCACATTCTAACAGTACTACATGATATAACAAAAGAAAGATCTAGACTTAATGGTGCCCTAATTATAAACAACAATACATTGTAATGAGACAACGACAAAATAATTATAAGTACATGCAAACAAAAACACAACCAATTAATTATTATATAATATATAGTAGTTTAAAGAAACTTAAACTTTATGGTTATATTTATAAGGAGTATCAGAAAAAATATCAATATCATGGCTTGTGTATGTTTTGTTAGATCGTTAGTTACTCAAGTAAATTTTACATAATTTTTATAATATAACATTTATAAGTCTCATTCTTGTCGCTTTTCAAATAATAAAAGTTAACTGCTAATCTATAAGGTAATTTAAAGTACAAGCCTATAATTTATAATTATTTACTCTTATAGAAATGGAATTGAATGGAATTGAGTCTATACAAAATGATTGCACATTTTTAATGTATAATACTCAAAAGTGATTACAAACCTTGCATAATTGTGTTTTATTACACAACTATAATGTCAGAGGTTAAAAAAATGTTTTAAACAAAAAAATAGCAAAGGGAAGACAATTAAGTCAGACCACTAGTAATATCTAATTTTAAACTACAAGTCTCTAATTAAAACGATGATGGGCTATTATTTCTAGACCTGGGGTATCACGCAAATCGACTAAGAACTAAAATTATAGAGCACTTGATCGGGGTGAAATATGTATGTTGAAGATACAGGGTTGGTAATAGAAGGGTAAAGAAGATTATATTAATAATTTTGCACGCGATCATAGCTCTTAATATTTCCTTTTAAGGAATAAAGTTGTATGATTTACAGTTTTAGGTATAGCTTATAAAAATATAGCTAAACTGTCATTTTTGTGGTAGGGACTCTAATTATTACCAATCAATGTCAACCCTCAAATAGAAACTAAATAGTATTAAAAGGTACAGCAATTATTATAGCTGATAATAGGGCCGTATATTTAATGGAGAAGGTAAAAAAAAAACTTTAAAGAAATAGCTGATTATTTTATTACGAAACAACTGAAATAAAAAACTGATAAATATACCTAGTCCCTTTATGGATAATAAAAAAACTGCTAATTGTTTCTTTTGTGTTATTTACGAAATACATATTTTGACTTTAACCTTATATGTACTATGACAAGAAATCTAGAAAATCAAACCTGGGACTTTTTATAAGGTATAGATATACTCTACTTCTTTAGTTAAAAAAAAAAATTACATCGAAATAAAACTTATAACATATCACATCTCTATAATAACACAAAGTGTGAGACAAATTAAAACAGTTAGCATTTATAACAAAATTAAACACATCCACCGTACAATTGATAAACATTAGGCATCGAAAAACGTTTCTACCCCATATTTGTAGGTAAAGACACCCTAATCCATGTCAGCTGCTTCTGACTGGTCGTAACACACCCCCACAGACATACCCTTATTTACCAACAGTAGCCCCAAGACCTCCACTTACCTTAAAAGTGTATAAAACAGGGTGCCATTCTCCACTGGTCCTTTCGACAGTGGACAAAAATAACTTGACCTACAAATATATACCGGCAGTCGCACGGTTGATACGAATAAGCTTGTTGTAGCGTATCAAATTAAACTGGTCTTTGTCAACAGGGGCGCTTGTACCCTGTCAAATACATAATGAGTGTGTTTTTTTATTATTTTTAGAAATTATAACGCAGGCTTAAAAGATCGATTCGCGTTTAATGATTTTTGCTATGGACACCGATTAAAAACGCAATGTCGTTATCGATACGTATCGAATTAAAAATATCGATTGCAGCAAAAGCAGTAATTAAGGAAGGCATTTTATAATAACAAACATGTAGATGTACCTATATATTAAAGTAGTGAAAATATGTGAATTGGTTATTTAACTTTAATAGGTATATTATTAAGATTTAAGACTTTAAAATATTAATAGTTAACGCAGTAATGGTACTGAGGATATGGTATAATAAATTTTATATAGCCATATGAAAGTATCGAGGTATATAACCCGACTAATACGACTGTGCAATTACATTTGACGGATTCGTTAAACTTTACCGCCCATTTGTAAAGTCGGTTAATATTGAAGAAATCAGGACGTATGCCCGGAATGCGTTTGCGGCTTTCATAATTAAAGTTAATATACAGAGTGTTTACTATTAAAAATTTACTTAGTCTTAATACTAAAATCAAACTAAGCTTATAAATGACATAATAAAAAAAATTAAAATTACTATTATTATAAGAAAATATAAGTATAATTCTAATAAAAGAAGCCGCAAACCAAAGAAAGCTTGCAGATAATAAAATATGTACGGACGCTCGCAACCATAAACTTTATAAAACAAAAAATGCCAACAAACGGCTTGTTGGAATTTTTCAATCAATACGATTAGATCTCTCTATCAATCTGCTAGAAATGTATATTGTATAGTGTATAAAAAATCACAACCTGTATCTGCACCTAGTGTATTTATGTCATTATTAACAAGTGCGAATTAACACTCATTTGGTGTTCATTTTAATCGCGAGTTTTCTTAACAAAAAATAACATTCCACCGCCATCTGTGTCCATGCTTTTTGTTTGCTCCCAAAACGGACTCTAATAACACCTGACACAGTCACTAAAAATATAATAATTAAAATTATAATTATATAACCGTTTAAAGTAAAGGAAATGAGTGTTTTTTTCAATAATAATGGACTGGTTTAAAAAATGCTATTGAATTAATACTAGATATATTAATTTTTGTCTGTGGCTCTGCTTGATGAAATAACCAATTTATATTCATAAAATTATGTCCGGCTGACTGACTGTTTATCGACGTGCAGACCAAAATGTTGGAATATGGGTGAAACTTTGGTAAACACAACCTGCCCAGGGCAAAACCACTAGTGTTGAAATAATTTTTAGAATAAACATTATAGTAATCAAGAACAGATCGACTCCAACTGTGTCGTAGCAACCATTTCGATTATACCTCTCAAGTAAATGGCAGTAATTTTAACCAATGTATTTTAATAACCTTTACAAAATTTAAGATTGTTTCAAATCTTATAAACGGTCATTGTATATTCAAAATGACGTAGCGATGAAAGAGCGTTATGTTTAGTACATCGGCATATTAATACTGTTTTAAGCGTACAAAAACGCGATCCAAGCCGACTCAGCGTGTCAGCTAATTGAGTCTCGCACGCTATCGCATGGTACCGGAGTTCAATCACAAAGTTTATACGCGAATTCCCTTATATCGTTCATTTTTAAAGGCAATGACCTCATAATTTATTGGATCTGATCAAGAATTTGTTATATCCTAAATTGTAAGACCTCCTGCGTCGATTTTTACATTTAATTTTACATATTTATAATCATAATGAAAGCGATGTTTTCCTGTTGTAAATATGATATTTTATTGAGGCCTTAAATTGTTAAACAGTTTTTGCTCCTGCTCCACTCAGTGGTACGGTGATACAATGTTGGTTTTCAAGTCCATTGGTTAGTATAATCATACCAATTAGTAAAAACAAATGTACAATCTATCCTCTAGATTCAAAGATTATTCACTGCTTTCAAAGTAATTTTACAACACTCTAAATTTCTTAATCAAAATTACATCAAACGTACAGACAGACCAACAAGAGATATTACTACACCAATATAAACGTTGAATGCGTTTAAATCGAGATATTGCGTCAATTATGCGTTCTGTTCATATCTTCGTTTGCCATCTTTTGTTACTTAGAACTGAGAAAATTCTAGGTCAACTGGTATAAAACATTTAATGGCTGTATAGCCCAACTCGCAATGCATGCCAGGTATATGTATCGGAATAAACACGAATACGCCTAATATGACATACAAATTAAATAAATATATATATATATATATATATATATATATATATATATATACCTAAACCTGAAATTACAATAACAGTTACATTTCATTTAAAAAATGAAATAAAATCGATTTCAAATATCGATCAACATTCTATAATTAAATTATAACTCATCCTATACAAAGTAGTAAACAAAAAAATACAAAGCAGAAATAAAATTTGAAGAAAATGTGTAAGGAATTCGGAATGGTGAATCCAAAGGGGATGATAAAATGAAATCGCCGATGCGTTAAAAAAAGACGACTGCGTGCGAGTGGGACGCAAAAAACGTATCGTATTGCGGTTCCACTCTGGCGCGCTTGGCTAATGATGAATCAGGGCCATCAATTTGATTTTAAACTAGATATCACATGTGACTTCGCTTATCTCTCTAAGAAACGCTTTATATTATACAATGTTAGTGTTAGCTGCGAGGTATTCTTCTTCGCTTTAATTTGTTAAGTTCCGTCAATATGTAACGTTTTAAACTTATTTTTTCTCAGTTAATTTGATGAAACATTTCTTTTTAATAAGAAATACATTACTTATATATGATTAAGTTAAAAGCTTTAATAATAATATTCGTCCCGACAGCCCTGCGCGGGCGCAGCTGCATGATGTCCGTGTACCATTTATTTATTCTATATCCGCGCCAAAACATCCAATTGGATGATGGCGACAAAGAGCTTAAATTGCGCGTCCAAATCCCATAACAATAACGGACAGATGTAACGATTGCTCTTATAGTTATACTTTGTAATTATTATAGAAAACTTTAGAGCCGACAGTAAAACTGTAACGGTTGAGTCTTCATTTGCGTGATGAAAATACTTTCGTTACTATTATAGTATTTTTTTCTACGACAATTTTGATTTTAATTCAAGCATGGAAATTCACGTTTTATTAGTGAAATAAATGCACATGGTGTTTGTATAAAAATATCACATAATGACCTAATACGACGTTGTATTTGTAAACATATCCGTAAAAGGTGTAATAAAATCTAATCTTTATCATGCTTGAATATAATAAACATAAAATTCTCATGTCACTTTCTAAACCAACACGAAAACAATATTAAAAACTATTATTTACACAAAAATAGTATGCTATAAGGTTGTAACGAAGTACAGACTTTAAACAGATCGGCATGAGCGCTGTATAAGCCAGGTTTCTAAATCAAGATAACTCTACAAATAGATCATCTTCAAGTGGAGTGTTCGTGCATTGCTATAGTTTTTACCAGTTCGTTTAATTATAATATTTTAATGCGAGAATGTACGCATCGGTTTTTTCTTGGATAATTAACGCAGTAATATTATTTTCTCTATGTTTATTGCACTAATTTTAGTTGAGTGTATATACGTTACGCTAGCGAGATCGTTCATGCTCCATATAATTATACGTTATTTTTTTATAAAATTTAACGTTATTTGTGGATGGAAACCTATTTAACAGACGTTAACCGTATTATATATAATATTAACCACTGAACCGATGATTCAAATACCGTAATATTTATATAATGATACTATAAAACTAATGTTATTAATGTGTGTTTATTTACACGTTTGCCCTGTTTGGCTAAACCGATTTGAGTGAAATTCGGAAACAAAATAGGTTATTTAACTGCAAGAGATGACGTTTCATTATATTACTAACGAAAGTACTTTAACTATAGTAAGTAAAGTAAACTACAGTAGACTTAGTACCCACTACATATAAAATGTGTGCTAAAGACTATAATTTAAACGGACATAACTAAAACGCAATTTGTCTTATAATATAGATACAGCGTAATCTAAATCGGTAGATGCTATAAATATTTTTAGTTCATTAGCGTATCCGTGACAAATACCTATATAATACTGTTAATTATTTTATAATATTAAAATTCATTTATTCATGTTGTAAAGTGTTCGTTGCATATTTTCACACCTTGCCAGCCCTACACCATTTGATACGCATCAACATAGCTTTCGGTATAAACTCCATAGTAAAATTAAAAGAAAATTAATTAGATTACGCCAAAAAAAATAGACTCAACACGATACACATGTTAGTTAATTTAAAGTTAAAAATTTAATGTTAAACAATGTTTTTAATTCAAATATCTATACTAATTAAACGATGTGAAAACAAGTTAAAACTGACAAAGATTAAAAGTCGAGGTCAATTACATCCGAACCTTTAAAAAAAATTAATGTGTAAAGAATAGGTTTATTTACTCACAAAAAATTAAATTTTGCTATTAAATGAGATATTGTATGAAATAGATTTAATTAACACAGCAAGCAGCTTTAGAGGGCTTTCGTCACGCTACTTGACAGTAGAAATTATAAGCTACTAGATTTTAAGCACGCAACATGTTAAGAGCTTCGTAAGGCATTAAAAGAAAAAGCTATCAGGCAAGTGACTTTCAAGACATCTGCCGTTGGAATGAGATTATCCCACTTACTTGCTTTCGTTTTCTGTAGTTTTAATGAGTAATAAAACTGGAATTCGATATCTTTTATTGCTTACAAATATAAAAAAAAATATATATTTTGAATATGTTAAAGTTACGACTTGTTATTAAATTAAATAAATTACACAAATAAAAATTTGGAAATGGGAAATATTTGTTGATTATTCAAATTGTTTGATCGCATTTTATAATGAACTAGCGACTTACCCTCGCTTCGCTCGGATGCGTCCCTAGATATATTTTTTTTTTTGAGCGAAACCCTAATTCTTTTTCTGAAATAAAAGTAGCCTCAGATACTCCTTATAATATCAGCCATCTGTCAGTGAAAGTCCCATTAAAATTGTTCCAGCCGTTTCGAAGATTAGCCGGAACAAACAGACCGACAGAGAGACAAAAATTTTAAAAATTGTATTTTTCTTATAAGTACCGTACATATATAATTCCATATGCATTTAGTATAAAGCTGTTATTTTGGCATTACAAACAGACACTTCAATTTTATTTATCTGTATAGATTATGCGTATGTGTTATAATATAACAATAGAGCAAAAGCTATTTAACTTTACGGATGAATTGACACCAGCTATGACGCGTGTGCGATTTAAATGCCACAAATTACTCTTTATTCTAGACACATCACATTATATTTTGTAAATAATTAACTTTCTCGTAAATTATAACTAAACGATCATATCTGTTGATAGCCTCGATAAATACAATGCTTCCTTTTGATAAATTGTTTGAAGCAAACCTTATATTAAATTAAAATTGATAGAACGTCGACTTGACGTTCTCTCAAAATATCGATTACGTACGTGAAACAGAACCATTCACTTATTATATATCTATTAAATGTGTGAAAATAAATATACTAACTACTAAGCCTCGACACTTGACGTATAATTGAACTGTATTTGTTTTTATTAAAAACTAGTTAGCACCTTGAACGGGTGGGTAATAAAAAGATCAAGCTTTTAGAATCTGACATTGCTACTTGATTCCGATAAACGTTCACTCGATCACATCACTACGCCAGTGATGTGCCACACTCATGGCGATGACAGCGCAGGATGACAGTATCACTACTAAGCCGATCGCTCGCCACAGAGAACACTATATCAATCACTCCACAATCGTACCGCATGCCACTTAAATAAATTTATAACATATTAAGTACGTTGAAAATAAACACTTTACCGTTTATGATTTATTTCGTGCGCCGATGAATTATGGTCGTTGCTTATTAAAGTGTTCTAGAGAGGGAGGTCCGAATTTTTATCTCTTTTTGTGGCGATTTCACATGCCACCGCCACCGATAAACGTTTTATTGGAGTAATTAAAAACCAACGATTAGCTTTTGTACGTGTTACATATGGACGCATGATAAATTTGACACTTTACAACGTAATCGGTAAACGATATTTTTATTGCACTATCACAACTTGTCGCCCAATACTGATTTCGTAATTTATGTCATAATAAAAACATTCCCGTTTACGCTAGCTATCTATCTAACCTAAGTCAATGTAAAGTAAATAAATGAGTAACCGGTCAGTTCCATGACACTGACATGCTATCTGCGACGGTTATCTCCCAACCCCGGGGGTCAGCTTGCAATATTGTAAACATAAATACTATAATATTTTAATAATTAGTTCACATAAGTCTTTGACTGATAACGAATCAATAATATTATTGTGCGGTTAAAAAGTGAAATTTATGAACGCCCGTTCAAAGTTACTTCCGGGTATACTTGACGTTTTAATGTCAGTGAAGATGTCAAAATTATTTCAAATTGCATCCCACCGCAACATGTCAACGCCTATTCAGCCTATTCCGTAAAAAATAATACAAACAGGTTGTGGTATAATAAATTTATAAGAAAATAACATATCTCGATGATTGTCGGTTTGTTGCCAGATTACCCGTTTCATAATATCGAATTGATACAAAATGACTCCATTTAAGGTCTTTTTTGTTCAAATAATAGGTGTTACTGCTGATTTACATTGTTGTATTATTACCGGAACCGCATAATGAAATATTGAAAACCCTTACTATGAAAATATTATCAATATATTTAATATTATGCAATTTACTATGTTCGGTTTGTATGGAGAATTCAATTTAATTTTTGTTCCGGAGATTCGTGACGGGCTTATTAATTTTAATAATAATGATAGCTATTTTATGAGAACAAAAACGATTCAAAATGACATAAGTAATTTGTTTGCTAATTTTAATAATGATTTTTAAAAATCCTGTGTCTTATGAGGAATTAAGCAGTGCATTAAAAAAAATTATAAAACAAAATGTAGATTAAAACAGGACGTAACAAATCGATTACGAATAAATTGAAATCAATTCCGATCGATATTTGAACGGTACTAAGCCCTAGCTAACCGGTAACCCGTAAACAATCAATACGTCGCCCACGCAAACCAATAACTGATTTTCCGTTGCTAATTACGCTTTATAGTTATTAAAGCTCGAAGAAATTGCCGCCGCTGATTTACGGGACGCCATTTTGCGACATTTTAATATCCGAATGCGTTGGCGCGCTTTTTTCTTTTTTAATTCTGATGGGTAATGGAGGCAGGTGCGTCGCCACAAAGTTATTCAGTCCTGCATTCTCTCTTTCGCGAGTAATTTTCGTATGGTGTTTCTAAATGGGTTTTGTGTATGGAATCGAATTGGGAGGGCAAGGGTTTTTATTTTGTTCCAATGGTATTCAGCCTTTTTTATATTTTTTGCAATATTTGATAAAAAGAAAAGGTTTTTGCGTGTAAAAAGTAAAATTGACGTTGAAAGTTGAGTATTGATTGATAGAAATAATTTATCATTTGCAAGTATGATACTTAGATTTTTGTTATACATGTACATTTGTATGTATTTAGAGATGGAGATTCGGCAATCTGTTTATATCGTATTTTAGTTATCGATTGCGTTATCGATTTTTTTTAAGGTTGTTTGTTTATTGGGTTTTTTTTCAGGAGAACAAAATATTAAAAAAAAAATATCGAAATCAAAGGAGCTTAATAAAATGTCAAAATGATATAGGTACAAAATACCCGGACAAAAACACAAACAAGTGTTTAGATATTACTGCAAAAGTAAATCATGGCATACCTGTTTACTGAAGACTGCAATATCTTCGTTGAAGGACTCAGACGAGCAGACGTCACCGCCGGCCACCCCCGGATCCCGGGGGGTACATGTGGCCAGCTCGCACTTTTCAAAAATCAGCGCCAGCAGGGGGAAGAGGGGGTGCCTGTAACATAGATGTTGATCAATATATAAACCATGCTTTACCCCACAAATCGCCATTTTGGTTCAAGTATATCCATGAGATATTTTTTTTTGTTTTATTGCATTCAAACTTATTATTTTCATTTTATTGTAGATACTTATCAATCATAATGAATATAAATACCAAAGTTCCATTTCAATAGAAAGATTGACCTAAAACGATTACTATTAAAATTATTAGGTGATTCTTTAAATTGACATAACTTTTTTATTTATGAACCGATTGAAATAAAACAAACACTAAATGTTAAGTGAAGCTTACCACAATACATTAATGAAAAGCGCACCCAAATCGGCTTAGCCGTTTCTGAGATTAGCGCGCACAAACGCACAGACAAACAGACAAAAATCCTAAAAAAAGTTTTGGGATCTATTGCGTTAATAAAGACCCCCAATAATAGTTTCTCTCAAATATCTTCCATGTACAGACAACGATCAGTTACACTTTTACTTTATATATATATTTATACACTTTTATATCATCTCTACATAATATATACTTCTAAAGTAACGATAACAGGTAATAGTTATTATAATCCACATCTCATACCACAGTAAAAAAATACTAACACATAAAAAAAACTTCATCATGATTACCTACATCTCATAAAATAATATAAAAAACAAACATACAGACAGATATAAACATTAAACTTATAGATATGACCAGATCTAAAGATTTATACGATAAAAGATATGCAGAACGTGACATTGATATAATCGTATGATAGGTGATAAAATATGGTAGAGTAATAAATGTAGGATGGATTTTTTTATTTACCCGACTGCCTAAAAAGAAAGGTAATGTTATTTGAATGTATTTACGCTTTTTATTAATAAGTCAAGCTTATTTAAATAAAAATATACTTTTAAGTTACTTCATACGATTTTGTTGTATCTTAAAGTTTTTTTTTTAAATTATATATGTACATTGTACATAATATATTAATTAAACATTCGTGTCTGTAATAAATTTTATTCAATACGTAACTTGATATAAATAGTAATGGTATTGACTTAGACCATGAGTTAGAATCATGAATGAAAAAACAGCTTAACCTAAAGACCACATAAAAGACGTAATTGAGAACAAAAGATAAAATAATATTGGTAAGACGTGACGCTGATACCATCAAGTAAAGGAAGTGAAACTGTAGTAAGGCTTGGTGATAGTGTGAGCGGTGTTTAGATAATAAATAAGAAGAAAAGTACGTTTTAATTTTTTTGAGCGGAACCCTAATTCTTTTTCTATAATAAAAGTAGCCTAAGTTGCTCCTTATAACATCAGCTATCTATCAGTGAAAGTCCCGTCAAAATCAATCCAACCGTTTGGGAGGTTAACCGAAACAAACAGACAGATACACAAAAAGTAAAAATTGTGTTTTTCTTATAAATACCGTATATAAATTCATATGCATTTAGTGAAAAGCTATTAGTTTGACATTACAAACAGACACTTCAATTTTATTAAAATAAATAAATAGATACATAGATACAATTATTGTATTACAATATTGTAAACAATTATTATTTTAAAAGAGCAACTGTTGAGTTTCTCGCCGGCTCTTCTCAGCAGAACTGCCTTCGGAGCCGGTGGTGGCTTCCTTACGGACTGACTACACTGACATTTAATTTAAATTTAAGATTGACGATTCAAATTGCTTGTAAAAGTCTATTTGAATAAAGTATACTTTAACTTGATTTGATTATTTATCTGTATTGGTTGTGTCATTAGAATGGTAGTATAAGATACTATATGGAAATATTTTTATCCTTATATATAGAATATATAGAACTGTACTTACCTTCTTGCGTGCATTAATTATTTAACCAAAATTACAAGTAAGTGTGTACACTGTATAATGCGCTTTAAAACGTATCATCGTAACATGATAGCACTTATTTGTGCAAGCTTAAGATTTATCATACTATATAACAACTAGCGACTCACCCTCGCTCCGCTCGGGTTCGTCCCTACTTACGTTTTAAGGTTTAATACTTTCTTAGATTTACGCGAATATTTGACATTTTAAATAAAACTATCTTTTCGGATTATTTCGCGGATTTATTTTGATTTTTGGTTCCCGACGTTTCGAATGCTTTACAGCAATCATGGTCACGGGAGAGACTAAGGTCTTAGACATCTCAAAAGCGTTATATACTTGTTACAGACAGTGCCTACCCACAAATTTAAAAATGATTTTGAAAATTCAAAAATGGCACCAGAGTACCTTACAATATTTGTTGATTTAATTCTAAACATATTAAAAATATTAAAAAGTTTAATAAGTATTTGTTTAATTTTAGCTGTTATTATTATAAATATTACAATATTTAAAAAAAAAAAAAAAAAAAACTTTAAGAATTAATAATGTAATATTATTTAGTGTTGCTATTACTATAATATGTCTAACCACAAAGAAAATCAAAATATTAATTATTTATTAAATACTAATTATTTATTAAAGTATTATTATTGTTTTATATGTAATTTAGAAAATTAAATTTTATAATTTAGATTTCTAATGTAATTTTAAGATATAATATTAATAATAATACTTTAATAAATAATTAGTATTTAATAAATAATTAATATTTTGATTTTCTTTGTGGTTAGACATATTATAGTAATAGCAACACTAAATAATATTACATTATTAATTCTTAAAGTTTTTTTTTTTTTTTTTTTTTTTTTTTTTTTTTTTTTTTTTTTTTTTTTTTTTTAAATATTGTAATATTTATAATAATAACAGCTAAAATTAAACAAATACTTATTAAACTTTTTAATATTTTTAATATGTTTAGAATTAAATCAACAAATATTGTAAGGTACTCTGGTGCCATTTTTGAATTTTCAAAATCATTTTTAAATTTGTGGGTAGGCACTGTCTGTAACAAGTATATAACGCTTTTGAGATGTCTAAGACCTTAGTCTCTCCCGTGACCATGATTGCTGTAAAGCATTCGAAACGTCGGGAACCAAAAATCAAAATAAATCCGCGAAATAATCCGAAAAGATAGTTTTATTTAAAATTTTAAGGTTTAGTATAGATTTCTCAGAGATGAGATATTTTCCCGCAATAAAAAGTATCCTATATGTTGACCCGGATAACCAGCTATCATCATACCAAATTTCATTAAAATCCCTTCAGTAGTTTTTCTGTGACGCGGTCACAGACAGACAAAAATTCTAAAAACTATAGATTCAGCCTCTGTATACATAATAATGACTATTCCAATAAGATTTTCCAAAAAAATATTTAATGTACAGATTTGACTTAGTTACAATTTTATTACATGGATAGATAAATGTAATTGTGAATTAAAATTTCAAAAAACCATGCAAAAATACGGCGGGTCGCTAGAAATATAATTTAATATATTACAAGATCCTTCGGGATAACTAATTTGATTAGATAGCAGTATCTACTATGGTGAAGGTTGTGGGTTCGAATTTAGCATGAGTTATGGTATAATTTATTCATGTAATAATAAATTAACTTATTTAGTTATCGCAAGGTTTTTTGATTGACCTTAGGAAATAAGACGAAGACTAAGTGTCGTTTTAATATTCTAAGGCCAATCGAAACAAAACCTAATTTTGTCTTGATTCAAGGTAGGAACATATTACTTTTAATCTAATAAACTCCATCCAACTTTTAAAATAACACACAAATTCAAACTTATAAAAAATCCATAAAAACTCTAAACTTGGTCTCTATTACGTAGGTACATGACAAACATTCCAACTAATAAATACGTATGGTTCATCTATACAGATAAATAACATTGAAGTGTCTGTTTGTAATGTCAAAATAACAGCTTTGTACTAAATGCATATGGAATAATATACGGTACTTATAAGAAAAAACAATTTTTAAAAATTTTGTCTGTCTGTCTGTTTGTTCCAGTTAATCTCTGAAACGGCTGGACTAATTTTAACGGGACTTCCACTGGCAGATAGCTGATATTATAAGGAGTAACTTAGGCTACTTTTATTTTAAAAAAAGAATTAGGGTTTTGCTAAAAAAAATTAAAACGTACCTAGGGACGCACCCAAGCGAAGCGAGGGTAATTAGCTAGTATTCAATACACGTGTTACTGATCATGCTATCATTTTAAAATGTGTATAAATAAATGAAATCGTTAAAGGAATATCATATTTTAAATCAATATTAATACGTGTAATGATTTCTCGAGTAATTAAAATGTTAAAATACCAAAGAGGCGTTATATATTGTTTATATATTTCTATCACGCGATACGTAAGTAATAAATATTATGAGCAATAAACTATTTGATATGTCGCGTATCAATTCGTAAAGTGTATGTGTATTTTTTTTTATTCAAAAGTAATATTTTAATATTTTTACGTATTAATTATCATGTAAGACGTATCGAGATAAAATCTTTAATTTGTAGATGTACATGTTTTATTTCAACAGATACATAAATAACTATGTCAATTTGAAAGGTTATTAAAGTATATATATATATATATATATACATCTATATGAATTAAAATAGGCAGTCATAGGTATTATATAGTCAACTTTTTACTTTGGAATAATTGTGTTTATTTTTTTTTGTTTATTTTAAAATTGACTATATAGTATGGATAGTAATAATTTGTAAATTGAAATTATTATTAGTCTAGTTTTCACATCCATTGGCATTCCGAGCAATAATCATTTACATTTTGATATAGTTTATTTATTAATCAAAACATATGACGTCACATGTCACACATAGCATGTCGGTGACGCGAATCCATAAGTTTTGCTCCTACCAAAAATCACCCAATGCGGCATAAGAAGTTTTCACTTCAAACAACCGAATTAAGACTCTATCTAACTCATTTTTTTACTACGAGTATTCTATCTATACAGATAAATAAAATTGGAGTGTCTGTTTGTAATATTAAAATAACCACTTTTTACTAAATGCATACGGATGTATATACGGTACATATACCAAAACAACATTTTTTTATAATTTTTGTCTGTATGTCTGTCTATTTGTTCCGGCTAATCTCTGAAACGGCTGGACCGATTTTGACGGGACTTTCACTGGCAGATAGCTGATGTAATAAGAAGTAACTAAGGCTACTTTTATTTAAAAAAAAAATAGGGTCCCACGAAAAATAATTAAAACCAAATTTTTGTTTTGGGAAGCAACCTAGAGACGAACCCGAACGAAGCGAGGGTGAGTCGCTAGTTGTTAATAAAATTATAGGTACTATTTTCTATAAATATCGATTACATATATTTTTTTATTGATTTACCTACAGCAGGGCGAAACATTTTCCTAACAATGTAGTATGAATTATAATTACAAAGTCTATGAAAAACAACTTCAATCATATAAATAAGACGATTAAAATAGCGATTAACCTTTAAACAGTAAGAACCATGACGAATGTGTGGTCTCCTATCGAGCGAGTAATTATTTACATTAAAAACCATTAAAAATAATTAATCTGATAACGTATGATGGAGTGATTAGTGAAACTATTAAAATAATGAAATTTAAATCAAAATTATAAAGTTTATGTGAAAGTAAAATTATGTATGCATTGCTTTGGTTAATACATATTCTTTATGAGCTTTTAATATTTGAAATTGATATATGTATTGAAGACACGTTTGGTTCAGTTTGTAGTGACCCTACTTGCGGTGCCAGCGGTCGCGGGTTCGAATCCCGTTGGGGGCATTCATTTGTGTGATGAACACGAATGTTTGTTCTCCAGTCATGGGTGTTTATATATATAATATGTATGTATATATGTGTACACTATACATCCAATATCTGGTATCTATAACACAGGCCTCGTAGCTTACCATGGAACTAGATGATGTTGTGTGTTAATGTCCCAACATATTTATTTATTTATGTGACAGCTTGCAATTTTGAAAAACTATAAATATATAATTATTATCAATTGATTTCCATATTATTTTAGTTAAATTATGAAGACTA
This sequence comes from Fabriciana adippe, assembly GCA_905404265.1. Lineage (NCBI taxonomy): Eukaryota > Metazoa > Arthropoda > Insecta > Lepidoptera > Nymphalidae > Fabriciana > Fabriciana adippe. The sequence goes on along the minus strand of FR990000.1, from coordinate 13,323,817 downwards.
AAATTCTAAGAACTAATACATTTTCAAAATTACGTTATGATAATAAATATTAAACCGCTCTTCAACCCCGCTCATACTAACGCCCGACACACAAACTTCTTGACAACTTTTGATCTGATAAACAGATCGTGAGGACAATCCGCGAAGCGTCGCACCTCGGGGCCATCTTAAAGCGATAGATGTAAGCTCTTAAAATCTCGACCATCAATCTACCCTTGTAATAAAGATATTTTATCATATTTGAAAGGGAAAATAAAAAAGTTAGAAAGTGTATTTTTCCTTCTATCAAACTGAAATTGGCATTCCAATACAAATAACAATTGATTATTGAAGTAAAACTTCTTTAGAATCGTTGTGAGTTGGAACTCGATGAAACAAAAATGCGACACTATAAAGAGCCAAACACGTAAATATATAGGATTAAGCCGTCGAGAGAATGAGATAGAATACATTGCCATGTTGCCATGGTAACCGTTGTTATTGTCTGACTTGTTATTGTCTGACAAATATATAATATTATATTCTTTCCGTATATACTATAAATATATGATTTTAATATGCTTAATATGCCTTATTTAATTATATATTGATTTGTTTTAATTTAATTGCGATATTTGCCAAAGAAGTTTTATAATACTTTCTTAGATTTACGCGAATATTTGACATTTAAATAAAACTATTTTTTCGGATTTTCTTGCGGATTTATTTTGATTTTTGGTTCCCTCCACCAAAAATCTAAATAAATCCGCGAAAAAATCCGAAAAGACAGTTTTATTTAAAAGAAGTTTTACTTCAACCGCGCGTAAAGGTTACAAGGACCCATTTTTTTTTCTAAATCTAAAAAGCTAAAGTCATAAAAATAATAGGTAAAACAAGCTCTGTTTACTTGCTAAAGATAAGAATACAACAACTATCATCCCTTGACTTCTCTACATACTTTGAAGTATATTAAAAAACATGCAACTTATTTATGCTGTTACTTTTATCAGAATAAAAAATAGAGCTTTTTGGTAATGTAACTGAATATAGATTGTACAATAGGAATGGATGAATAAGCAAGAAAGTGCTGTACCAAATATGCACTATACATATATCTCACTGAATTAAGTGCCAAAGTAGAAAAGAGTGAAATGATTAAGTTCTTCCCATATCTATTTTATTTATTATAATTTTTATATTATATTTTTATTTTATTTACATTTTTATACTAGCGAATCAACCTCACTCCGCTCGGGTTTATTCCTAGTTAGTGGTTACGTTTTAATATTTAGTATAGATTTCTCACAGATGAGATATTTTCCCGCAGGAAAAAGTATCCTATATGTTGACCCGAATAACTAGCTATCACCACACCACATCAAAATCTATCCTGTGGTTTTCTCGTGATGCGGTAACAGACAAACAGACAGACAAAAATTCTAAAAACTATAGATTCGGCCTCTGTATCGATAATAATGACTATTTCAATAAGATTTTCCAAAAAATATTTAATGTACAGATTCGGCTTAGTTAGAATTTTATTATATGTATAGATTATATTTTTATTCCTGAATCGTACGAGTAAATCATAATCACAAAACATTAACTCGATTTTATAAAGGTACTTTATATTATTGGCTTACCCTCGTTTCACTCGGGGGTGTTTCTAGATGTCTAACAGTGACCTATGTGTTACTCCAGGTCATATAACCTATATTAATCCAGGTCACCTAACCTAAATATACCTGTATACTAAATTTCATCCATATCCATCCAGCCCTTTCAACGTGAAAGAGTACCAAACATATAGAAACACTCAGATAAACTTTGGCATGGATCTCAGTCGTAGTAGTCTGTTTTACTAAACTTTATAAGTTCGATCTTTTAAAAGTTCATTTTAAAAGTTAGTTTAAAAAGGAAAAAAAGTGTGTGTGTGCAATTCACACACGGTAGAAATGAAACTTCAGAAAAGTATCCTACGAGAGAATGAGATGAATATATAGTATCAGAAGTAGGATAATTATAAGGTTTTTTTTTTTTAAATATTTTTACTAAGTTTAAAAGTTATTTTACATTTTATTTGACATAAATATACATTACACTATTCAGTAGGTAATTAAATTTATTATTTTTCACTTCCTGTGTAATGTATTCCCTCTCAAATAATTGAATAAGGCATATTAGGTATATTACAATCATAAATTTATAGAAGATCATATACGGAAAGAATATAATATTATATATTTGTCAGACAATAACAACGGTTACTATGGCAACATAGCCATGTATTCTATCTCATTCTCTCGCCAGTTTAATCCTATGTATTTATGTGTTTGTCTCTTTTTAGTGTTGCATTTCCGTTTCATCGAGGTTCAAATTATAATGATTCTAAAGAAGTGTCACTTCAAAGTTTTATTAAAATCCGTCCAGCCAGAAGGGCATTGTATAAAAATTATCAAAACAAACAGATTTTACATCGAGTTGATAATAATTTTGCTACCGTACATTTCGAATATTTGATAATAATATTATCAATAAACTGAATATGTTAAATCCTTAAGATAACATCGCAAAGTTAGCGATTAGTGTTGTTGTGACGTTCAACGGTAATTACAACGATAATGCAGTAAAAATAACATATCCACACATATAATAAAATTCTAAAAGTTGAATTTGTACATTAAATATTTTTTTGGAAAATCTTATTGAAATAGTCATTATTATCGACACAGAGGCCGAATCTATAGTTTTTAGAATTTTTGCCTGGCTATCTGTCTGGGAACGCATCACGAGAAAACCACTGGGCAGATTTCGATGAAATTTGGTATGATGATAGCTGCTTATTCGGATCAACATATAGGATACTTTTTACTCCGGGAAAATATTTCATTTATGAGAAATCTATACTAACTGTTAAAATGCACCTACGGACGAACCGGAGCGGAGCAAGGGCGAATCGCTAGTGTGTTAATAAAATTCACCGAAGTAAATATAAAATTCCTAAACGTCTGCTTTATTATTTATTATTAATCCTTTGCATACAGATTATTGGATAATAATAATAAATATAGATAGGTATATAGGTAATAAAATAAAGATATACATAATAAGAGATTATAGTCCTTTTCTGTATAGACTTGGGTTTTCTGTATTTATACACGTGCATTTATATTAATAATTAATGTTTTATTTACAATTAGGCGTGTACATACATATTAACCCCCGACGTAAAAAGAGGGGTGGTATAAGTTTAACGAGTGTATCTGTGTCTATCTGTGGCATCGTAACGCCCAAACAGATGAACCAATTTTAATTTAGTTTGTTTTGTTTGAAAGGTGACTTAATCGAGTGTTCTTAGCTATACCTAAATCAAAAAAATCCGTTCAGCCGTTAGCAGGCTATCAGCTCTTTTCTAGACAGTAAAAATATATGAGCAATTTCCACAGATCTAATCGATTCGAAACTTGGTATCACGTTACTTCAATGACGTCGCAACGATATGTTAACCTTGGCCTGATGCTGCAGCATCACCTGGAATCTGCAAGGTACTTAACTCTTTACTAAAATACTACAGAGATATCATATTTGGGCTCATTAAAATGGCCTCCTTGAATAGATTATTGTGTTGCAGTTGTTTTTTTTTTTAATGTAATAAGTATGTATTTTTTTTTTATAAAAGATTTTAACTATTTATTTTTTTATTTATACATAGTGATGGTATTTATTGATATATCAACATCAATTTGTCGGACATTTTCATTGTATATAAATATTATAAAAAAATTATAAGCAATATATGAATTTAATCTTTTTTCAATTTTCATTAGTGATAGCCATAAAAATATCGATGTCAATGCATAATGTATTTAATAGTGGACGTATGTATGTATGTTTTGATATACCAGTGTTCGCCCTGTGATCGAAATTCGGCCATAATTATTATTGAAAATTTAGAAATAACTAGCGACTCACCCTTGCTCCGCTCGGGTTCGTTACGTTTTAACATTTACCTCAGAGATGAGATATTTTCCTTCAGTAAAAACTATCCTATATGTTGACCCGGATAACCAGCTATCATCATACCAAATTTCATCAAAATCTATCCAGTAGTTTTCTCGTGATGTGGTCACAGACAGACAGATAGACAGACAAAAAATCTAAAAACCTCTGAAATTCTGAAATTCGGCCTCTGTATCGATAGTAAAATCTATTTCAATAAGATTTTCCAAAAAATATTTAATGTACAGATTCGACTCAATTAGAATTTTATCATATATATCGAATAGATTTGTCCTTACATATCTGTAAAAAATTTAACTGTATTCAAAAATTGTGATTGATTGAAGCTCGTCAAAAGCTACTCAACAAAAACAAATGGTTGACTAACAGAGAAGAAAAGGCACTGAACTATTTTTTTTGCCTATTTATGTATAGATTCATAAAAGCAAGTCACGAGATTCGCTAACATCAAGCCTATGGAGTCTGCGCAATAAAACAAAAGCAGAAGTCAAAATATAAGTGCTATATGATATATCTATATAAAAAAATCGGTCAAGTGCGAGCCGGATTCGCACACCAAGGGTTCCGTACCATAATCGTTTAATTTTTTTTTTTTAATTTGCATAGCAGCCTTTTTGAAATTCGTCAGCTTGGTTTTTTATTATTTGTTATTGTTATAGAAATACACATTCTTTGAAAATTTAAACTCTACATAATATTACGGTTCATGAGATACAGCTCTCTAACAGACGGACAGACGGACTGATAGCGAGGGCTTAGTAATAGTGTTCCATTGGCACCCTTCGGGTACGGAACTCTAAAAAGCATAATACTACTCATTAACTGACTGATTTATCACGAAATCTCTAAAAGTACTAAAACTAAGATCGTATTTGAGTTGATAGCTTGTGTTTATAGTTGATAGCTTATTGAATTTCGATGCCTAATAAGAAAAGGTTCTTAGAAATTTACATTTTTAGGGGCAAAGGGAGGGGGGGAGAGAGGGGGGATAAGGAAAAACATAAAAATATAGTACAAATAAGACTAATTTGAACATAAGAATCTCTAATAAATGTAAACAGTATTGTAATGACAACGCTTATTGCTTTGAAGGTCACAAGTTCAATTCCCATATAAGGCAAATATTTTATTGCTATACACAATTGTTCCTGCTTAGTTCGGAAAGCGTTATATTACTAAAAAATCAAGCAACATCTACGTCTAATATTCTATAGTATCAAGTCACACTTTACCACCCGACTCACCCATATATCGCGTCCTTATCGCGTTTGTGGACGAGCGGTTCGCCGGGCAGCGCATGCGCGGGCGCAGCCGGCGGGGGGTAGTGCACGGGGGGGATGTGGGGGTGCGCGAGTCTGTGCTCATGGTACATCGCGCCGCCCTCCATGTAGCCCCCGCCGTGGAGGCTCTCGTCGTACTGGAAATATAAGGAAATATATCAATATCATCATCATATAAGTCGAAAAACATCTGCTAGACATAGCCCTCCCCCCAATAATTTCCCCGTCTGCCACCCTTGTGTCATCTGAGCCCAATGGATTTGCGACTTCAAGTATCAAGAAGCATGTCATATATGTACACGTACAGTATTTATCTTAGAAAGATCAAAACTTTTAATTAGTCTAGTATCAAGATTATTTTTTTATATAAAACGTGAGTTTGACGATATGAGAGCGCTACACCATAATAATTACATTAATTAGGTACTTACCTATTAAAATATGTTCATAAATCATTATTTATATATAAAAACGAATTTATGACCAAAAATTCTATTAATTTTTTATTTTATAACACTAATAGTCAAGAAAGTACACAATTTAAACATTATTTTAAGATGCTTGCTAATAATAAGATGAAGTAAAAGAGCGTAACGGCTAGTATTAAAGTACTATTTATTTTTACGTTCAATCGTAGTAACCAGGCGATTTATCTACCGTATAAACGCAAAAAATATCTGTATAGAATTTAAAAGAAACATTCGCACAAACAAAAAAATTGCACTGTGTTTTGTGTTTAGGGTCATCGTCCATCGCGTGTCGGTCATGAAGTGCTAAGTCTATTATATATGATTAATGAGTACCTATGTCCACATAAAATATTTGGTTTTTATTTATTTATGCAAAAATGTAAACATATATCATATTTATTATAATTATATTTTAAAATAAAACTTTTTTTTTTCATATATATATACTGTAGTGTTAATGAACTCAGAAACTATTAAGTGACGTAGCAAGGATCGTACGAAAACGTCGAGTCATAGACCGTATCCATCATCTTTTACCTCCAATTAAATCCTCTTTCAAAATATATCTCTAGATTTTAAGGATGAGCGTTTTAAAGTTTGACAGCCGGTGCTTTTGTACTGTAATTATTTTAAGTGTTGTTTTAGAAAGAAGTGTAATATAATCATTAACTAAGTGAATTTACTCATACCATTTTATATCATGTTCATTTAGAACACTTCACATGACTACCATACCACATACTCATCCTCGCTTCGCTCGGATTCGTCCCTAGCTTGATGCTTCATACGAACTTTCATCCCCATTTTTGCCCCCTTAAGGAGTGATTTCCGAGATAAAAAGAATCCTATGTCCTTCCCAATGTCTCAAACTATCTTTTCACCAAATTTCATCTAAATCGGTTCAGTAAATCCAGAGATTGTGATTATTAATAACAATTGTAGATAATAATCTCTAATATATAAAATTTTCGTTTCACAGTTTTCGTTGCCATACTCCTCCGAAACGGCTTGACCGATTTTGATGAAATTTTTTGTGCTTATCCGGTATCTATGAGAATCGGCCAACAACTATTTTTCATCCCCCTAAATGTTAGGTGTAGTCCACCCTTAAATTTTATTTTTTATTTTTTAGACAAAATTTTTAATTTCTATTTTTTTATGATACAACATACAAAAATACATACAATCCTCAATTTTCACCCTTCTACGATCAACCCTTATTTTTTAATAGCCATTTTAGTAATAGGAAATTATTTATATGGCAAAACAACGTTTGCCGGGTCAGCTAGTAATACTATAAAGTTAAATTCATACCATGACAATTAATAAGTACATACGTCATACACTCAATCCCTACGAAATAATAAATGTATGTAAAAGTTAACAATTAAAATATAAAAGCAATCAAAATTTTAATGTATAATTTATGCATTTTTTATACTTACTTAAAATAGCGTTTAATTACCCGAGTACGTACAAAAAGTAACATTATAACATCGTAAAGTTTCCAGTTAACTGCGAAATGGTGAAAAAATTACATAAACAAATAACCGTGTATACAACAATGATAATTGTTAGCATCTATGCTAATATAGAATCTAATTTTTGTATTTTTACGACTCATGAATATATATGACTAGAGAAGTGCGTGTCTGAAGTGATTGGAGATTTTAGTTCGGGAATTCTACTTTTCTGATATTTTTTTTGCTAAGTTTACTATAACTTTGTAAAGTTGCTATAAGCTATGTAAATTTTATTTAGATACTAGCGATTTAGATACGTTTTAACGGTTAGAGTAGATTTCTCAGAGATGAGATATTTTTCAGCAGTAAAAAGTATCCTATATATACCCGGATAACCAGTTATCATCATACCTAATTTCATCAAAATCTGTCCAGATCAGACAGACAGACAGACAAAAATTCTAAAAGCAATGGATTCGACCTCTGTATCGAAAATAATGACTATTTCAGTAAGATTTTCCACAAAATATTAAATGTACAGAATAACTCAGTTAGAATTTTATTATATATATATATATATATATATATATATATATATATATATATATATATATATATATATAGATTGCACTTTATTTTTCCTTTTTCCTATACAATATGTTTTTTTTTATCACATAAATTCTAAGCTTTTACCTATTACTTATACAAATATTAGCTTTAAAATTACACACATGTTTAGTAATTGCAATTTTCAAACACACCTGGTCTAGTTAACTATTTATTATTAGAATATGTAAATCATACAGCATTAACTTTGCAGCTTAAAACTTGAATTTAAATAAACATATTACCTACACAGAGCTTTTATAAAGACACCTTTGAAAAAAATATATAGCGGACCATCAAAAAGAATGAGTAAGCGGTTTGTGCGATCGATAGCTGAGCGGTGGAGCACCTGTTCACGCCTTCAGTTTATAATTTTAATGGCCGACAGTATTTACAGTTTATTACTATTATTTCACACATAAATATAAAATCAATAACAGCAAGTATCTTTTCACTTAACTATATAATATAACGAGCCTATATTTTATATTGGCTTTTGTTAAACTAAACTTTTTGAATCCACACCGTCGTTTGTCTTAAACGTTCACTTTACACGGGAATCAAACTCACGACCTCCATCATCGTAGACAGTGCAAATCACGTCCCATACATGATGTACTGGTCGTTGAAAACCAATAAATAAATATTACCCTATAGTTTCTAAGTTATAAGCATGCAAACCATTTCATATAAATGTAAACGCTAGATTACATCGTATACCCAGGTTTATAGCTCATTCTGTATTGTGAACGTTTTATGTGCAGATTAGCACTGGGGCATTAAGTTCTGGCCCATACAACGCTTACCATTCCTAGCCTATACAAAAACAATTCGATCTCTGTCAACTGTATTTAATTGCCTTGAGTTAGTATTGGTAATGCAAACTTAGATTTTGTTCGGTAAGAAAATTAAAATATTAATTATTCAAGCCATATTATTGTTCTGTGTGTAATTTTAAAATTTACAAGTAAAAAATTGATTGAGAATAATAATTTTAATTTAGTTTTTTTTTTGTCAAAATATTTAAAATCAAAATATTAATAATAGCAACACTGTTACTACATTTACAAATGATTTTTTGCTTAATATTTTGATTTTAAATAATAGCAAAGTAAATTAAAATTATTATTCTTAATTAATTTTTTAACTTTTTCATTTTTTTGAGATTACACACAGAATAATAACATGGCTTGAATAATTAATATTTTATTTTCTTTATGTTTATAAATATAATAATGGCAACACTAAATAAGATTACTAAGTAATAAAGTTTTCTAAAAAATTGTAATAATTATAATAATAACGGCTAAAATTAAATAAATAATATTCCATATTCAATTATAAGACTAATTAAAATTATAAAAAAATAATTAAAATTAACAAATATTGTAAGGTACTTTGGTGTCGTTTTTGTATTTTATTGTCTGTAACAACTATATAGTGCCTTCGAGACATCTAACACCTTAGTCTCTCCCGTGACCATGATAACTGTAAAGCATTCGAAACGTCGGGAACCAAAAGTCAAATAATTCTGTGAGCTTTTGAACTTTTAATTCTTAAAGTTTACACTCAACATAAACAAATAAAGCACACAAAGCTCGGTTCTTTTGTAAACTTTTAAAAACTACAGTTAATCGAATATACATAATTCAGCAGATATAACTATGCGTATTTTATTTACGTGGAGGCGTCTACATTTTTTTCTGAAACAAACAACAATAGAAATTATAATTGCTAATATTTTTTGCGCTTTTATACAGCACTGTAATTACCAGACTCTGTACATTGATTATCCATAAAAGGTAATTAAACTCCAGCTGCTATGATGACGTCTTTAACTTGCAAAACTTAAAAAACATTTTCATCAAAATTGATATAACAATATTATTTTTTAGCAATAAAAATAAATTAATAGTAAAAAAATATTTAAAAACAAGCTTTTATTTAAAGCTCTAAAGAGAAGAAAATGTACTTTAACTTAAACCTATCAATTTATTCCATTACATAATTTATATATTAAGAAAGCTCGTCGCAAGATTTACTTATTTTATTATAAAAAACATATTATTATTTTTAGAATTGATTATGTCAAGATCAAGTTACATATCGTCTCTTCTTATTAATCTATACAAATAAATCTCGCGACTAGCTTTTTATGCGTTTCAGCTCAATCGGTTGAGGACAACTGGTCTATGAAATGAAATAAACTTTATTCAATTAGACTTATTACAAGTGCTTATGAATCGTCAATTTAATGTAAGCGTCAGTGTAGTCTGTCCGTGAGGAAGCTACCACCGGCTCGGGAAGCAGTTCTGCTGTGAAGAGCCGGCGAGAAACTCAACAGTTGCTCTTTTAAATATCCTAAAATTCCTATCCAAAATTCCGTTACAAGATTTGTCCCACACATACTAACAGGGGAAGTTTAATAAAAGTATATAATTATAATATAAATTCATTCTGACTTTTTATAATGACAGGCAATTAACAAAATACATTAATTTTATAAAAAAAATATTGTAAAAACTTAAATATGTTTATTAAAAGAGCATGTGAGTTGAAAAACAAGTATGCACGTATATGATATAATTAATATAGATATTCCTATAGGCTATGCAAAGTGATAGCAAAAAGTTGTTATTGTACAATTGCATACACTAAGTAAACAAAATAATATTTATTTATATATTTCTTAAATTTACCTATACATATAATGAAATTGTAACTAAGCCTGTACATTAAGTATTTTTTGGAAAATGTTATTGAAATAGACATTATTATCGATACAGAGGCCGAATCTATAGTTTTTTTTAGAATTTTCGTCTGTCTGTCTGTATGTTACCGCATCACAGAAAAACCACTGGAGGGATTTTGATGAAATTTGGTATGGTCATAGCTGGTTATCCGGGTCAACATATAGGATACTTTTTACTGCGGGAAAATATCTCATCTCTGAGAAATCTATACTAAACTTCAAAACATAAGTAGGGACGAATCCGAACGGAGCGAGGGTGAGTCGCTAGTAATTAATGTTTTCAACAAATTTTTTGGTGTAGTAACTTCTCAAATAAAGTACTTTAAAAATAATACTGTTCACGTTAGCTCTTTTTTTTTATATAAGTATAAATTCTTTAAACATTCTTGGACCCGAGCAAAATTGAACCTGCTACTCTTTTTCAAAGTTCCTATTATTTTTCCATATTGCTAGTTTGTTTTATAAGATTTGATTATATTTATAAAGGTAATAAAACGTTGCATAGGATTGATAGATGCATTCATGCAATATACAGTTCAATAAAGTCTCATAGACATTTTATCATTAGTTTTTTAAAAAACGACTTCAAAACACTAAAAAGTAAAAAATAACTGATTGGTAGTTTTCATTTACTACAGATACCTAATCAGATATTTTCGAAGTCGGTGCTAGCCGATCTAAATCAAAGCGAAAGCTTACAATATTACCAATTTATGTATAATATTTTAACAATAATAATAATTAGAGTTAATATCTTGTCATATTCACCTATTAGATATTCATATTTTAAAGCATTGTCGTCTGTTAAAAGAAGTAGGTTAAATTTTCATTAGCTATTTTTTAGTGGTAAGTATGTTTTTTCAAATTTAAACGGAATCCAACTGGAAGTATGCACTTTTAAACAAAAAAAGAATTTTCCAAATCGGTTAACAAATGACGGAGTTCTGAGGTAACAAACATACAAAAAATACAGTCAAATTGAGAACCTCCTCCTTTTTAAAGTCGGTTAACAATAATATATTAATTATAATAAACACAATAACTTGTGTTTCTTTTCTTTTTTTATTCTTCTTTTTTCTTCTTTTTTTCTTTACATAATGTTCAAAAAACCTTACAGCCTTGAGGTACGTGACCCTTCTAACATTGTAATGTCGTATCGTTCTGGCCGACTTTTGAAAAAGGAGGTAACAAACGCGATTGTTCTTTTTTGTATATTATATGTTACTTGATATCTTCACCAATTGTGAACCGTTTTATTGTATTTTTTTTAAATGACAGTCTTTATCTTTAGGGTGATCTTATATAAATTTAAATTAGCATTAAACTAACAGGATTTTTATTGATCTATACATATAATAAAATTGTAACTAAGTCGAATCTGTAAATTAAATATTTTTTTGAAAAATCTTATTGAAATAATCATTGTTATCGATACAGAGGCCGAATTTATAGTTTTTAGAATTGTTGTCTGCTTGTCTATCTGTCTGAGAACGCATCACGGGAAAACCACTGAACAGATTTTGATGGATGATAGCTATTTATCCGGGTGAACATATAGGATACTTTTTACTGCGGGAAAATATCTCATCTCTAAGAAATCTATACTAAACGTTAAAACGTAATCGTAGTGAGTGGCTAGTTATTTTTATATATCTATAACAAGTGACCCGTGTTCTACTCTTGGCTTACATATTAAAAGTGACCGCTGGTACTGGCTATTCAGGCCATAATCTATTTATATGTAGAAAACACGTGAAAACGTTAAAAAAAAAAAAAACATTTTTTGTAGCATAAAAAAATCTATTTTTATACATACTTTGATATGTATATTGAGTGTTATTGTTAATTTTTTAACTGAAGCAGGAATCAAACCTGTATACAATATTTGAAGACAAATACCTGCCCTCTGCCTGTACTCTACCTAACTAATGTCTTCACTATACTTCATTTGATAGTACAAAGTTACTACAAACATATTCTATTTAAAACCAATATTAAGATTACTAAGATATTAAATAGGTGCTTTAACATGTCACGTATAAATAATGTTTTAATATTAATAATGAGCACGAAGCGACAAAATGATATCTATCGTGTCATGAAATGCATCTGAAATAACGTAATATGTTAGGCTTAGGGCCGTCCGGGCTTATACCTGTTAAAACAAAATTCTAAGATGAATGCCAAAAGTCAGATTTTGCTATAGGAAAAGATTAATCCCCTAGGAGAGGGATATAGCGATTTTTATTTTTAAAGCCTTCTAAAAAAATATAAGTATAGGTAATAAAAACAATATAATATCTATATCTATACTAATATTATAAATGCGAAAGTTTGTGAGAATGTCTGAATGTATAATGTATGTGTATGGATATTTAACTTTCACGCAAAAACTACTGAATGGGTTTTAATGAAACTTTGCAATAATATACCTCATACGTCAGGATAACACATAGCTACTTTTTATCCCGGCAAAATGTACGGTTCCCGTAGGATAGACTTGTTTTTGTTTTTCTAGCTAGTTATAGATAAATATTTGGATATTATATTTTTCTAGCAACATAACCTAGCTTCAAATAAATTCAAAACTATTTTCATTTTTATTGATAGAATTTTTTGAAATATTTTCTTAGTCCTAGCATTATAGAAAAAGCTTATTTCAACCTTTTTGATTTAACAGTTTAATTTGATTGGTAAACAACCTCTCTTACATACAACTTAATTAACTTTAAATATAACTAATTAGTATCTTTCTAATCTAACTATCCTTAAAAATCGTGTTTGGATTTATCCATGAAAGAAGATATCAGAATTAACCAAGAAATATACTTTTCCATTTATTGTATGAGCAAGGACTGTACTACATGAAGACTAAACAGCACAAAACCGTGTGCAGGCACTAGTCCCAAGCTCTTATTGCCCGGTCGACGACATGACACACTTTAGCTTACGTCATTAATTTGTAGGCATTTGACACTACATGTGGAACAGACTCCAACCGACTTCAAGCGACTTCAACTCTTATATCACGGCATTAGAGCTATGTTAACGAATTTGCCGGATAAAAATATTTTCCCATAAATTTTTGGGTCAGTGTCGACTCACATACCGGCACGTATGAAGGGATAGGGGTTATTAGAATTCTAAAATCATAGCTATTATTTAAAATTGAATTATTTAACACCTCAAGCGAACTACTTGTGTATTTCATAACATAGAAAAAATATAAATAGATGTGAGGCGCTAAGCTGTCCCTTCGAAATAAAGTTAACCATTAAACATTTCGAAAATATGTAATGACTACCTTTTGACGTCTTGAAAGCCGGTTCCGAAATTAAATGATACGTTTTCAAAATGGAATCGCTCAGTCCCGCCTTTTTTCTGAGATAACCTTTAGTCCGTCGGGTTGCCATAACGAAAAAAAATAAATAAAAATCATACGTTTTAATTTTTTTAAATGACATTCCTGCGGTTTTTTCTCGCTGGGAATCTTTACTGAGTAATAAGTTCGTTTCGATCCGGCCGGTTTTTGCGATCCGTATGGTTTCTCGGATTTGTTTCTTTATGATACACAACATGATTAAATTTTGACGGTCGGTTAGTGTCGCGCCGACGTAAGTCAGGCCGTGGCCGGTGGGGCTGATGAGCTCGAGCCCCGTTGCGATAATTAAAGCCTCGTGGATTAATCGCTTCAGTTATTCAAATTCTGCCCGCAATACGCCCGCTGGGTTGGTTTTTTACGATTGCGTCTCGAGATTAGCGTAGGTTGGTTCTGAGAAGTAAAAAATCTGTTTTGTGGCAATAATTAAAAATGACTAAGATCATATGTTGCGGTCGGCTATTCGAATATCTTCAACGTAAAGGAATTCAAAATATAGACGCTGTTATATAAAAAATACGGTGAAAAGGGACGAGTTTTTCGAATACAGACGGTTGGGGAAGACTGAACCGTCACTTGTGCCCGACACGGGGTGGGACATGACGAACGCCACCCTTAGCGGTCCTGTCTCACTCCGACGCGCGCACTCACCCTTAGCTCTGTCTTGCTCCCTGTCATCTGGCAAAGCATTCAAATGTCTGGGGCTACCAGAAGCGATTCGTAACAGTGAATAATGTATTTGAATAGTTCACAATACCTAATAGTAATAATGCGAACCGGTACAAAATTCATCACGCTGCAATGAACGCTAGCCTTTATTAGTTTGCCAGCGCAAACTGTCGTTTCAGTGAAAATAAAACACCAAACTGAAGTAGGATGTTGTTTAAGGTGTGTTTTTATGTATTCTTCAAATTGATAGCGGTAAATCAAACGTCGTTAGACCTTACGCGACGCTCGTATCCAATTTTACTGCGCCACTCGACCCGTACGCAACATGACCGTAAAACTTAGAAAAATCTTTTATATTACCTGTTACATGGACGAATTGAGATATATAGCGCGAACTAGGAACTGCGCACTGACACCGGCCGCTTTAAATTACCAGCGAAATAACGTTACAGCGGGCGCTAGTCATAAATTCTGTTTCATTCATGATGCGACATAGCAGAGCCGATGCATTCAGTGCGTTTGTTTCTCGACCATAAATACTAATAAAACGGCCTCGTTACGGGGACGGATCGAAAATCGGGCACACGACTTCTTAACGACACCTATTAGGGATCTTCTGTCTGGTCGATTTAATTGAAAAATTGTATCCAGAGCGTTGCAAGAGTTGTATCCGACTCCCGCGCCGGATGCGGGCCCAGACGTCCATTATCCCATTTGCTCATCCGCATGGGGACACAGTGGCAGGCGATAACACCAACACGTGTCAATAAACTAATCGCGCGGGCGTTTCCTAGCGTTTGGCGCCCAGACAGGCGGACCGGCGAGGCGTGCACTAGCTATCGTGTGCGAAACGCGTAATTGCCTCTAACTCTACATTATTCTAAATCTGAACGCAGGACCGCAGACCGCCGCACTGTGATTGCCTTGCTCGAGCTAAGTTTTCAATATTCAACTACAATATTTTCTCGCCTACAAAAATAGCATGCACGATGTTCTCCAATACAGACAGATTCGCAAGCAGATCGTTATTTATCGTTATTATCGTTCGAAAAGTATCGGATACGATAACGATTTTAAAGCCGCAGATGAAAGTTTTACCACCGTACACATTTTTAATTTGAACTGTTAAACAAACATCGCCGTTCCCGTGCAGACTCAAACCCGATCAGCTGATTTCAATTGAATCGCCGTTTTTAGCGTTATCAGATGCCAGAGTGACTCGTAAATTATTTATGTTCTCGAAATTAATTTAGCGGACCGTTAACCTCGGCCTGCGGTCGCCTTTACAAATCGATGCTAGTCTTGACGTTATCAATTCTGCGCATACGGAATTTTATCAACACAACATTATAAACAGAGAGGTCGATAGCTGGCATATGAACCCGTTGAACCCGCGCGATAGTGTGTGCCCCCTTATCGTCTGCTGCACTCCAAGGGACAGTTTCAGACTCTCTTAGTCAGATTTTACGTAAATACGCCGTCGTTAAGATAACGATTTCCTTTCGACGCGACGGCCGTCTCAGTTTTTGCTTTTATTAAAATACATAAAATAAGTATCTACTTAGAGTATTTTCTTGTCAGTGAATTAAGTTGAATGTATTTATGTGTCGCATCTACTGCGTGGTGATAAGTAGGCGTCCAGATACGCGGGTGTTTCAACTAATTTCGGAATAAGCTTGGATAACAAAAAAATTGGAAAGAGGTGTCTCGTCATAAATAACGTTGACTTAAAGCCGCCCACGCGCGTCTTATTACCGTCTGTCCGTTTGTCCGTTCGTTACCTCTATTGTGAGAGTGAATGCGAGATTAGCCACACCGACACTCGTGATTGACTATTTAACTTCAAACTCTGTGACTGACGCCTTTCTAAACCGAACTCAACGTTTACTTCGGGCTCTTATTAAATTTTACCGGTCACTGCCGTTTTTATGTCACTTATAAATGTTATAGGTATTATAAAAAATGTAATGGATAGTAAGTTTTTATATTGTCACAATATATATATATATATATGGAAGTTTACCATTTCGTATTATGGATTTTTTTTAAGTGTCTATTCGTGTAACTTGGAAAATGGTCTCATTAAACTTTTTTAATTTTGTTGACAAAAAGCAGAAAGCTGTGCGCGATTTTTTTTTTGTTGTCAATTAGTTGGCGAATACGTATAGATGTTGTTAATTTAGTTTAAGGAGTTTTATCAAGATTTATTTGCGGACGATGCGATGCGAGTGGGAGCGTCGGATCTGCGCAATAATTTGGTCATCGCCCCGGTCGCGACCGACACACGAAACTAACGTACCTGACCACCCGTGTATATATAGATATTATCAAATTCATCTATCCTAGGATAGCAAAATACTCAATGTACCTACTTCTTGGTAAATCAATAATATATTTCGTTCTTCTCAGTTTTAAATGTATAATGCCTGAATAATGACTGCCGATACTCTAATTTACACATTTCGACTGTACTATAAAATATGAATAAAACTAAGCTATATAAAAAATATAGTTTTTGCCCGCGGTTCTGCTCAATTTAAATATCAATAAAATAACCTATTTGAGTCAGTCAGATTACGTCGCCTTCCATCAGTAATTCAGTGTTTTAGATTAAAAGCACAGCGATTTAGGGTTAAAATTTTCAAAACGTAATCATGTTGATTGTATTAGACCACTCCATATTATAAAATAAAGTTTCCCTGACGTCTATCTGTCTGTCTGAACGCGATAAACTCAAAAACTACCAAACAGATTCTCATACGGTTTTCACCAATAGACGGAGTGATTCATGAGGAAAGTTTAGGTGTATAATTTATTAAGGCTTTTTGTAAATTGGCTGAAATATGATGATGATTGTTGAAGACATCGAAAAATATCATTTCGACTGGGAGTTCTACTTGCGTGAGCTACGGAAACCAATAAAGTTACATGAAAACAATGTAGTACGGGATTATTCCTTTTATAAAGATCTATTAAACTGTAACAACCTTATATGTAAGACGCCCCTGAGCGAAGCTAGCAAAATAAACTAAATAAACTCAATATATACCTGAGTGAAGCGAGGTTAAATCAGTAGTCTTAAATAAAATACTTTTTGTAGCCAAATACGAATATATTTTGTCAATATCGATCCCACGACTATTGATAGAAAAACAAACTCAATTATAAATAAATAAAATAAAACTGTATCACTGTATCCTATCATCACCCGACTAAATAGCATACTAACACTACCAGTTCAATTAAGTGTTATTTGAAAAACTAGAATGCTTTGGAAATAGGTTCCGCTTTAGGCCATCAGTTAAAAGTATGGTATAGCCCTCGCTACCCCAGTGCTGCATCATCGTGCGACAATTAATAAACTTTAACACATCCAGACAGTATATTAGAGGGATTAGAATGGTATATTCGTTCTTTAGATACAAGATATAAAAATATATGTATTTAAATTGTTGATATTTAAATACCAAATATATGTGCTTTTTTCAATTTACTTCTAGCATTTAAGGAGTAAATTGTATATTAAACTAGTTTTCCATGCGGATTCGCTCGCGTTTTACATGTGTAAAAATGTATTATCAGAAGTTGTTACCTACATAATATTAGGAATGTATTTTTTATAATTGTATTGACACATTTTTCAGAACACTTAATAGTATCATGAACCAACATAAACATCCAATATCACTAAAGTAGATCAATTCTAAAATATACTTATAATAGATTGTCAACAAAATCAGCAAAATTTCATAAATTCTAGATAGAGACCGATTTTGTATCAAAAATTATATTCATCTATCCTAATATCATAAAAAGGAAAGATGTTTTAGTTTGTTTGTATCGATTAAGCTCCGAAACTACTGAACCGATTTAGATAAAATTTGGTTAGAAGATACTTTGAGACCCTGGGAAGGAATAAGGTACTTTTTATCCCGGAAATCACCCCTTAAAGGGGTTGATATGAATAGGTATTTTAGATTATTAATTTATGCACTGACACAAAAGTGTAGCCAAAGCTTTATTAGTACTAGTGTTCGTCTTGATGCCGAAATTTGACCATAATTATTATTGAAAGTTTGAGAAAAACATATATGAATAGAATTTACCTATTTATATAAGAAAAACTGTTCCAATTTTTTTTATTAATAGCACTAAAGCTCGTGAATATCTACTAAACACAAAAAAGGTCAGACAGACAGACGAGAAAATTGTACTGAACTGTTTTGTTTTTGTCTATTTATATTAATCTATACATAATGTTAAGCAGTCTTTGTTTTTGTTGGTCTGTTTCTCCGCTATCTCCCTTTAAACCACGCAATGGATTTTTTTAGGGTTTTCACTGTCATTTAGAGATTTTTTTCCGGAAGGTTTGTATGTATAATATATACATCTTATAGTGAAGCCGAGAATTTTAAAGCTTTGTAATGATGTCGTAAGAAAACGTGTTTTTGGACGCTTACATTGCTAATGCTAGCTAAACCTAACGAGATAGATCAAAATAATGTAGTACGGAAATGTATATTTTAAAAAGGTCTATAGAAAAATCTACGATGGCATACGTCTATCTTCTAAGGATAACCCACAGTAACCATTTTTATCTTTTACACAGTACTAAAAAATAATGGGTTTTTACGAAGCCATTTTAAATAATACAGTATTAATCCTTATCCAATTAAATAGATTTAGATACGTTGTGCATTCAATGTTGATCAAAATTTCCCTTTGCAGCATATCATTAAAATGAATATCTTAGAAGATATTATATATCTAAGAAGATAGATATATATATCTAAGAAGATAGATTTAAAATTATTAATCGCTTGCAGCGAAAAAGCTAACATTTCATCAAAACAAAGTACTAGAAAACTGTAGGCCTTAAAAATCCTACAGAAAATTCCACGATAGCATGTATCTCCTAAAGTACACTCATAATAACTATTTATATCTATTTTAAACCTAGGGGCGTACTCGAACGAAGCAAGGGTAAATTGCTAGTCTATACATATAATAAAATAGTAACTTAGCGAAATCTGTACATGAAATTAAAAACAATGACTATAACGTATTGTATACAGAATATAGATCCCAAAACAATAAATAAAATTTTGTCTGTTTCTATGTGGGCCTTCCATGCAAAAAGTACTGAACCAATTTTAACAAAATTTTGTGTAATGATAACTTATTACTCGACTCAACATTTAAGACTTACTACAGGCAAATCTTTCATTTCCACGGGAAAACAGAATAATATTATATAATATAGGATACGTTTGAATAATATTATGACAATTACGTTAGTCTATCATGAATTCATTGGTGGTACATTTAAAAAGGATGTTTAAGCAGTCCGTTACACAATAAGCTTCAAATTAGCGTTCGCGCGAATTACACTTGAATCCAAACTGCGTAATTACAAGCCAATTCGAAAATGAAGAGCGATATTTAAATTGAAAAAGGTACGCGCCGTGAATAAAACAATGAATTTTAAAACGATTCTATAGCCATCTTAGATTGGAATAGAGACTAAACTCGCATACTATGAAACAGCCGTCGGAATACGACCGACGCATCCATAACAAATACCTTATAATTATTGTAGGCGAAAGACGAAAAATTAATTATTATAACTCCCTATTGTATGCCTAACTTGCTCTATTGTAGTGACATACTTTACATAGTATCGGCTAGACGAAGTGACAAACTTACGGGGATGTTACCATATACATATTATATATTATATATAATAAATAAAACTTAAAATTCAAGAATGGCAACACCAGACGCATTTATTACATTTTAAAACATTAGTTTGTCTATTCTACACTTGTAAAGTATTTCGTGTGGTCGCAAATCTAAAACAAAAATGGGATTGATTTGAATTTAAATAACAAATTAGTAGGTGCGTTCTGCGACGGTCATCGGACTTATTCCTATTGATTTTTACCTCAATAGGTATTATATAAAAACTTTTTGCGAAATCTGAAATATATTTTAAGCGCCTAATATGGACTTCTGTTTTTTTTTTTTAATTCGAGCAATAAAAGTAGATTAAAACAATTTAGCGTTTACCTTTTTCATGAAAGTTATAAAACTAGCGATAGTGATATTTTAAGGATATATATAATATATCATGAATATTATTGAAACAAATATATTAAAATCTCGACCGTATGACACTTCGTAATAGCCACTACGTACAATTAAAAAAAATAGCAAAAATACACATCTAAATAAAGTAGACATTTAAATAACTATACAATATTTTAAGTTTCTCATAAAACTGCTTAAAAGTTTATGTGAAAACTTATTTAAAGTTATTTAATCTGTTATTTTATGTTTTATATATATTTATGTGTAATAGACGATAGATTTGTCGATTCTATTACAACTTAGTATGGGCAATTAATAAAAATATAATTAAATTGTTTCTACACATCGTGTAATTAAAGTATCTAATTAAATACGTGTTTTTATCGTTTGCTCGAGTAAGCAGTTACTTAAATTATTTTTACTTGAGTAGTAAAAAAAAATAACCGTTTCGGAGAAACATGTGTATACTGTACCGCCCTCTGACGGTCTGTAATATTATAAAACTTGCTAAGAGTAAGCTCAGGAATAAGACAAAGCAAAAAACCGTTTTAAAATTGGCCTAGCCGTTTCCGAGGAAAATTGTAACAGGCACACAAACACCTCTTACCCCAAACTCCTATATATCTCCATGGCCGTCGCAGATAAAAATAATTTTTGCATTTTGAAATGTCAAGTATACAATGAATATTGTAAACTTAAGTGTTGCTATATTTAATTATAATAAAAAAAGTAAATTTATTTGTTTGCAACTAGAAGAGTATTAAAGAAAAATATCTATAAAAAGCTTGAGTAGCCCAATAACAAGTAGAGCAGGGAACCAAAAATAGTAATTACATAAGAAAACGTAAAACATTATTAATGTTTTTTTTTTTTGTATTAATAATTTTAATTACAACGTCAAGTCATATAGATAATTACTTAATAAGCTATTATTATAGAGTTAATTCTATTTTCATCATAAAATCAAGCACTAGACGCTTAAAAAGTATTTTATAGCTAATACACAAGTTATAAATCATATGCGACGTTTATAGTTCGATAAGAGGAACTACGAACTTACATGACAAATCGTAAAGATTAAAAGTGAATTTTTGAACGGTAATAAAAATTAGTTTTTGTTTCTGGTAATACTTATAATAATTTTAGCATTGGCAACAATCTGGATACCTAATTATATTGGATCGGTGGACACATTATGTAAAACTATTAATATTTTGTCCGTCGCTACGTAAAAAGCTTTGACACTTTGCCCAGATTAAAAAAATTACCAATACATAAAACGCCTACGTATAAATAACATATAAACGATAAATCTAATATTGAATGAATAAAACTTTCATTTCACAACCGTTTAATTAAACGAAGAAATTATAGCAAATCTCTCCGTTTTTTTGCGGAATATTTTGAGCGACACTCTACTAGCGCGAGAGCCAAACAACACCTAAAAAGAAATATTAAAATTACCTACATCAAGCCGTTGTTGTATAATTTAGTTTGAAAAATACATATATTATCTAATCAAAAGCATTCCTCTCGGACCGGTCTTTTAAAATTTTCATATATAATTTACTATATAATCCTATATAATACATCAAAATGTTAATTTATTTGGGCGAGCGTTGAGTTTAAGTGGTATTTATCGGTCAGAAATGGAGTGGAGTAAAAGTAAAGGAGATAGCTGAGGTTGTTTTTAAAGCAATCTGTTTTTTTAGTAATATTTCTACGTCTCAATGATACTGTAGCTTTATTACTTTTGATGGCATTATATTATACAATATAATTATAAATCTATGTTTTCAATATTTTAATTTATATATAAATTCTAACAAATGAACGAACAAAATTATTTTATTTTAAAACTTTCTGCTTTGTTCTTACGAATTATGTTTAAGACAGTTTCAGAAAAAGATTTTTCACAATAGGTTTACGAGAATCGAACAAGCGACCTCTAACGAAAAATACTATGTCAGTTATATTACTATTCCACTGCAATGGTATTCAACAATTGAATAATACTGATTGAAGTAACGTTTTTTTTTATATATATATATATGTATATATATATATATAAAAAGTCAGTCTGCCTACTTTACTAAAGTTACAATTTAAGGCGTAGAGTCAAAATTTCATCTGTACGAAGCTTTTTCCAAGACGTTTAACGTTTTCAAATCAATGGCCTTATCGTTCAAAGTAACAATAGAAGTAGAATGGAAGTACTGAGTTAATATATTATCTATTTGTTTCCTGAACACGCTGTAAAACCTATGTACATAGTTTGTACTAAAATTAAAAATTGCGCACGTTTTGTTATCGGCCCGACTCGACCGATAGCTTAAGTGGGTAATTGAAAAGTTCAATGGTTTTCTTTTAAAAACACTTTTTTTTCTAAAATTAACCCTACAGATAATATACAGTTTTTACATTATAATCTACGTAGGCATAAATGTTTTGAGTCGAAATAAAGTTGCTAGGCGACGGCGGTGAACGCTAAAAAATATTTATTTAACCGCAATTATGAAGCTTTTTTGACATATTCACACATATTTTGTATTATTTAAATTGATGATAGCAATAAATATTGACGATGTCATGGTACGGTTTTAGACGTTTTAATATTATTCTTGCTCTACAAAAAATCGATTGACCCTAATGATGTACCTATTTTTAAGACCACTTTGCATACTATATTAGTACTAATATACTAAAACTAGTATATTATAAAAACTAATATTTTTATTAATAATATTATAAATGTGAATGTGTGTTTGTTTGTTTGTCCTTCTTTCACGTTGAACCAGAGTGACGGATTGGAGTGATTTTTTGCGTGGTAATAGTTGGAGGGCTGGAGACTGACATAGGCTACTTTTTACCACGGGAGATTATGTTATTTCCATGGGAAAACACATTATGAGACGGGTTGTTCTATACCTATGTATACAAAAACTCATCATACCTATGTATATATATTATATAATATAAAGTCTATCCATTCCATTCTAACAGTTAAAACGTGCCCAGGAAAGAGCTCGAGCGAAGCAAGGGTCAGTCGCTAGTGTTTACATAAATAAATTGGAATATTTATTTGTTCGTCATAATGAACAGCCGACAAAATATATAGAAGAATCATAGACAGATATTTGAAAAATATATTTATTATATAGTAAAAATACCTATCAAAGGTACTCTTGCTAGTAATATTATTTAATTACATTACTAGATGTATTTAAATATAATAGTTGTCTATTTATTTATACCTAAACGACTACATCTTCCTATAGAATGTTTAAATATCATGAATAGTTGTTAGAAATCTATATTTTTTGTCGCTACTTTACATCTATTGTTCATAGTATTGCTATTACCTTGCATCTAAGAGTGATTGTATTAAATTTAAAAACTTTATCACAACCGTGTTACTTAACTAATGGGTTTTTTTTATTTAACAATGAGAAAATCTTATATAAATCCTATTTAATGCAAAAAACCTGTCTCTTAGTTATTTTTTTAATAAA
Source organism: Fabriciana adippe (assembly GCA_905404265.1). NCBI lineage: Eukaryota > Metazoa > Arthropoda > Insecta > Lepidoptera > Nymphalidae > Fabriciana > Fabriciana adippe. The sequence goes on along the minus strand of FR990000.1, from coordinate 13,299,597 downwards.
AATCCAACAATCCTTCTACAAGCTACTTATGATTTTGAATTCACATGTAATTTTTACAAGTATCGGCGGTGTTACGTTAACTTAATTTATACCTTTCCCCACATTGATGCCAATGAATTCAATTCAATTGTCTTTAAGTTTGCCATTTGAGCCTTACTTCGCCAATGTCACAGAAGACAAAGACACGAATATTGATCAGTGAAATATAATGATTATATTACATTATAATGAATTTTGTCAAACCAAAATATTTGCAGTAAACTTGTTAATATTGTCATGCGTAGGGTATCGTAAATTTTACGATGTGATAGCGATTATCGCTTTGTCCACTACACAAGATACGTTACGCTGGCCCAGTAAGTACTGATAATAACATTTTTTTTATGATATTACAACTAGTATTTGATGCATATCTCTTGACCAAATTTTATATTGATGCCATGGAAATATACGTAATTGCAAACCATTTCGACCGTTTTTCGAGTTAATTTAGTTTTATGTTATGAATTTTTTTATTAGTATTATTTAAAAGGCAAGGGTTGTCCCGCCGGAGCACTTTAAGATGTTTTATAGATTACTCCATAGATATGTGGTTATAATAATAAATTTAATATGATAAAACTTTTTTTAAGTTGCGATGATAAAAGCATAGCGTTAGCTTAAATGAACAAATCTAAAAAGTTTAACCGATATTTTACAAGACATGACATTTTAATATGAACTTTGCCTAATTTATTAAAAAATAAAAGTAAGGTTAATATTCAAGATGCCTTAATCACAAACAAATTTTTTTAGTTACCTGCATTAAGTTTTTAAAATAGGGCTTAAGTCAAGATAAATACGCCACTGGAATACTCGAGATAGGGTTTTTAAAAGCATATGGATGTATAAAAATAAATTTCTTTTTTGTTTATCAGTTCCTTATCGTCTTAAGAGCCTAAATCCTCGTTTCGAAACATTAGCGCGTATTACTGAATTATAAAAATATCTCAGAAATGTGTAATTTTATTGCACGCAAACGTAAAAGTCGTTTTAATTGTATATAGATATTTTATGAAGGTTTTTTGCTAATTATTTCATGGATAAAATAAGATAAGACGTGAGGACCTTTGTCTGCTTTTTATTTGACAGTTATTTTTTAATATCCATTAATATAATACATCTTTACAAGTATCTATATAATAAAAGTCAAAAATTTAGATATATAAATAAATATAATAATTAACACTTAATAAATGTTATCATATACTTTATAGTTATAAAAAATAACAGATTATATAAAAACATCGCAAAAATTTGCGTAATAAAAAAGCAAAATGGCCGCACTTGAAAACGTTTGCCACTAAAATTAAACACTGAACTTCGTTTATTACGTTAATTATGCATTCTCATGTTTATTCACACTGAATTTATTAGAATTTTATGAAATCGTAAGCACTAGGTCATCACGTCAATTGCTATTAATTTTATATCCAACTTTTAATCTTATTTTATTGTAAAATATAAAATGGCGGTTTATAGCAGCATCGCGCTTGGTCCTTTGCGGAGTAATCTGACACTTTCCGCTTAAGTTGGCGGTAAAAATATCTATTATTATTCAATAGATATGTAAAATTTGAATGTATTGAAATTTTGATTGAATTACTTTATTATTATTCTAATATTGGCAATGTTATCACACCTTTATCATTGTTGCTTAGACTATCATGGTGCAGGTAATGCTTAATGATTATTCAAAAATATGAAATTATATATACGAGATATTTTTAAATATGATAACATTTTTTTTATACTTTTTATTTTTTATAATTACCTATTATTTTTTTAAATGTATCACGTTTATTGTATAGGCTGAATAGAACTTAACGCTTGCCTCTTTTATTAAATTAGCGTTATCTGTAGGTATAATACTAACAGTTCAAAAGTAGTTATACTACAACATAACGAGTTTTTTTTTCAATTTTAAAGCGAATATTTTACATAATTAGTTATAGCCAAAAATTATCTTTGTTAAACTTTTTTAATTTATTTAATTTCCAATAGTCATCTTCTTATTATAATTAAAATATATGATTTTGTTTATTTATGCAATAAACTTAATTTTTAATGTAATGGATTCACAATGCTTATGGATATTATGAATAATGTACGATTAATTCAAATATGAACGCATATTATACAAACACACTTATATCCATATTTATATGTTAGCACATCAATCTTCGTACTCTAATGAAGTGTTAAATTAATTGTTATTTATTAAAAGTAAAACAAAACAAAAAAAAATGTGCCATTTATTTTTACAGGCAATGAATTATCCATTTTTAAATAAATTGTAACATAGAAATAATCAACTAAACTGTATAGGACTAATGTCAGAATTTGTAAAGTAGTTCTTTTACATAATTTAAGGAAATTTAGGAAGTTTTACATTTTTAGATACTAATTATATAAATAAATCATTTTGAATTATAATTATTCTTATATATTATAAGATTTAAAAATGAATGCATGTTGCAAGCCCGCATCATTTACCGACGGCACTGATATGTTAAATCAAAATGTCGCCGTGTAAAACTTTTATCTATTATTTTTAATTTAGTAATTTATTATCATGCGGCTACTTCATTTTTAATCAGTTTATCGTGAAAAGATTAAATTGGTTGAAATGAAACAACTTTTTTTTTATAAATTTGTATCTACTGATACGAATTATGTTTACTTTCCACACTCTACGGTAATATTTGGAGAACTAATATTAAAAATGCACATTAGTAAAAATGTTTAGAAGTTATTTGTTATCAAACCTATACGTTACATTCATTGGGTCATAAATCAAAACGTCCCGATTTATTTTCAAAAGAAAAACTTTACTAGTACTCGATTATTTATTATTAAAACATGTTATACTTTATAAACGGGATGTCCCCAATATAAAAGGAAGATTAAATCCACTACCTGGCTTAGCAAAAACAATGAAGCCCTGAATCTTTTAGAAAGTCCCATTCCGTTAGGGTATTTTTGTGGCGCGAACAAACTTTTTTCTTTTCATTGTCAATTGAATTTTATTGTTGGTTTCCGAGATAGGCCCTTTTGCGCTCAACCGTGCGTTTAAAGCCGCTTGTAGCTGTATGGCGTACCTACGGGGTTCATCACCCATAAGAGCAGCCAGCGACAATGGAACCCCATGATGCCATTTTATCTTATTTATTGTGGAACATTTTTAGCCATCAGGTGTCCTTAACATTTTAATATGTAGCAATTTTCATCTCTTTCGTTATATTATATTAGTCATCGACTCTACATTATAATATATAATAGCAATTCGTATTAGTTTATTCATTTTTATTGCCCGAAAGACAGGTTATTGCATTAAGATCATATTATCTAAGCTTTTATGTGTATAAAGCGCTCATTTTGTTTTCATTATCATCAGTAATGCGTCGGTGGTGATTCTACGCATTTTAAACCACAATTATGTATTCAGAGCGTGTTCGACTTGTTAAAATAGCTCCCTAGACGGGACGCGCCAGTATATTGTTTCGGACATACTTCCCAAATCTTTAAACGACACTGATTTTTCTATACATAGATGTGTGAATGTTTATTTTAACTCTTTATTGTACAACGCGACTCTATCCTATACCTATCGATGGTATCGTGTGTTTATACTGAACATATGGTTTAAGCTGTCATAGCCTACTGTCAAACTCACGTGTTACAAAAACACTAGTACATACCCTAGGCTGAGCCATGAAAGCTCGGCCCGAGCCCGGGTGTAAAGCTCCGCTGGCCACCACGAACGTTTTTAGGGCCTAACACACCACACAAGCACGTGAACACTGACACATATACACCGTCACAGCGGCCCGCTAGCTCACTAGTGTCATAATGCACTCGCGGTAGAGTTTTGGAAGGTCGGAATCGCGTGGCCGAGCAGGCGCGGGGTGCGGGAGGCCCGGCGCGCTCGGCAGTCTGGCGGACACTGGCGAGGCCCGCTGTAGCCGGCCGCCGCGGGGCGTGCCTGGCGTGCCACGCCGCCCAATCGCGCTCTACCTCGCCGCCCCCCGCGCCCCCCGCCGCACGCCCCGCCGCCCCCCGCCGCCGCACCCCCCACCGCGCCCTCGCCTCCTCGCGTCGATCCTCGCCACTCCTCAGCACACCGCCGAATGGCAAACACGTGCTAAAATGCCAATTTTTGGACGTCTTTGAATGTTTTAGACTATGCAGCTAGTTTTCTTATTATAATCAATTGTTAGCTCTACATTTACTCTATATATTTATTACGGTTAGAATGCGTCGTGTATTGATATATATGAAATAATGTTATTTATTTAATGTGGATTTCCATTTCGAGGATGGTTGGTGAAATAATCAAAATACGAGTATTTATGTTATCGAGGAGCGATCTGGTAATACAATTACATAAAACATGTATTGAATAATTTAATTAAAATAGATTCTTTTAAAACGTAGATTTTAAGTTAAGATTGTAAGATATTTGCATTTAAGTGACTTTTGAAACCACATTAGATAAGAATGACATTCATTATAGTATATAAACGTTATTTTAGCGAAAAAAGCTCTTATTCTGCATAAAGCTGTTTATATTTAAAAGTTATAGGTATTTCATAAGATTTTGCATTGATAATTGTTAGTAATAATTATTATGAAGCAAATTTCGAAAAACTTATTCGTGATTAGATAAAATTAATCACTGAAACGTTTTCGATTGAATTTCGCGATGTGATAAACGGGATTTTAAAATTTTTTGCTTTTTAATATAAAATGGATATTCAACAATATATTAAGGACAATCTCTTATTTAGAGATGTTAACTCTACACTGTGTAGAGATATTAGAACAAAATGAACACCTTGTATTCTACATGTAATCTGTACATCTTTTGCCTATATTTAAATTTAGATAAGTAAAAAATATTACGAGCTGGATTAAATAAATAAACTAGATATATTTAATAAGTTATAAAATAAATAATAACTTAACAGTTTTTTACTGAAAATGGTTTTTTATTGCCATTCAGTATACCTGCTTACCTATAAGAAGATTATAAGTATTATTAGATGCTTTGAAGCATTAATTTAAATTGCTTTTAGCCATCGTTTTCTATTTTTACTTTATCCTTAAAATATTTACACATTCCATTTTATATTATATTATTTATTATTATTAATTAATTATAAAACAGCCGAAATAGTACGTATATTTTAAAAAAATATTCCTAGCCTATATATGAGAGTTTTTTTCATTTAATTTACGGGACAGATATAGAATTAAAAAATAGTACTGAGGGCGTAGCAGTTCTGAATGGAAAACTTTGCGGTAACCCAGACTATATAAATTTATACAACCCTAATATTTACTCGCTGCTCACTTCTCGTGATACATCGTGGTACATCGAATACGCAAATCTGTTTAGAAGTTACAACGTAAGAATGTAACAAACATACTGAAAAACTTTAGATTTTATACATTTACTAGCGACTAGCGTCTTACCTTCGCTTCGCTCGAGTTCGTCTCTAGGTACGTTTTAAATACATATAAATAGTTATTTGCCGGTGTCAGTCATGTAAATTTTATTATTTTTTCGTGTATTTTTCCGATGTTCGGGTTAAAGATGTTTTATTTCCAAAAAAGAACAATTTTCACTTAAATTAGGAAATTTAAGTAGTACAAGATCATAGTCTACAATTTTAACATTGGTGATTCTAAATATAATCTGGATTCTTGCATGACATAGTGTAATGTTTTTAGTTTTTTTGCACATATTTAAAGTTTTTGACTCATTATTTTACATTATTTGGCAAAGAATTGTAAAGCTGTGCTCCTTCAAATGTAATAGTTTTTACCCATGATGTTTTAATAGTTACTCTGTTATTCGGGGCGGAGATAAATCCAAAAAATCAAAGATTATAGAAATCGGTACAGCCGTTCTTGAGTTATAAATGGCGTAACTAACCTGACGTTTTTTTTTATATACAGATTATACAATATATAAATTCATATTGTATACTGTGACTCTGGCCGCGTTAGTTTTCCATATATGAATATGAGCTCTAATAATTAAAATTGTAAGAAATGATTTCTTTTCCACACATTTATTACAATTCTTGCCTAACACAATGTTCAGTGGTTTGAACGTTTTTTTTTATATATATATATCGCCCTTTGTCTCACCCACCAACAATTGTATGCTTAAAAATACTAAAATTAAATTGTTAAAAATATATTCTATAGAAAAATCATGTCGCATACATGATTTGTCCATACAAAATATTTTGAGTTTATTTTACTTACCCAAAAGACATAGGTACCTACATATAATTTAAAATTTATTAAATTAGTAATTTTAAATGCTCGTCTGTAGCATAGTGCTTTTTTAAATTGTGTAATTTTCAGTCCCCTTTCTTTATAAAGCTAACTAATCCTTTCCTTGATGTAATAAATGCGAAGTGTGTTTCTTGCTTTATTGGTTTATACTCTCATCACGCGGAGCAACGTATTGATATGGTATTTTAAATAACATAACATTTTAGATTTTTTCGGGTTTTTATGTTGATTTTTTGTTTCTGACGTTTCGAATACTTTACAGCAAACATGGTCACGGGAGAGACTGAAATTTTTGACGACTTAATAATTATAGTTATTACAGACGGTGTAAATACATATATCTGTGCGATTATTTGGAAGGAGAGAGAAATGGCGCTTAAGCACTTTATTGTTAACTAGCGACGTACCCTCACTCCGCTCGGGTTCGTCCCTAGTTGCGTTTTAACGTTTAGTATAGATTTTTCAGAGATGAGATATTTTCCCACAGTAAAAAGTATCCTATATGTTGACCCGGATAACCAGCTATCATTATACCAAATTTCATCAACAACTATCCAGTGGTTTTCTCGTGATGCGTTTCCAGTTAGACAGATAGACAAAAATTCTAAAAACTATAGATTCGGCCTCTGTATCGATAACAATGAATATTTCAATAAGATTTTCCAAAAAATATTTAATGTACAGATTCGATTTAGAATTTTATGTGTAGATTTTTATATTATTTGGGAAACAATCAAAATAAAGCCATGAAAAAATTCAAATAAATAATTTGATTAGAACGTCAAACATTCACATAAAACTAAGATAGTAATATTATTGATATAGTTTTTAGCACAACGATAGTTTAAGCGCTTGAGTAACAGCCCACTTATTAACTTTAAGTTTTCCATTGGAACAATACTCTATTTATTACAAGTGGAAATAAACGAAAGGAGGACGAATGTCGACATTTTTATATACACTTATTTATATAAAAATTAATTATTAAGCAAGTGCCATTTATTATTTTATGTAGAGTCAATAAATAATGTAAAATTATATTATTTGAAGCAAATATGTAATCCAATGATAATTATTAATATTTTATAGATAACTAACCTTGCCTTTTTTTTGTGTGGTATTGCTTCTCTCGGATGTGTAGAGACGAATAACTTAAAAATGCATAGAGGATATATATACATATATATATTAGGAAATATATATATATATATATATATATATATACTTAGAAAGATTTTTTGTGCTAGGAACCTTTGAGGACAACTCACCAAAGTTTCATCATAATCGGATAAATGTTTTAGGAGCCCATAGATTAAAAATATAGGAAATAAACATTCATTTTTACTAATATCGATTAGTTATTGCTAATACAATTTTTAAATATTTTTCTAACGAGCTTTTACAATAGTCTTCATATTTTACTTTTTTTAATAATAAATATTTAATTATAATACCATTAATGCTTCAAAATTAAAAAAGTTAATATCTTCTATTTGTAGTTATATCTTTTATTATTTTAGTTTAGTCTCTCCAGTCTCTTCCGTGACCATGATTGCTGTAAAGCAATCGAAACGTCGGGAACCAAAAATCAAAATAAATCCGCGAAAAGGTCCGAAAAGATAGTTTTATTTAAATGTCAAATATTCGCGTAAATCTAAGAAAGTATTATTTTAGTTTAGTTTATATCCACTAATTTGTTTGTAATAAATGTTGCTTTCGCGTACAATTTCAAAACAATATTACTTATTATATGTTAAGAAATACGTAACTCTTTTCACACTAACGTGATGTATAAATTGAGTTCTAATTTAACCAAGTTTCTTAACCGTAGCAATGAAACATATAGAAATCTATATATATAATAAAATTGTAACTGAGTTAAGTCTGTACATTAAACATTTTTTGGAAAATCTTATTGAAATAGTCGTTATTATCGATACAGATGCCGAATCTATAGTTTTTTGATTTTTTGCCTGTCTGTCTATCTGAGTATGCATCACGAAAAAACTACTGAACAGATTTAGATGAAATTTGGTATTATGATAGCTCATTATCCGAGTCAACATTTAGGATACTTTTTAGTGCGGAAAAATATCTCATTTTTCAGAAATCTGAACGAGCCCAAGCGGAGCGAGAGTGAGTTGCTAGTACATATAAAAAATATTTCTTCATTGAACAACAGACAGTTAAAATGTACCGTAACCACTAAATTAATAAGCTTAGACATTATTTCTATATATTTATTATTTTATAGCTCTGAAGAAATGTTTCTCAAAAGAAAATAATAAGTAAATCAGTAACATAATTGTTACAACATTGTAAATGTATTTATTTATATTTGAGATCTAAGTGACACAAGACGTAATGCAAATATATAGTTTCTAAATTAAATGACACTTTCTTATCTATCAATGTAATAATAAAAGTGTAACTGATCTGTCTGTACATGGAAGATATTTGAGAAAAACTTTTATTATTTATTAAGTTATTATTAATGCAATAGAACCCAAAACAATTATTTTTAGAACTTTTGTATGTTTGTCTGTGCGTTTGTGCGCGCTAATCTCAGAAACGGCATAACCGATTTGGGTATGGTTTTGACTAATGTATTGTGGTATGCTTCACCTAACATTTAGTATTTGTTTTATTTCAATCGGTTCATAAATAAAAAAGTTCTGTCAGTTTAAAGAATCACATAGGAACGAACCCGAGCGAAGCAAGGGTGAGTCGCTAGTGTAAATATAAATGATATACTGTTTGTTGATAAGCACATCTCTTGAGAACGGATGGACCAATTTACTTAATTATAATATATAATATAATTTTTAAATATTTCTAATAGTCTCAATACGGTCGGAATCTTTTTCTCCTCTGTTTGTCAGCCGATAGATTTTATTTTATTTAGAAGCTATTGACGCTAACAGTAAAAAAAAATATTATCAATTTCAACACTGGATGAACACCAGGTTATTGAAATTTGTCAAGACGTCTTTCGGATCATATACAGGATACCTTATTATATATAACTGACTTATATATCGTTGTCGATACGATGATAAAAAATATCCTTTTTTCTCTGCAGTCGGAGCCATTACGGAGTTAAAATGTAACAAACATACTCAAATAAACATTTATAATATTAGTGCATAGTCGAGTAAATCCATTTTCTAGAATATTCTTCTAGAATATCTTTTATTTATTTCGTGAATACTGAATACAGCAGTGATTTTGTATACTTATAGTGGCTGAGGAATTTTTAAATTAAACTATCTTTTCAAATTTTGCGCAGATTTATTTTGATTTTTGGTTCACACGTTTGGTTCAAACGTTCACACGTTGGTTTCAAATTTGCACGGGAGAAGCTTCTATAATATGATGATTTCTGTAAAGTATTCAAACGTCGGTAACCAAAAATGAAAATTTTGCGAAACTATCGAAAAAGATAGTTTTATTTAAAATAATAAAATATTCGCATAAGTTTATTGGCTGAGGACTTCGTAAACACCTAAGTGAAGCCACAGACAGTAGCTAAAGTACTATAAATTATAATATGCACGCAATATTTAAAATGTGCAAGTAACTAGAAATACTTTACACGCTACGTTTTAACGAACGTTTGCAAAGTTCACAATGTTAACGATTAATATTGTTTTTTTAAAACTATCCAAGCATAGCACCGGAGTGAGAAGCATCCTTATTTCATAGATAATATTAACTTTATAATAATAAGTTAGCTAGCTCTAGTTAGCGGTTTTGCTTCACGGTTAAAATAGTTTCAAATGCACAAACTATCTTCTTATTAAAGTACCATTTCCATAGATAATCATAAAATAGAATAACCATTACAAAAAGTTTTTCAGTGATTATTTAAGATTTGATTTCCAAATGACTAGGTATATTATATATTTTTAGTGTTAGTTACACCATTTATAACTCAAGAACGGCTGTACCAATTTTTATGATATTTGTTTTTTTTTTTTGATTTCCCTTAGTCCGGAATAGGATAATAAGTATCAAAACATCAGAAAAATTAAAAAAATATATATATGGCTAACACTGGCAAATAACTATTTTAAATATCTATATAAAACGTACCTAGCGACGAATCCGAACGAAGCGAGGGTGAAATTGTAAGAATTACAATGATATTCTTTGTATGATGCCTGACATTACCACATATAGATATTTTAATTTTATTTATAAATACACACGTACATTAAGTAAATTGCTTTAAAAAAAATTGATAAATATTAACATGTATTGCTTATGCAGTAAGATAAAAACTGTCATAAACTGACACCGCAAAAGTAAGATTTAAAAAAATCTGAACAGAAAGTCTATGTTTTCAAAACATTCGTTACTGTAATAAGTAGTATAAACGTCGGGAACCAAAAACCTAAAATAAATCCGCGAAATAACCTGAAAAGAGTTTCATCTATATCTTATTATATAAAAGGCAAAAGTGATTGACTAATGTATCAACGCACAGGCCAAACCCTTAAGGCTAGCAAATTGAAATTTCGCACACGTATTCCTCATATAACGAAGGCATCCACTAAGGAAGGATTTTTCAAAATTCAACCCCCAAGGGTGTGAAATAGGGGATAAAAGTTTGTATGAAACTTTTTATTCCTTTTACATATTTGCATGAAATTTCGTATTTTTCGTAGTTTGATCGCTAGCGAATCCGCGGGTCCTGCTAGTTTTAAAATAAAAACTTTTAAATAATAAAAATATATAATAATGTGCACATATTAGATCAAAATTAATACTGTAAAAATAATAAAATTTTGTTTATATTTCATCTTTCTTTATTGGCTATGTCAAGTCATATAGCTCCACTCTGACCTCCCTGCCTACCCTATAAGGGATAAAGCCTAAGGTATACACAATACACATATATATTAGGCCTATGATAGTACAGGCCTTATTTACTATATAAGAAATAAGTTTTATTCTATTTTAGTTTAGTTTTATTATATAACGGGGAAGATTTTATAATTTAATAGCTAACCATTTCAATGAAATATGTTCTATAATTTTTACTATTAGATTATAAAGAGTATTGGTTAAAGTAGGTACAGTTTCTTTTAAGCACCAGATGCTGACTGAGTTCAACGTTTTAGAACATTTCATAATACAACAAGTTTAACCGTAAACAAGAAAGAAATAACTAAAAAAAGGCATTCTAACATAAAAAAGAGTTAAAAAGTTATTAAAAAAAAACCTTTCAGTTCACGCAATTCAGTCACGAATGAAGTAAAACAATGGGATTGTAAATTTTTCGCTATAATTGCGTGTCGGGAATCGAAGGTGTTACCGCCCCGCCCGGTTTCCTTTACGCTAATAGTATACGTTATATATGATGTATTCTGCATTATTAATATTAATTATCGCTAATGTCTAATAAAGTTTTATTATATTTTTAACCATCATCGTAAATGTTTTATTTACTTATATGTTAAAGAAAATATGCCGTTAGAAGACGTACATGTTTATACTACGAGAACTTTTTAAAAAAATCGGTAGATAATATTACGTTTGTCCGACAAAATATTCATTTAATACTTTCTTAGATTTACGCGAATATTTGACGTTTTAAATAAAACTATCTTTTCGGATTATTTCGTGGATTTATTTTGATTTTTGGTTTCCGACGTTTCGAATGCTTTACAGCAATCATGGTCACGGGAGAGACTAAGGTTTTAGACGTCTCAAAGGCGTTATATGCTTGTTACAGACAGTGCCTATCCACTATTTTACAAAAATAATTTCAAAAATTTAAAAATGGCACCAAAGTACCTTACAATATTTGTTGATTTTAATTCTAAACATTTTTAAATTTTTAAATACAGCAATATTATTTACTTAATTTTACGTATTATTATTATAAATATTTCAATTTTTTTAAAAGTCATTATTTTTCATTGCTATTTAAGACACAGACACGGTATAAATACTAGAAATAAGGATAAACTAATAACGCCCAGCTTTCGCCTTCAAAAAGTGAATAGCTCGTTTATCGACACGTCTGACTCAGTTTGTAGTGACTTGGTTGGTGGTTTGTAGGTACTTGCTATGCCAGCGGTCGCGGGTTCGAGTCCCGCTGGGGGCATTCAATTGTGTGATGAGCACGAATGTTTGTACTCCAGTCATGGGTGTTTATATTTATAATATGTATATATTTAAAGTTATATATGTGTATTGTATCAACTATCTGGTATCCATAACACAGGCCTCGTAGCTACCATGGAACTAGATGGTGATCTGTGATAGTGTCCCAATATATTTATATTTATATATGTAACAAGGTGTACGCATGTATAATAGAATTTCACAGTCGATATTTAATTTGCCATTTAAACAATTTAAGTCTAAAATTAAAATATATTATTGAAGAAACACTTATTACACCGTCACGGAATACTTTGTAGACGTCAATGTGTGGGACTAATGTCTGGTTGGGTCTCACGTAGGATAAGTAGGTAATTTTGTATTACAATATTGTATACAAATATTATTTTAAAAGAGCAACTGTTGAGTTTCTCGCGCGCTCTTCTCAGCAGAACTGATTCCCCACGGACTTACATACATATATTTAATTTAAATTTTAATAATTTAAAAACGATTCAAAAGTTCTTGTAAAAGTCTGTCTATTTGAGTAAAATATATTTTGATTTGATTTGATAAGCTTTCTCTTAACTGCACCATATTTTAATTAAATTATAAGAAGCAAATGACGAAATAAATTGATTGGTTCTATCGCTTTTTTACAGAATAAGAAATGAATCTTTTTCCAGATTATTCAATCTTGCGAATCTTTTATCTATTATTTAAAATAAATAAGAGTATTTTTAAAACTAATCCGTGATTTAAATTTTAAAAGTTAGATATATAAAATATTTTTTATACAAAATAACCTCTAGAACTAAAAACATCGCAATACACAAGTATCTATATACTTGTGTATAATAATATAACATATTGCGATATTATACTGATATTAAGTGTAGATATTTTTATTATCATCTAATTTCGTTAATGGCTAATTACTTAACATCGTATTAAAACGAAACAAATCTTGTTTACCGAATTTTTATTACTGTTACATTAAAATTAGCAGTTTTTAAATTATACAATCAATAGCAAACGATCTATAACATATTTTATAATAATAATACAGTATATTATGTATTCGGAACTTTATTCGTCTAAATAGTTTTTTTTTTTTTTTAAATTAATATTAATCAGCTATTCTCTTCTAATTCTTCGTTATCTGTGAAAAAAAAATGTACTAAATTGTTGACATGTCATCTGAAAATGAAATGTACTTTGGTATCTATTTTTTTTTTAATAATATGAATTTATCGAAAATATTTTAGTCAAAGCTTTAAAAAAGTTTTAAGTGAACATAACTAAATCATGTCTAATATACGGAAATATATTATTTGTTAGTATTCAACGCAGGGAATGATCTCTAAGAAATTTACTCAGTATAGGCTGTTTTATATCCACCTTATACGCGAGCGGAACCACGGACCAAAGCTAGTTTGATATATATATAATTTCCTACGCTGAATAGTAGATAAATCAAAAATCATTATGGGTAATGTTTTTAAAAATATTCTTATAACCAAACAGTTCTTAATATTAAATGATTGTAAGCCAACTAATGTATGAACAAAAATCAAGAATATTAAAGCACAGGTTACAGCAAAGAAAAAATGATTGCACTTTATAAAAAAGTGCGAAACAATAGAAGTAATCTCTTGCATTTCCACTAAAATGGCCTAAGATACAGTAATTCTTACAACGATTTATGTGATATTTATGAATTTAAAACTTTGTATTTTTATTTTATTTAGATATTATCATTTCACGTCATGTTATTTTTTTTTCTAGTGCTAAAAATTAATTGTCTAAGCACAAAGACAATTATATTGTTTTTAACATACTTAGAAATAAGTACTTTAGAAGTACTTTAATTTTTAATAAAAAATACTTATTAATTTCAATAATATTATATTAATAAATACCATGTGTACAAACAAATAAAATAATGAAAGAAATTATGTATGCTTGGCTTGAACAGTTCTTTATGTTACACGTAACGCCATCTATCGCCAAGTAGCAGAACTATATATATTGGTTTACTGGGGCAAACAAAGAATTGTGTTAATTCGTCAGCCAAATTGCTTCTGTAATAAATAAATTGTAATTATTTACCTTTTTTTTCATTATTATCTATGAAAGAAATGAAATAAAAGAACGTTATTAGTACAAATATGTACTTATTGTGTAGAGTTTATTTTATAAATCTTAAAATAAACATAATTTTTGGACATAAAAAATGGTGGTCGGAATCTTTGCCCGTTTAAATGTGGTTTTCTTTATTTTATCATGGGGAATAAACCTCTGCCTTATATTTCAATTATCTATTATAATTGATATAAACGATTGCGTTTTCAGAACTACCTATAATTTTTACTACAAACATAATGAGAATTTTATAATTTATTCATTGCATTTAAACTACATATATTTTGTATAATAATGCAATTATTATTAAAAATACATTGTAGAGTTTTTATTACTTATTTTTTAATTTTAAACCTAGACTACTTTAACACTTACGCTAATTTTATATATTTCTATGACTGTAATTATTATAACTATTCTATTTCTTGGAAGGCAGTGATAGCCCAGTGGTAGATGGTAACGCGCTCACTTGGGTAACCAAGTGAACAGGGTTCAAATCCAGGGTCTCGCATCTATTTTTGAGCTAAAGTATTGAACTTAGGCTACGTTTGATGCCGATATGTTTCTAGGGCATAATAGTTGCATTGAAGTTACTTAAAAGTACCGTTAAAAGAAACTAGAGAAGACTCTACTGTAATATGTTATAACTGGTTTCTTAAAGGATACGAGTATACTCGTAGATGTCATATTTATTTACTTTTTTACAAATAGTTTTTCTAATGTTACATATACTAATACTTTCTTAGATTTACGCGAATATTTGACATTTTAAATAGAACTATCTTTTCGGATTATTTCGCGGATTTGTTTTAATTGTTGGTTCCCGACGTACCGAATGCTTTACAGCAATCATGGTCACTGGAGAGACTAAGGTTTTAGACGTCTAAAAGGCGTTATATATTTGTTACAGACAGTGCCTACCCACAATTTTACAAAATGATTTCAAATATCCAAAAATGACACCAAAGTACCTTATAATATTCATTGATTTTAATTCTAAATATTTTAAAATTTTTAATTAATATTATCAACAATCATGGTTACGGTAGAGACTAAGGCTTTAGACGTCTCAAAGACCCACTCTATACTTTAGTATATATAATGTATAGTGTTATAGTAGTAAGTAGTATTTTATTTTGATGGGTTTTTTTAAGCAACTCATTAATATTACTAATGTACATTTATTTGCATTACTATCGCCGAAATAACTCAGTAGAGAGAACGAATATTTTTAATAGCTAATTATATTATATTAATTAACGTGCAAAAATAAAATAAATTAGTGCTATAATAAAATAAATTATCTTAGAAAATTAAAAAAAAATACATTTTTCAAACATGATAATTAAAAAGCATCTAACTGTTTGTTTGAAAAATGACAACCAAAATTCAATGTTATTATATATTTTTTTATTTCAATTCTAATCTATTTATGTAAATACTAGGGACTCACCCTCGCTTCGCTCGGGTTCGTCCCTAGGTACATTTTACCTTTTTTGAGCGAAACCCTAATTCTTTTTCTAAAATAAAAGTAGCCTAAGTTACTCATAATATCAGCTATCTGCCAGTGAAAGTCCCGTTAAAATTGGTCCAGCCGTTCCGGAGATTAGCCGGAACAAAAAGACAGACAGACAAAAATTTTAAAAATTGTGTTTTTCTTATAAGTACCGTATATAAATCCATATGCATTTAGTATAAGGCTGTTATTTTGACATTACAAACCGACACTTTTATTTTATTTATCTGTATAGATGTAAATACTTTATTAGTTTCAAATGTCATGTCTACTTTACAATGTTGATAACACTGTAATCAAAATATAAACTTATATTTTTTTTACCATAATATATAAAATTTCCGTGTCACGATGTTAGTCCGCGATGAACTACGAAACTACTAATCCGATCTTAACGTATTTTTTTTTTAATGTGCGATTTGGTCCAACTTAAAAGACAGGATAGTTTTTATCCCTATTATTTCTTTTTTATTGCAAATTTAACGATTTTCATATGTCTGTATCCGTATCCGAGTCTGCTAGTATAAATATAAAATACAAATTACCTACTCTGCCCTTTGGGATGAAATCTTCTGAAAGGTAGTGAAAATCGCATCAAAATTTTAATACGATTTTCAAGACGTGGATAACAAGTTTGTATTATAATATTTTAAGATTATTTTTATAACTTTTATATTATATGTAATATTTCCATATTGTTTTTATTATTTTTATTTTAAACTAATGACATACCTTCGCTTCGCTCGGGTACTTGAGTAGTTTAGGAAAGCTTAAAGTACAAACATAAAAAAACATTCAATTTTATTTATAATAATCTACACATAATAATAAAATTCTAACTGAGTCGAATCTACATTAAATATTTTTTGGAAAATCTTATTGAAATAGTCATTATTATAGATACAGAGACCGAATGTATAGTTTTTAGAATTTTTATCTGTCTATCTATCTATATTTATATTGAGAAAACAAATGGACAGATTTTGATGAAACTTGGTATGATGATAGTTAGTTATCTAGGTCAGTAGTCGGTCATATAGGATACTTTTTACTGCGGGAAAATATCTCATTTCCGAGAAATCTATACTAAACGTTAAAACGTAACCGCTAGTAATAAAAATATTATTATTATAATAAAGTAAAGTTAGAGACAATCAGAAGCAAAGAATCATAAAAAATCATGAACGTCTTATAACATCGTTCAGCGTTTGGTTGGAATGAGAATTAGAACAGAAAAAGGGCAAAAAGATAATTATTCGGCTTAGGCCTTTCCGCGTTCACATTTGTTAAGATTTTGACAGGCTCGGTTAGTATGGAAAGGGATTTACTATGTATTTTATTTTTAAACCAATAAATCTAAAAATAAGCAAAAGATAGGATAAAAGTAAAGAAACAAGTGATAATAAACACGTCATTGAAGAGATCTAATAATTTACTGTTTTAACAGTTTCTTGACTACCTAGTACCTAGTAGATAGCTACCTACTACACTACCGAGTTAGAGGTGTTTTTTTTTTTTGAAAATTTATATAGGTCAATTTTTTTTAAAGTTATTTATTAAGAAATGGATTCTGAAATTTATCATTTTTTAATGATTTGCGAAAATATCACATAACTGACCTTCGAATTTTGAAGTAAAATACATATAGGTCTATATATATATATATATATATATATATATATATATATATATATATATATATATTTGGTTTGTGCTTCGATATTTCCATTCTTCCTAATCCTATTTATATTGTAGCGACTTAACAAATTTGAGTGAAATTTCAAATGAAGATAGGTTATATCCCGGATTCAAAGAAACGCTTTTTCTCGACGTACCTATCAAACGGAGCTGCAGGTGCAAGATACTATTAGATATAAATGCAAAGCGTGATTTTTGGTTGGAACATAGCAGATGTGATGTTTCATATGGTTTAAAGTCAAAGACGATTGGCATAAGCATTACATGATACCCACAGGATATTTTCTTAGAAAGGTGCTTGTACGAGATAAAGCCTTGTTACTTTCTTTAATTCACATAAAAATACTAAAAAGTAATATGTAATCGATTCTACACAAACAGAATATCATTTAAGTTTATTTATTAATTAAACCAAGGCCAAACAAACACGCTTTTGGATCCCCCAACACAGCATACGACAGCGTGGTAGGCCCAGACGGAAATGACGGGACTCCTTCCAAAGAGAGTGGCTTATTATGGTGAAAGATAGGGAGCAGTGGAGGAAGAGTAGGGAGGCCTTTGCCCTGCAATGGGACACTACAGGCTTATAATAATAATAATTAATCAAATGTCAAAAAGTCAGTGCATATTATAATTATTTTATTTAACTTAAACATTCCTTTAACTATATATACCAGTGTAGATATAAGTCGCTTCCACACAAAACTAAGCCAACACATGTGCAAGAACATGTGCTTGTCCTACACCATTCAAGGAATCTGAGCCGCATCTATTCACTTTAAAAGAGGATTATCATTTCAGTCACATCCCTCGAAAGCTTATTAAAAGAAAGTATACTATTAATAAGAAATGAAAATAAATATATTATAGTACGATACTAGAGAAGATTTGTTTTATTTCTTTCTGACGATACGTTTGGTTCAGTTTATAGTGTACTTGATGTGCCAGCGGTCGCGGATTCGAGTCCCGCTGGAGGTATTCATTTGTGTAATGAGCACGAATGTTTATACTCTAGTCATGGGTGTTTATATTTATAATATGTATGTATTTAAAGTTATATATGTGTAGTGTATCAACTATCTGGTATCCATAACACAAGCCTCGTAGCTTACCATGTAACTAGATAGTGCTGTGTTTTAATCTCCTAACATATTTATTATTATTTATTTAAATTTCATTTTGAATAGATAGCCAATAAATGTCCAAAATGGCTATACAAATATCCATTACTACTTACTGCTAGGTATTATATTATGAACTTAAATGCGAAAATTCGTATGTGTTTTTTTAAACTCCTTAACGTTGAAACGACTGGATGAATTTGGATGAATTTTAGTAACCACATAGACTATGAAGTGAAGAAATACATAGGCTACAGTTAGGTACATATATAAAGATGTCCCCGAGCAAAACTAAGTCAGGACAGGTATGGAAAGCACAGTCTATTAGTATATTACATTTCATCGAAATTGGTCCAGCGATTTTGACGTGAAGAAATAATCAAAGTACACTTACAAACTTTCGCATTTATAATGATACTAGCGGCTCACCCTTGCTTCGCTCGGGTTCGCCTCTAGAAAAACGAAAAAACCTATCCCACGGGAACCGTATATTTTTCCGGAAAAAAGTCGTCTTTGCGTTATTCCGACTATAATCTATCTATATGCCAAATTTCACCTAGATCCGTTCATATAATATTTATATGATTTCTGAAAAATAGGCACCAACTTTAACGGTAATTTGAGCTTAGGCATCGTGAGTAATTAATTATATAGGTATACTTGAAGCGTGGCCCTATGCAGCTGTTAAGAAGTCACGCACAGATATTTTAAATACATTTTAAAGAAGATATTAATATTAAGAATATTTTCTAAGTTTGGAAAAAAGGTAGGTAATAACTAATACCTTCCACTCTCTCCCCGTTTTTTTGCGAAATATGATAAAAATCGCTACAGCAGTTTGCTTTATTGCAAAGATGTAATAACTATATCAGCTTTACTTCCGCCATGTCATTATCAGCCGAAATAGCTCAGTTGGGAGAGCGTTAGACTGAAGATCTAAAGGTCCCTGGTTCGATCCCGGGTTTCGGCATTTTCTTTTAATATTTTTATTGACGTTTTATATAATGAAAAAATCTATATTGTAAATAAGTTTAATTTGTTTTTTGCTTGTACATAAGTGAAATATCGAGAATTATAGAAATGATTCAAAAAAATTTTTCGCCTTTTTCTATACAAATGGAATACGAATGATAACTTTCACTGTTCATAATCAAAGTGTCAATTCTCTAGTTCTAAGAGTTTTCCATAAACAAAATAACTTATAGATCCTACTAGCGACTCACCCTCGCTCCACTTTTAGAAAATATTTGCATTACGTCTTGTGTCACTTAGATCTCAAATATAAATAAATACATTTACAATGTTGTAACAATTATTATGTTACTCAGTACTTGGGCGACCGAACTTCGCTCGGATTTCTTTTTTGTTATATCGTATTTTTAGATGATAATCTATATAACTTAAAACTTGAATAAATAAAAAAAAACAACAAAAGTAAAAACTATGTATCCGACCGGGATTCGAACCCGGATACCTGTGATTGTCAATCTTGCGCCTTGGCCGCTTGACCACGATGCTTATGGCCTAACGTGCGAAATTAGCGACCATATTTTACGTGGAATAATGCGAAAGAAAACCGCATGGAAACACGCGTTTTCCCAGACATAAGACTAATCTAGACCGATTTTTCGCCCCAGAAAACTCCAACGTACCAAATCTCAGTGAAATCGTTAGAGCCGTGTCCGAGATCGCCAGTATATAAAAATAAATAAATAAATAATCAAAAATTGCTCGATTAAAAGGTAGTAGAAATGTTATTTTCCTTTGAGAAGCATTTCTTTAGAGCTATTGAAGAAATAATATCTAAGCTTATTTAGTAGTTACGGTACATTTTAACTGTCTGTTGGACAATGACGTAATATTTTATATATGTACAAGCAACTCACCGTTTGGGTTCGTCCTTAGATACGTTTTAACAATTATTATGGATTTCTCAGAGATAAGATATTTTCCCGCAGTAAAAAGTATCCTATATGTTGACCCGGATAACTAGCTATCACTATATCAAATTTTATCAAAATCTGTCCTGTGATTTTCTCGTGATGCGTTCCCAGACAAACAGACAGACAGAAAAAATTATAAAAACTATAAATTCGGCCTCTGTATCGATAATAATAACTTTTTCAATAAGATTTTCCAAAAAATATTTAATGTACAGATTCGACTCAGAATTTTAGTATAGATTTAAATTAGCAAACTCTACGACTTTTTTTTAATTGTTTGGGTAGGTAACGTTTTATCGGCGAATATATGTATTAAATATATGTATTAAAACACATATATAGCGTCTGTTAGTATGTTTTATTAGTTTATTATATCTAATTATAGATACAAAGCTAATTTATAAATTTAAGAAGCGCTGTCTTTTAAAAATTTCAAGCACATTTTACTTTAAATTTTTTGCAGTGAATGTTTTGAGTTTGGAATATTTATGGGCTGTGAAGCTAAAGATGGCGATTGACGGTCCATATCTGTACACTTGAGCTTGATTTATCTCGACTCTATGAGTGAAAATATTTAGAAAACATCTCAAGAACGATCTTGAGATAGACTGACTGTTTCTATACAAATATTCTTATATTATAATTAAGTTAACTATATCTAGGTCATTGCTACACTTGATATCGCGGGTTCGATATTTATTGCTATAGTGGGTAAAAGTTTTAATGACATCCTAAAATAGGTAATAATAATTAATAATACAGTCGAATGGAGGACCTCCTCCTTTTTGAAGTCGGTTGAAAATAGTATGGAGCTCATTCAAATACAAGTCTCGTTATCATTAAATGTCTGTATTTCTTTTTTTACGAAAACATTTGTATGTTATATGATGAAAACATTTGCGTTTGTATCCACATTTTCACTCCTTTAAGGAATAATTTCCGGGATAAAAACTATCCTATGTCCTTCGTAGTGTCTCAAACTATCTTCTTACCAGATTTCATCTAAACCGGTTCAGTAGTTTCAGAGATTACTTCCTATAAACAAACTCACAAACCTCTTTATAATATTAATATGATGTACATGTGTATATATATATATATATATATATATATATATATATATATATATATATATATACACACATATATTAGAATAACTCACTCATATGGATATGAACTAAATATATTTTGTACTACTAAATATTACAAACAATATTATTACAAAATTGAACTAATTTTACTAGTTTTCGCCCAGTGGTTGTATTTTAATCATAATCATTCTTTTATTGATAACACTACAGCTCGTCTATAGCAACTAAACAAAAAAAAAAGAAAATCTTTCGACAGACACAGGAGAAAAAGGTACTAAACTATTTGACTTTTTATATTTAGAGAATTACTATATGCATGCATGTATGCATTCAGCCCTTTTTAACGTCCCACTGCTGGGCACGGGCCTCCCTTCAATACGAGGGGGATCAGGCCATAGTCCACCACGCTGGCCAAGTGCGGGTTGGCGGACTTCACACGCCTTTCGAAAACTATTATTATAAAAACTATTACTAACTATTACTATATTAGGTATAGATAAATCTTTATTTAAAACAATAAAATGCCATAAAAAATATACTACGACCTATATTTTACAAATAATTGTTTTCGCCACACCATATATTAATAGGCTGTTTAAGCTTACACGTCAACTATATTTAAAAAAACATATTCACTTTTTATAAAACAGTAACGTTCGCTCTTACGTTATTATAATGGCGTTAATTATTTTGTTCTAAAATTATTCTATTCTTAGGATTAAATTTCAAAATCATTAAAAAAAAGAAAATGGCAAAATTTGACGCAAAATATTATTATATAAAATACAGTTTCCTCATTTTTGAAGTCGGTTAAAATAATCTAATTAAACCATACAAAATCTTCAACATATCTTCTTTCTATTAATAAAAAGATATATTTTTGTATTTTCTTAACACATTTCTTTCTTGGAAAAATCGATTACGCGTGTATTTCAGTTATTTATCGAAGTCAAAATTGTATACAGACCGAGTGTAAAATGTTTCAGGAAGCGCGCGTCCAATTATTTGTTTTTCCTCATTCGTATGAGGCTAACAAAACGTTACGCTTCGTCATGCTGCCGGTGAATATTCTAAAAATTGTTTAAATTATAATTATACTAGAGATTTGCCCTTGCATCGTTCAAATGCGTCCCTACATGGCTAAACATTTTTGTTAAGAGTGCTATGTGTTATTTTAGGCCATAATCTATCTTTTTACTGAATTTCATCCAAATCTGTCCAGTCATTTGAAAGAGTAACATGAACATTACATATTTATAAATTTTATTTTGCTTTTTTTTACGAATGGCATATGTGATATTCTGATGTATGGGGGTATATTAAATAAATCAATATAAATATGTTGGGACGTTAACACACAGCACCATCTAGTTCCAAGGTAAGCTACGAGGCTTGTGTTATGGATACCAGATAGTTGATACACTACACATACATAACTTTAATACATAGAAATTATAAATATAAACACCCATGACTGGAGTATGAACATTCGTGTTCATCACACAAATGAATGCCCCCAGCGCTACTCGAACCCGCGACCGCTGGTACAGCAAGTAGGGTTAATACAAACTGAACCAAACTTGTCGTCAAATGTATACGCTATATTACTGTAAAGTTTCATCAAAATCCGTTCAGGAATTAAAATAGTGAAAATTTTACTACTACTGCGGGCTGCGGCACCCTGCGGCAAAAATGCGAGTGCGAAGAATTCATATTTCTTTCGATAATTTTCTACTAAATTGATAATCTTATTGTTAAATTTGTAGGTTTTCTCACGTTGTTTTCCTTCACCGTAAGGCAAGTGGTAATCATATTGTTGAAAATGTCAAAGGTGCGAGACTCGGGATTTGAACGCGTTTTACTCGGTTACACAAGCGAGCGCATCACCCCTGGACTACCACTTATCATTTTCATTACAGAAATTTACCAAATATTAATTACTTTAGTTTAGTAATCTATACATATAATAAAATCGTAACTAATCGCTGTCTGTACATGGAAGATATGTATTTGAGAAAAACTATTATTGGGGATCTCTATTAACGCAATAGAACCCAAAACAATGATTTTTGGTCTTTTTGTCTGTTTGTCGGTTTGTCTGTTTCTCTGTGCGTTTGTGCGCACTAATCTTACAATTAGAAACGGCTTAACCAATTTGGGTGCGGTTTTCACTAATGTATTGTGGTAAGTTTCACTTAACATTTAGTATTTGTTTTATTTCAATCGGTTCCTAAATAAAAAAGTTATGTCAATTTAAAGAATCATCCCAAAGGGTCACCCTCGCTTCGCTCGTGTTCGCCCCTAGTAATTAAAATATAAGTAATATGTCAATTATTATTACCGAAGGTAATTCCTAGCTATATTTTTTTTAATGAAGTCGTGCGTAAGTTTTAACTCTTGAATAGCATGCGAGCGTTATTCTGCAAATTAAACTTGACCACACGACATTTCCTTTAGTGCTGTAATAAAATTATATTATATTTAGGTTCTGCATTATATTAATCTGTATAAATATGTTGGGCTAGTTCCATGGTAAGCTACGAGGCCTGTGTTATGGACACCAGATAGTTGATACATTACACATATATAACTTTATATAGGTACATGTTACAAATATAAACACCAATGACTGGAGTACAAACATGCGTACTCATCATACAAATGAATACCTCCAGCGGGACTCGAACCCGCGGCCGCTAGCACAGCACGTAAGGTCACTACAAACTGAGCCTAACGTGTCTTTTGTAAAACTTTATATATATTTTATATAGCTAAATTAAAAACACTAAAGACTACTATTGTGTATTACTAGTTTAAGAATTACTTATTATTTTTCCAAAATTTATCATATAAATATATAGCTATATTTCCTCTAAAACAAACAAACACTATTTGATACTTTCTTAGATTTACACGAATATTTTAATTTTTTAAATAAAATCCCGTGACCATGATTGCTGTAAAGCTTCGAACCGTCGGGAACCAAAAATCAAAATAAATTCGGGAAAAAAATTCGAAAACATTTAAAAACTAAACAAAACACGAAAAAATCGAATCAAACATAAACTTACAAAATATTTACCTGTAAAAGTTCTATATACTTCTTTTTTAATATTTTACAAATAAATTATATAGAAGCTTAAGAGCTTAAATATATAAAAGCTGCAAATGCGAAAAACAGGACTGAAATTACTTAAAATTATAGAGGACTTCTAAAATTAAAACCTAGTAATTACTAGCCACGTGTAGCCATGTTGTAGTGCCCCGCCCACTTTATAGCCACCGCGGAATTTGCATGCCGCGTACAGTAGCCATACTTTATTATTTTTTAATTTTTGTCGATACTCTACGAAAATATATATTAAACACTCGAATAAAAATGTTATTATAAAGTAAAACTTAATCTATACTAATATTATAAAGCTGAAGAGTTTGTTTGTTTGGTTGAACGCGCTAATCTCAGGAACTACTAATCCGATTTGAAAAATTCTTTTTGCATTAGATAGCCTGTTAACTGAGTTATAGGCTATATATCATCCCGGAAAAATGTACGGTTCCCGTGGGATAGGTTTGTTTTTGTCTAGGGACGAACCCGAAGTGAAGCGAGGGTGAGTCGCTAGTATATAATATAGATTTTGGTTTTGAGAATTGGAGACCATGCTTGACTTTAATTGAAATAACATCTATTTTATGGAAAAGATGATGGAGATTGAGAAAACTGGATAAAATATGATAAGCACTTCATCAAAAAAGAAACCTACTCACTACGGAAAATATTACTAATATAACTACCACACTACGTACGTACTAACACTACTAAACTATACTTAATAAGGTACAAAATACAAACATACACACATATATCCATTCATAGATACATACATAATATACTACATACAATACCTTCCTCTTATAAGTGAGCTTTCGATATAAGTTTTAAAAATTACCTATCTTATCTATAAGTTTTTTTAAGTTAAAAGTTTAAGAAAAAATAAAGCTATTTTTATTTATTTATTTTATGCACGATATAAAACTCAGTTAGAAATTAAAATCATCATAATTTAGGGCCAAAATGATTTCATCTCAGAAAGACTTGCCAAATAACTCATTTCGGTCGATCCGGGAATCGATCCCAAGACCCCAAGGCGTATCTTCTAGACCAATCTGGACAAAAGACAGTATTTGATAAATGTACTCTATATTTATCAAACACAGACATAATCAATTGAAGCGCTATTTCATGTTATATTTTCTTTCGATGCCAATAAAAAACGACATATATGAGTAAGAAGTTTTATTTTTCCAAAATTTTATTATTTATATTGTTTGAAAGAAACAGTTTTCACTGTCACAAAGTCAGGCGGGATCTAAAATGTTTTAAATGTTCCAATATATTTTACATCTATACATATAGTAAAATTGTAAGTAAGCCAAATCTGTACATTAAATATTTTTTGGAAAATCTTATTGAAATAGACATTATTATCGATACAGAGGTCGAAAATATAGTTTTTAGATTTTTTGTCTGTCTGTCTGTCTGTCTGTCTGTCTGTTACCGTATCACGAGAAAACCACTGGATAGATTTTGATGAAATTTGGTATGATGACAGCTGGTTATCCGGGTCAACATATAGGATACTTTTTACTGCGGGAAAATATCTTATTTCTGAGAAATCTATACTAAACGTTAAAACGTAAGTAGAGACGAACCCGAGCGGAGCAAGGGTGAGTCGCTAGTTTAAATACATATATATCTCTAAGAAAACTAAGTCTATATATTGCTTTAATGCTTCATTTGTATACAAGCGCAATACTGCAGTGTCTCTTGGTGACTTTTTGAATTTGATAAATACTTTTTGTCAACTTTCAAAATTAAACCCTTTGTCCTCAAAGATGTGCATCATACATGTATATTACATTTTAAGAATTCTACTTAATTTTTTATTTATTAGATTTACCAGTGGTAATTAAAATATTACAACTTATTATTATATACAACGAATTTTATAGCTAAACTAGCAACTCTGCCTTGCTTCGCTTGGGTTCATCCCTAGTTACGTTTTAAAAGTTCCCACAGTAAAAAGTATCCTATATGTTGACCCGGATAACCAACTATCATCATACCAAATTTTATCAAAATCTGTCCAGTGATTTTTTCGTAATGTGTTCCCAGACAGACAGACAGACAAAATTGAATGCACAGATTCGACTCGGTAAGAATTTTATTACACTCGTATGTACAGGTTTTAAGATAGATACCACGTACAAATAAGGTTTTCAATTCATAAATACATTTGTTGATTATGTTGTACTATTTGAGAATTTTTTTAGCCTGAAAAAATATTATTTGGGCTGTGTTATAAAATATTTGAATCAATTTATAGTTATTCGCATTACTATAGGAATACTATATTATATTGTTAGCCTGATTGCCTTGTCTGGACGACCTATAACTTTCACGGTTTAGTGTACTTCGATATATGTATATACGTTTCTTACTACATTATTTAGTTAACAATAAATAAACATGTGAACGCATTAAGCACATTAAAACGTTAACAAAAAAAAACATTATAAAAATAAAAAACGTAGTAGTAAAATTAAATTTACTCTCGAAAAAAGTCAGCCTCCATACAAAACCGTAACATTTTTACACAAATGATGGTCACTCCACAGTATACACGACCACAATTAACACGAATGGAGCAGTTTATTCTGTTAGCTCATTTTAATAGTCCTCAGGCAACTACCTAGATTCTAATGATAAAGGCCGCACGCGGTTGCGTCTAAGTGGACTATAAGCTTATACTACTAAGGGCTTTCCCAGCAGTGGACAAAATATGATACTATATGTAGTTTATTTAATTTTATTAGTAAAATAACTGAATTTCAATCTATACTAGTATTTTAAAGAGTTTGTTTGTTTGAACGCACTAATCTCAGGAACTACTAATCCGATTTGAAAAACTCCTTTTGCATTAGATAGTCCGTTTATTGAGGAAGGCTATAGATATAGGCTATATCTATTACACACTAACCGTTAAACGTACCTAGGGACGAACCCAAGCAAAGCAAGTTTGAGTCGGTAGTAGTAACTAAACCGCAAAGGCTCCAAATAGTCTATTACACTGTCACAAAAACAACGATTGATAATATTATAATTGACACGTCATTCTACGAGAGGTGCTCTTTTACTTTTTTTTCATTCCTCTGCTTTCCGCCACTCATTTCTTCCATTGTTAGACTTAGTCAAATAATGCCTTCAGAATTAATATAATCATTTTAGATATTTAAAATGGTGATTGATTATGATGACGTCGCGTTTTCTGTAGCCGCCATTAAAGAATACTTGTGTGAGGTGACTTTTGATATTATGTGCTTCATGCATACCTACTCGAAAGTAAGATTTGAGTAATTATAAAAGAATTTGGACTATCAATATATATTATAATAATAGCTCCTTTTGTTATTAAGGCTCGATGAAGACATATTTGGTGTTACCATGCTTAGTTTAAACCAGGTTGGGTAAAATATTTTATACCCTAGAAGCGATATACTCGTTTATTTAATGACATTATTTTTTATGAAACTATTAACAGGTAGTAAAAAATCATCAAATCACATAGCACTTAGTGTAATTCCACACATTTAGGTATATCATCCGTATCAGGGTTTCCCAACCTTTCTTCTATTGAGCTTCCCCGGATTACAAAGAATATTTTCATGCCCTCCCTTTACTTTTATATATATATATATATATATATATATATATATATATATATATATAGTACCTGGGCGACCAAGCTCGATCGGAGTTCTTTTGTGTTATATCGTATTTTTTAGATAAAAACTAAAAACTTGAATAAATACAAAAATAAAAGCTTTGTATCCGACCGGGTTTCGAACCCGTGTCCAGGGTCAAGGTGCAAAATTGATAATAATCACTGGTGTCCCAGTGATTATCAATCTTGCACCTTGGCCGAGCGTAAGAAATTATCGACCATATTTTGCGTGGAATAATGCGAAAGAAAACCGCATGAAAACTCGAAAACACGCGTTTTACCCGACATAAGACTAACCTAGATCGATTTTTCGCCCCTGAGAACTTCAACATACCAAATTTCAGCGAAATCGTTAGAGCCGTTTCTGAGATCACCGGTATAAATAAATAAATATACAAGAATTGCTCGTTTTAATTTATTAGATATAATATAAATTATCTAAAGATCTTTACGTTTAAATAGAATTAAACAGCCGTTGTAAACTGTCTTACAATTAACTATTTTACTTACAAAATACGTTGGTTAAATAAAAACTTTATTGTTTCTCCACAACACTTAAAGTACCTCTAACGGAACATTGAATACATCCTTTGTTATCTCATTTATGTATAAGAATTAGATATTGTTTGAAATACATCAAGTAATTTATGACCCATAACTGTGATTTATTAAAATTTTATAACTATTAAATGCTAATTTTATTATTTTTTACGTATTTAATATAATAAAATTCCAAGTCATAGTACTACTAATTTATATTTAAAAATATATCATACTTGTATTGTAGAAAATTTGAATATTCAAAGTATTTCCGTCGATCAAACAAAAGAAACAGCAAAAACAAAGGCGTCTACGAAATATGCAATAGCGTCCGGCATCTAATGACGAAACCTATTTGATTACCCACAATCAAAATGTCCAACAAAATTTTTGACAAATGACGAATTTTATGCAATCTCACTTCATCACAATTTTACACATTAAAATAAACAAACACATTGCTCGTAAATCTTAGGAGAACGCTAATCTGTCCGAGCGACGCCCAAGCTGATTTCGTAATAATACAGATCGTTCGCAAAAAATAATAATAATTTTTGACAACCCGTCGGCCATGTGCTTCGGACGGACCTAGCATGTGACGCCCGAATTGTTCCTTCAAAACGATCTCATGCTGGGAACGAAAAAAAAATTCCCTGGACGGCCTTTTTTCTATCTTTTTGTACCATTGTAGACATCCGACTCGACCCTCACTCTATTAACAAGATTTCGTATATCCCATTGTCGCTAACACTTTCTATACTAGAAATTCAATTTTTTCTCCACCCAGTTTGGACATTTCGCTTGAATTATACCAGTTTTGTTAAAAGGTTTAGGGATATTGCTCTTTTTTTCACGTCACCGATGGGTCGGTTGACGTGGGTGAGCGCGTGTATAATTGCTATCAGGTAGTTTCGAGCTCGGATTTTGTAATATATCGATAATTAAAGTACGGCTTAAGGTGGAATTTTTGTCAAACTTTATAGTCTTTTTGATTGAGGTTACGATCCGTTGTTCCCGAACGGCCCGTGAAGTTATTACGCGCGGCGCGGCGGTAGCTTTATGTGAAATATTAAAATATACATCTACCATCTAGTTTCGAGTTGGAACGATTTGTCTCGGTCCATTATAAATACATAGAAATTCGACGTTAATGCGTTACGAGCGATAAAACGTAATGGAACTCCCTTTATAAAAGTTCATTAAATGTGGAAATGAAGTTTTATTGGGCCATTTTTGTTATATCCAACCTATACAGTAGGTTATGCTCATGGTGATATGTGATAAAAACATACATATTTCGAATTAGAACTCGACCGAGCGCTTACATTTTTACGAGTAATAATTAAATAGTTTGATTAGTTGTGGAATATAAATTATATTGGGTTGAGTTTATAGTACAAAAATAAATTAATTAATTCTACGCATGAGCTCTTACACTTTAGGCAAAGGAAATCTTCTCACGTGGAACAAGAATACAAAAAAGGTAAATTGGGTTAAATATTATATAGAAATGTGAAAGTTTGTATGTATGTCTGTTATTCCTTCACATTATAATGGATGGACGGATTTTGGTGTAATTTAGAACACAGGTACTGTCCTGAAGTAACCCATAGGCTCTTGTTAGGCACCTAAGCACGTAACCGAGCGAAGTAAGGATAAATCACTAGTTATATATAAAATACTGGATGCATAGAAAAAACCCTGCAATCAACAGACCACTAAATTTATAAAAACTTAGCTAAAAACTTATTTATCTTGGGATATTTTTAGCTCTTAGCAGATTCTGAGAACGACCCCCCGAGCCGCGGCATCACCAACTTTATGTACGTATATAAACATGAAATGCGACAGCTTTGTAACTGGATGTGACATAATTTGATTTATTTCTGCAATAAAGAAAGCGACAGCAGCCATTGACATTATTTAAACACCTTGTATGCAGATTGTGTGGAATTTTATTTATGGTATGCTGATAATATGTTAATTTACACTTCTAGTTTTATATAGCAGTTAACAATATAACGAAATAATAAAATTATTAACTAACGAATACATATAAAGTTTATTTCAAACAAGTTTTCGATTATGTTTGTTCATATGGTAAGCGGGACGGCGATGACAAGTAACCTATGACCGTCCCCATGATGCATTCTTGCAAAATTTCATCGAAATTTGGTCAGCGAATAAAGCGTGAAAAGGTACGGACAGACGAGTTATTTTCATTATTATAATATTAGTTATGACTAATGGATATTTGTGGAGGATTTAAACGTACTGTAACTTAAAATTAAAAGGACACGTTTTGAACTACGCCAAGTCTTTTAACGGCCGGCGGAATTTTTTCTTGAATCGGTTAAATAAAATTAATTTTCATATACATGTACATTTTTTCTTAATGTTATATTTTTTTTTATTGCATATAAACACCATATCACATCATAGGTCTTTTTAAAATAAAACCAAGTTATATTATTAGAAGTAAGAAATATAAGTTTCTATGGTCGAAATATTTAAAACACAACAGGATAGAAAAATAAAATCTAGAAGCAATATTTGACCAGAGTTGAAAAAATTCAACGTTAAAATTTACATTTAAAGTTACTCTCTTACAAGTAAATCAAATAAAGTCGTCATTCATATTAATCGTTTTGTGCGTTTAGTTCGTCCAAACTAACAGACTAATACGGTTTACACTATTGTTGTAATTTGTTATATTTAAAGAAAGCAAAGGGAAGTCGATGTTTTATAATGTCGTTTAAGCCTGAACGACACGGGAGTAGATCGCTAGTCTATCTACACATATAATAAAATTCTAACTAATTCGGATCTCTACATTAAATATTATTTGGAAAATCTTATTGAAATAGTCATTATTACCGATACAGAGGCCGAATCTACAGTTTTTTAGAAGCAAGCAAGTCAACAGCAAGTCACTACAAACTGAGCCAAACGTGTCGTCAAATAGATAGACTATATATTATATACATAGTTATGATGGGTTGTTGTAGGTTGTATTATAACGTCTTTTCCTGTGGGATAAATTAATCTTCTGCTGTAAAAAGTCACTCTCCAGCCCTCTAACTATCTCCACACAAAACATAACGCTAATCCGTCACTCTGTTTCAACGTGTAGCGATAAATACTAAGTATAGTAGTGTGACTCATTTTAACAATTCATAAGTTATTAAACCAAGCTTGTTTTATTGAATTTTAATTTTACACAGTATTAACAAAGGACTATCTATTACCCGCGGTTCCGCTCGCATAGTTCATTTGTGTATAACCTTACTTATTACGTGTTCAACCTTTATGTCTTCATGTGTGGGGGGAGGGGTCATTAGCGTCCAGCAACAACACCGAGCACGAAGCCAAGAGGTACACAGGGAGGTGGTTCACTTTGGTGGGCGGTGTACCATGTGGGTTGCTCCTGATGGTTGTGGGTAGTACTGGCTTTTCTGGCCAGTGATTCCCACATAACCGTTATGGTATGCGTAAATGGATTTCCCAACATTAAAAAAAAGGTGTTGACCTCTAAGTTCTTAGCGAAATGTTAAAATAATTCATCCCTACTTAGTATCATGAGTATAAAAGTAACTCTGGCTGGTAACGTTTCACGTTTGAACCACTAAACAGATGTCGATAAAATTTAGCAAGGACACAAATTGCATTCTGGAGATGGACATAGGCGTCCCGCTTACCACGCGAGCGAAACCGCGGCAAAAATTAGTAAGCTATAAAACGCAAAAGAACAATTTTAAATAAGCTCGGTCGTTCCAGAGATAAGGGACTTCAAATAAACAAAAAACGTACAAACTCTTTATAATATTAATATTAGTTAAGAATATATTATATTTTGTTTAATTTCTACATAATTTAAAAACTTGTATAAAATAGATCGTTAAAATTCAGGTTAAATTAATTTAGCCTTATTTTAATGAGAATAGCCTAGCTTTATGTTAAATAGCTTCCTTTACGTTATTAGTTCTTTTACCTAATGTTATCTAGTTTGACAAGTTCGTATGGCGCAATGGCCTACACCTTCATG
The DNA here is from genome assembly GCA_905404265.1 of Fabriciana adippe. Lineage (NCBI taxonomy): Eukaryota > Metazoa > Arthropoda > Insecta > Lepidoptera > Nymphalidae > Fabriciana > Fabriciana adippe. The sequence goes on along the minus strand of FR990000.1, from coordinate 13,266,251 downwards.
CTATATAAATACTACGAAGGTCGCCCATTCTAACCATAATAAAAAACACAACTTTTTACATATATATAGAATATATACAATAGTAGTATGTATGTTCGTCTCTACGTCAATCTGAAATTGCTGTACAGATTTGGGTGAAATTTTGTGAACAGATACACTATTTAGCATTATAGAATCGAACCCGAGTAAAGTGGGGTTAAGTCACTAGTCGGATTACTATTATAATTGCGAAAGATTGTATGTGTGTCTTTTTTCATACTCCTTAACACTGAGGACTGGGCGAATTTAGATAAAATTTAGTATACAGATAGGTTATGACTTTTTTCTAACGTTGGAAAATGCATTTAGGCACGAGGTGTCGGACTCACCGGTACTACCCACTAAAAGTTGGGCATCGCAGAATCGCTTACGCATTCAACCACGACGCCCCGACGGCAGGTCTGCCGAAAGACCACAACAGCCAGACCACAACAACCATGGGGTTGCTCCAACGGTCCATTCTGCTATCATAGAAGTACCAGGAGCAACCTGCATGGCACACCACCCATCGAGGTGGGCTACCTCCATGTGCGATTCTTGGCTTCGCGTCCGGCTGCATTCCCGAGCACTCCTGGGGGCCCCCCCCCCCCCCCTCCCCTCTGCCCAGGGAAGTATCCGGGTAGAGTGAGCGTAAGTCGCTAGTGTTTTATATAATTTTATTGCCAATGGCCGCCATAGCCGAGCTTACGTTATAAATATGCCGTCAGTACATCATGTCGTAATTACCTGCATAAAAGTAGACAATTAAAATGGTAATACGTTTTAACTTAAATGGTTGGTGACTTCATCTATAATTTTAGCATTTAAAATCACAAACAAAACAATTATAAGGTTATAGTACTAAAATGTAAATTTTTGATGTACAAAAAACGTTTATTGGGTTATTGCGCTGTTTTTTTTTTAACTATTAGAAAATTACGGTAACTGAAGGACAAACAGTATTAATGCGAAATTGTAGTTTCAAGGCAAAATTTAATTTTCTTGTCAATTATCGTTTCAAAAATATATAAAAAATTCTTTTGATCTGTAAGAATGGGTATCGTGATGGCGAAACATAGGTACTTGTAAAAGGCATAACTCGAAGACTTCACGAGTAGCCATTGAAGAAATCTACTATTTACCTCCTGGCTGCTTTATTTGAAAACTATTAAATTATCTATACAGATAAATAAAATTGAAGTGTCTGTTTGTAATGTCAAAGTAATAACTTTTTACTAAACGCATATGATAGTATATGTATACGGTACATATAAGAAAAACACAATTTTTAAAATTTTGTCTGTCTGTCTGCCTGTTTGTTCCGGCTAATCTCCAAAACGGCTGGACCAATTTTCACGGGACTTTCACTGGCAGATAGCTAATGTTATAAGGAGTAACTTAGGCTACTTTAATTTTAGAAAAAGAATTAGGGTTCCGCTTAAAAAAATTAAAACGTACCGAGGGACAAACCCGAGCGAAGCGAGGGTGAGTCGCTAGTTTTAAATAAAAATAACGGGAGAGAATAAGGTTTGACCTTTGAAACGTCTAAAACCTTAGTCTCTCCCGTGACCATGATTGCTGTAAAGCATTTGAAACGTCGGGAACCAAAAATCTAAATAAATCGGTGAAAAAATCCGAAAATATAAGTATTATTAAATTGTCGTAAGTTACATATTGATATAATACTTAGAAGTAGAATAATGTCGATTTCGAATATAATTATAAATAAATAAATTACATAGTAAAAGATGAAGGTAATAAAAGTATGATAAAGTCTTCCTTTTTAAATTAAGACAAAACGATAAAGGCGAAAATAATATAAGAACTGATTTTTTTTATCTCATTCAGCCCTCTTTAATGTTCCACTGCTATGTACGGGTCTTCCGTAAACATGATGGGGATCAAGTGGAATCAAGCTATAGTCCACCACGCTGGTCAAGTGCAAGTTGGTGGATTTCACATGTCTTTATAAATAAATAAATATGTTGGGACATTAAACACACAGCACCATCTAGTTCCATGGTAAGCTACGAGGCCTGTGTTATGGATACCAGATAGTTGATACACTATACGTAGGTATATAACTTTTAAATACATACATATTATTAATATAAACACCCATGACTGGAGTACAAGCATTCGTGCTCATCACACAAGTGAATGCCCTAAAAGCGGGACTCGAACACGCGACCGCTGGCACAGCAAGTATAGTCACTTCAAACTGAGCCAAACGTGTCGTCTTTCGAGAACTAGTTAGGTTCTCTCCGACATGCAGGTTTGCTTACGATGTTTTCATTCATCGTAAGGCGAGTGGCAATCATATTGAATATGATATGCACATGATAGTATCAAAGGTTTGAGGTCCAGGATTTGAACTCGCTTTCTTTTTTCTTTTTTCAAGCGAGCGCGTTACCTTTTGGCTACTACTGCCTAATCTATACTAATATTATAAAGAGGTAAAGTTTGTGAATTTGTTTTTTTGTTTTTTTGTTTGTAGGGGGTAATCTCTGGATCTATTGAACCGATTTAGATGAAAGGTAAGAAGATAGTTTGAGACCCTGGTAAGGACATAGGATACTTTTTATCCCGGACATAATACCTTAAGAGGGTGAAAATGGGGATTAAAGTTTGTATTGGGAAGCAAGCTAGAGACGAACCCGAGCGAAGCGAGGGCGAGTCGCTAGTGTTTTATATGTTTATTATTTTTCATCTTTTCTTGACTGTATCTTATTTTTTATTGTTTTTATTGTCGATTTAAGATGGAAAATTAGCACTCTAGTAATTAACCGGTGTTTGGCATCATCGAATCTCAAAGTGCAGATAATATCGACTAAAATTAAATTAAAAACAACTAAATTTATTTTAGTATTTATCAAAAATTACCATTTTCTTTTCTTTCATATTTCCTGGGCAACGCCATCTATTGATATACTCAGAACCTAAATAGCATTCTTGGTGCTAGACTAGGATACCGTATACCGTATATAAACGTAAATAGCCATTCAAATCTACTTAGCAGATTATTTTACGTAGCATATTAAGTTTTTTTACAAACAGATTAAGTAACAAATACTCAAAATACTGAAGTTTCTCAGAAACCTAAATAATGTTTTATACATCTGCCGAAATCTTAGAGTAATAATAGAATAAAATTTACCATAAATTCTCTATTAGACCTATAGACCTGCTGCATTCGAAATACGAAAAATATGAAAAAGGGCTGAGTGGGCTATCTGATAAGAATATTGGCCGTCTGCCTTCTGAACAGTCTCGAAAATGAATCTTAGGCTGGGTAGCTCTTCTCCAACTAGATGGGCCCACATCAATTAGCGTAATGCCTCGGGAGCAACATCATGATGAGCTTAAGTCTCGAAAAGTAAGCACCAGTTTTACTTTGTGCTTTAAATAATGCAGTATCCTGCATTTTCCAACTTTAGTACTCAAGAACTCTCAGATCGGTGATGTCGTAAATCACGAAAAGCTCTACAAAAACAAATAATTCATTGATCAAGTTATACATTTTATTTAAAATGAGCAATAAATAAAAATTATATTGTGTTTTCTTTTTTTTTTACTTTATAATAACTATAGTATCTATTATATCATCTGTTCCTATGCTAAATATTGCCCATATAATATTTTAGAAAGTTGCCATGTGACAGTCACACAATAACACGTTTATTTCAATACACTTTCTAAATGGCAACATTAATTGTAAATAAATCAAGTCATTTACAAGCAAATTTTAGAATTACAATGAACACCAATTAACTTTAAGCCTTAGCGGTGGCCATTTTGCTAAAATATTACGCGGTAAATCAATATTCAAATTACTCTTTCATATGTCGAAGTCTTTTATATCTATTTAAAAATTTAAAAGCATAGATAACATATTATAATTGCAGAATAATATGTAAATTATTTATATTATGTATTTACTTTAAATAATAGACAGCCTATAAGTTTTTGTGGTAATTTATTATTAAAGGTGAAAAAATATTTATATTAATATTATGTAATTATTTACCAATATAAATACGTCCTACGTCCATTTGTACACGAACTCATGCGTGTCTAAATCGATTTATAATTATCAAAATGTAAAAAAAAAATATCATTGTTAGGTAAGGTATTTATTATGTATTTACTTTAAATAATACTACTATCTACTAGTTTTTGTGATATTTTATTATTAAAGGTGAAAAATTACCTATTTATATTAATACTAGAGACTCACCCTCGCTCCGCTCGGGTTCGTCCCTACTTACGTTTTAACGTTTAGTATAGATTTCTCAGAGATGAGATATTTTCCCGCAGTAAAAAGTATTACCTATTTATATTAATATTATGTCATCATTTAAAAAATAAACACTGACATTTATATAGGAACTCGCGTATCTTAAATATCGATTAATGAATTATTAAAATGTAAAAAAATTGTTATCATTGTTACGTAAGGTATTTTTTTAAACATTAATGAAATGACAGTTAAGATAACTGATGAGTCTATTGTTTGTAATATTTAATTATTTCAGGCTTAGATTAGTGTCGCAAAATAACTGTTTTTTTTTTTATTCTTTCGTGAGAAAAACTTAAAAAAAATGGAAGAAAATACGTTTCTTTTCTGGAGCATGTTTTTTTTTCAAGACTACAGAATTCTAAATTATTACAGTAGTTTCCGTAAACCAATTAAATTAAAACCAGAAAAAAAATAAAGAGTGTATGAATGTGTACACGCGCAAGAAGTAAAACTTCTGTAGGTTATCGGTACTCTTTATGAAATTCAATTTATGTTTAAAATAATTAAGATAGGTGAGATATTAAAAATAACGCATATTAGGCATATTACAATCATATATTTATAGAATATCGTTTAAGGAAAGAGTATAATATTATATATCATTTGTCAGACAATAACAACGGTTACCATGGCAATAAACGTACGTACATTTTTTCGTAACGCATTCACCAGCTTACCCCCCAAGTCAAGCGTGCATAAAAAAGTTTTACTTCAATAAAACAAATTCCAAACATTGCAAATTAAATAAAAGCTTGTAAAAATAAATAGTTAGTGTCTCAAATTGTAGATCTAGAAGAGACAGAAGAAGAGAAAGAAGAAAGTGAAAATTCCGACACTGACAAGAACAAAACTAGTGTAGGTGGCACTGATACTGAAACAGGTAGGTACTGACATTGACACAGAGAAAGAATAAATTTTTATTTTATTGATTTATTACACTTAATTCGATTTTTAATGTTAGAAAAATGTAAGAAATTAGAAAACATACCTCAATAAAACATTTTTTTTTTCTGAATAAAAACAAAAGCCGGAAAAAATCAATAGTATGTACTAAGTTTTTATTTCCAACATAGTGAAAAAAAGTCCTTTTTTCATGTTACATCACACATATTATATCGAAACACCATTAAGACATAGCCTATTTGGCGAAAATATGACGACATAAAAAAAACATGCAAACATTCAGTTCCTCCTACTTTTCGATGTTTTATGATTATGTGCATAGATAAGCTATTAACCTTGACTTTGTGCATTTATAATAAGGAATGTCAATATGAATCTAACATAAATGCTAATCTCACTTCATAAATGCTAAGCTATAAAAGTTATTAACTGGTTTGTGTGCTGCAGATATCAGATCAAAGCGAGATAAATACATTTTATCTATAGGTACATATAATAAAATTCTAACTGAGTCGAATTTGTACATTAAATATTTTTTGGAAAATCTTATTGAAATAGTCATTATTATCGATACAGAGGCCTAATCTATAGTTTTTAGAATTTTTGTCTGTCTGTGACCGCATCACGAGAAAACCACTGGACAGATTTTGATAAAATTTAGTATCATGATAGCTGGTCATCCGGGTTAACATTTAGGATACTTTTTACTTCAAGAAAATATCTCATCTCTGAGAAATCTATACTAAACGTTAAAATTAGTTTAAATATATTTTTGAATCTCAATTTATTACATTTTAATTATATGTACGTCACCGTAATGTTAGTACGAGTATTTAAGTCCGAGAGGAAGCTTTTTAATTTTTAAATTACGTGACCTGGAGTAACACTTTCAGTAATAAAAATGTGTAGTGAATTTGTAGTTGTTTTCAGTAATAAAAATTGAATAGGTGTTGTTACCTATACATACTATAAAGTATTGCATCCGAACGATAACTATAAATTAATAAGTCATCATGTACTTACATAATTATATAAACTATCGTTTCGGATTTTTTCGCGGATTTATTTTGTTTTTTTGGTTAACAAACGTCGTGAACTAAAATCAAAGTAAATCCGCGAAGAAATCGAAAAAGATAGTTTTATTTAAAACTAGTGACTCACGCTCGCTTCGCTCGGGTTCGTCCCTAGCTTGCTTCCCAATACAAACGTTCATCCCCATTTTCGCCCCCTTAAGGGATAATTTCCGCGATAAAAAATATCCTATGTCCTTCCCAGGATCGCAAACTATCTTCTTACCAAATTTCATCTAAATCGGTTCAGTAGATCCAGAGATTACCCCCTAGAACGTCACAAACTCACAAACTTTACCTCTTTATAATATTAGTATAGATGTCAAATATTCGCGTAAATCTAAGAAAGTATTTTAATTAAAACTTTGAAAAAATAACATAAATAATTGTGCCACAATTTACTTATTACAAACTTCTGTCTACTTTAACACAGCCGAAATAGCTCAGTTGGGAGAGCGTTAGACTGAAGATCTAAAGGTCCCTGGTTCGATCCCGGGTTTCGGCAAAATCAGTTTTTATATTCCTTTTAATTATTATTCAAATTCCAATATATTAATTATTCCATTTCCAAAGATTATTTCATTTATTTTTTCAAAAGTAACTTCTAAAAACTTACATGAAAATTTTCAACCTCTATTTAACTCCTAGAAGGGATGAATGTTAAAAAATAATTCATAGTGATTGTATTCATTTAATAAAGACAAATTTTCATTCTTCTTGCCAGTGACTAAAATAATTTTTCAATTATATTAAGTAGATATAAGTATAATTCTTAAAAAAATAAGACAGTCAGGTTGTATGAATAACATTAAAAGGTTGTGATCTACCAAATAAAAAAAAATGATTTGGTCGGCTTCCATCTATGCTCATGTAGAAAGTGTCAGCTATATACATATATAACTACAGATTAAAGAGCCTTTTCATTGTCTTTTGAGTATTTTATACTAATAATTCGATTTGGAAAATTCTTTTTGCATTTTATAGAAAATTCCGTGCGGAAGCTATCTTATTTAACCTCTTAAAAGCAGAACAGTTATACCAAAACTAACTATTTACTCTCGCTTCACTCAGATTCGTCCCCAGTGAAAAAAAAATCTATCCCACGGGAACCGTACATTTTTCTAGGTTAAAAAGTGCCAAATTTCATCCAAATCTGTTTAGTCGTTTTGGCGTGAAAGAATAACAAACATCCATCCAGCCATACTTTCGCATTTATAATGCTAACTAGCGACTCACCCTCGCTTCGCTCGGGTTCGCCCCTACGTTTTAAGGTTATTATAGATTTCTCAAAGATGAGCTATTTTCCCGAATTAAAAATATCCTATATGTTGACCAAGATAACTAGCTCTTATCATATCAAATTTCATCAAAATCTGCCCAGTGGTTTTCTCTGAATTTTCGTAATTTCGCGTTCCAAGACAGACAGACAGTCAAAAATTCTAAAAACTATAGATTCAGCCTCTGTATATAGATAATAAAGACTATTTCAATAAGATTTTCCAAAAAATATTTAATGTACAGATTAGATTCAGTTAGAATTTTATTATATGAATAGATAACAAAGAATGTCAATACTCAACAGAAACGTTCAGCTTTATAATTTTATATTAAAATCGATTCAAATTGGGGTCACAATCACAATTACGACATGAACTTAATAATTACCATTTAATATTTATGTAATTTACATAATCGTACAATTACGATTATTTTTATCATTAATTAGTTTATTAATTGCCTTTATTTAAAACTTACTTTATTTGACCTAATCTGCGATAGAATATTCAAAGAATAAAAATATGAACAAGTGTAAAACATTGAAACGCTAATACAAGTAGAAAAACTCTATTTCTCTGTCTGTTTCTCTGTCTGTTTTTTTTTTATTATTATTATGATCCTTTTTACATCTATACAGATAAATAAAATTGAAGTGTCTGGTTTAATGTCAAAATAACAGGTTTTTACTTTGCATATGGAATTATGTACGGTATTTATAAGAAAAACACAATTTTTAAATTTTTTGTCTGTCTGTTTGATCTGGCTAATCTCCGAAACGGCTGGGCCGATTTTAACGGGACTTTCATTGGCAGGTAGTTGATATTATATCGAGTAACTTAGGCTACTTTTATTTAAATAAAAGAATTAGGGTTCCGCTCCAAAAAAATAAAATAGGGACTAACCCGAGCGAAGGGAGGGTGAGTCGCTAGTATTTAATAATTTAATCCATAAAAAATCGACCTTAAAAAAGATAAAACTCAAAACAAGGTAAATTAATCTAATGTGACTTCTACAATTTTTTTAATATTTTGTTACAAAAACTATATCTAGGTAATATAGCATTAAATCCAGTGGATAATCAGCATTCATTAGCTCGGTCCGCTGTTACGTCTTCATTTAACAATACGTTTTAAACCACAGCATCGTTTATTGCTAATTGTTCCTTACTCAATGACTGTTCTTTGAAAGAAACGAGTTTTCTCAGAAAAATGACCATTTTCAATATTTATGTATTTACATAAATATTAAACGTTTTTCGAAATCCTAACAACTTATTCTTCTTGAGATGAAATTACTAAACTAGTTTAAATACATGGATTTGCTTGTTTTAATATATTTTTTTGTAATTAGTGTTAATGAAATACATATGTATATTCAAAAGTAAACTAAATTATCAGATATTACTGCTACTATTATAAAGAGGAAAGATTTGTATTTTTGTATGTTTGTAACGAATAAACTCAAAAACTACAGGACCGGTTTAGATGAAATTTTGGTAAAAAATAGTTTGAGACCTTGGGAAGGATATAGGATATTTTTTATTCCGAAAATCATCCCTTAAGGGGGTGAAAATGGGGATGAAAGTTTGTATGAGGAATCAACGATTATAAGTAAGAATGACTAAGACTCTGTTGCTTCAAATAGAAGCTTAAAACGTTATTAGCTTTTCTTGTTGTTCATCCAAAAATAAAGGTAAAGGGATGCAAGAACTTTAAATTTAAGTACTGAGTTGGTAAAACTTCTCAATTAAAACGACACACAGATCATTTAAAATAAATTACACCACCAATATAGGCGAGATTTACTTGAAATAAATGTACAGTATGTTCAGCTATAAATGACGTACTTTCATTTAAAAAGCCCCGTAAATCGCACACGTACGTACATTTAGTTTACATGTAGCGAAAATATCTCATAATCTACACTCGAATTGTGTATCTCCTCTTTATTTGTATTTGGTAGAGAAACATTTATCTCACTGCTATAGTAAATGCAAAAATTTGCGAAAGATATGCGTGTTTGTTTGTTTTTCTATCACGCTGAAACGGTTGAACCAATTTGTATGAAATTTAGTACGTATTCCCTCCCGGACAAATTCTAAGAAATCCGTGCGAATTTCCGAGAATTCAATTGTTATCTAGCACACCGGTGTGCTCGCGGTCCTCGAGGTGTTAAAGATAAAGTATTATCTTTTTTAAAGACGTTGGAAAATGCTTTTACGTAAACTACTTATGTACATATATTATGTACATAAGTATACGGAGTGTTATGTGGGACTCACCGGCTAGATCCAGTACTATCCACTAAAACACAACAGAAACTCCCCCGTCTTAATGGGGCGTCACAGGATCGCTAACAGACTCAACCACGACGCCCCTACGGAAGACCGTCCGAAGCAGACCACATCACCCATGCGGTTGCACCAATAGTCCACTCTACTATCAGAGAAGTACTAGGAGCAACCCGCATGGTACCCCTCCCATCAAAGTGGGCCATCTCCCAGTGGTTTTCCCGATTTTTGTGATCCTTGTGTTGTTGGATTTATCTCCACCCCAAATAACAGAATAGCTTAATAGCTATTTTTTTTTAGTTTTAATAAACATCGAAAAAATTCACACTCTGAAAAAAAAATTGAAAAAAAATCTATCGTCAAAAACGTACCTCGGGACTAACTTGAGAGAAGCAAGAGTAAGTCGCTAGTACATAATAGATTTTACTACTATCAAGTATCAATACGTTAAAATATACAGATTTACGTGACGTATGTGATTATATCGTTATATCTTCAAGTTACCTGTTATAGCCATATTTATTTATGTATAATCATAATTGTAAACTATTAAGAATCATATTATATTTGTAAAACGTCAACCCATTGAATTTGTAAAGCGTACGTGCTACCAAGATAACCTTAACATGTAACATAACAATTATTTAAACAATAAATATGTTGATGAGTGTTTACCGACTGTATTCATACATTATAGCTTTAATTTTATAAATCTAGCGATGTGTCCTCGCTTTGCTCATGCTTTTGATTTTGGTTTTTTGAAGTGAAAACTTCTATAGGCAGGTTTGGGGGAGTAAATTCATGTAAGTCGTCATCGACATGGTCACGTGACGTGTCAACGCCAACACTCAGAGTGCCGAAAGATGTCAAAACCAGATAAATGTAAACAGTTTTAATTTACTTTTAAGTTAAGATCAAATAATTAATTTAAATATTCAAAAATAACAACTGTTTGTTTATAGTTTTAAATTTTCACTTCTGTCGGCAGTCCTCATGATTGCTTTTTTTCTAACTTTTGACTGACTTCGAAAAGGATATACTTATTTTGATTGTATGTTGCACGACATTTTAGCCAACTGTGAATTGATTTTCATTTTTTATTATTATTTATGAATAGATTATTCATAAAAAGCCTTAAACCTGAAGGGTAGTTCTACATAAAATAAAATCCAAAAAATCCACCTCTGGGTTCAAAATAATTACGTATACGTACAAAGGAACAACTTGGTGTATCAGAATAAAAAAAATACTTTATTCGGAGGGTCTAAATTAGATGATATTCTTCAAATGTCTATTAGAAAAATAAAGAATGGAACGAACGGAAGAACGAATGGAAGAACGGAAATGATATGTCATTTGGTTAGAATATGTCATTCTCATATATTTCTAGCCATAACTATAGATTATACAAAATTAATTTGCCTAAATGTCAGCCGTATGAAAGAAGGACATACCTAGACCTATTAACATATCGGCATAAATTTAAACAATTATTTTTATGTATCGTTCAAAGACAATAAACTTCCATACAAAATCTTCAATCACAATAAGATACTATTTAAAGACGTATACTAAACCCACTGGTTTAGACTTTTGAATGTCATCCCATGTACATATATATATATATATATATATATATATATATATATATATATATATATAGATTACTTATAGTAAAAAAGTAAGTATTTAAAAAAAAATAATTCAATTCAATTCTTTTGTTAATGGCTTCAAAGAGTGCCAGTTGAGCAAAGATTACTTTGCCAATGTCACGTAGAATATATTATGGCAATACGTTGTTGTGACAGTTGTTGTTACAGATTCTTCCTCAAAGCACCCTTGATATTTCAGTTGTTCCATGATTCTTGGGAGACGTTTCTCAATCAGCATCAATACATACTCGCTTAGCTCTAACGTACTTTTTTCAGGATCGAAAAAGTGGTTGAGAGGCATTCAATTCAGGTGTATGTATTTTTGTATGTTACGCAATATCTCCTTGCCCTCACACAATTCTGACATTTTAAATTCGGTAATCTTTTTTCTTTAAAAATTATTAATATTTTATACACTAAAGTAACATTCTGTTAAAAATACGTAAAATAATTAATGGTGTAATACTTTAGTAGTTAGTACTCGTATTTATTGTACTAACAACTTATCCTTGCTTTGCTGGGGTAGGTCCCTACAGTACCTTTGTATTTATAATATTATACACAGACAGATAGTCTGCCAATCCCACTGGGCCAGTATGGTGGACTGTGGCCTGATTCCCCTCGTATTGAAAGGAGGCCCGTGCCCAGAAGTGGGACGTTAAAAAGGGTTGAATACATACATACATACATACTTTACATACACAGACAGCGCCACCTCTTGGTAAAATTTATTACTAACTGTAGCCTCTGTGTTACCTACTTCCGGTCATAGTATCTCCAGCCGCTTCAGCCCGATAGAGTAACGGATATAGACACATAGAAATTTTCACATTTATAATATAATTTAGTTTATATTATGAAACACAAAATCTTTTACGTGTTCCTCTGTTCGATTACTCGTCTTAAATTTATGTTTTTTGTGTACGTTATACCCATGATATTTTTGCCAATTTTTAAATGGTCAGTAGTTATATATTTTTAAGATAAACTTCCACCACAACTAGTAAACACTGTTTCAACTTGGTGTCGAGGTCGTAGGTTCAAAGTCGTAAAAACCCATGGTGGGTGACACCCATAAATGCCATTTGTCTATTTACCTATACACACTTTTGCCCATAGCAGCCATGAATGTGGACCACAAACAATGACTGAATGAATAAGCTAATATAATAAGATAAGACTGAGTATCTATAACAGTAAATGTAACTAAACGGTGAGATCCATGTGAGTAAGAAAATATGTCAAGATGTTGCTTCAATATTTAATAATGAAATTTTAATCTATACTAATATTATAAATCTGAAGAGTTTGTTTGTTTGGTTGAACCCGCTAATCTCGGGAACTGCTGGTTGGAATTGAAAAATTCTTTTTGTATTGGATAGTCCATTTATCGAGGAAGGCTTTAGGCTATATATCATCCCGCAAAAATGAACGGTTCCCGTGGTATAGATTTGTTTTTGTTTATTTAGTAATATAATTTTTATTATTACTTAATCATTGCTTTTTTTCCATTTATTGCACATAATATACGCCCCGACCGTAGCTTCTAAACACAGTGAGGATGGCGGCGGGAATTATATTATTGAGTTACACTATATTTTCGACATCAACCCCAATCTTTTACCGAGCTTATATTCGGAATATCTAAAATTTACTCAACCATTTAAACTCTAACAGGTATTTTTTTTAGTTCAGACCATTATACAATTTAAAACATCATTAATATCTATCCAAGTATTTTCAATTCGCGCGAGACATTTTAAATATGAAAAAAAGAAAAATATTTGGTGTTCATTAGTTTTTGAACACAATCTTCCAAAAATAAGCCTTTATGTAAATTGAAAAGTAATAATCAAACATTAACTATGATTACGTTATATCTACGTTATATATTCTATTAAAAATGGTTCTTCACAAACAAGTCGGTATATAGCAAAAAACTATTTGAAAGTTTAAAACGGAATGAGAGTTTGAGTAAAGCGAGAGTCGGTCACTAGTTAACTACAGAGGAAAAAAAAAAGTAATATTCTTGAAAAACTGATTTGATCCATTATTTAAGAGTTATAAAAAGATCAATATTCATATGCATTAACAAATATACATACATATTAGTTAGTACAATGACTCTAATGAAAAAATTTAGTAGATAATATTATTACTTTACTAGCGACTCATCCTCACTTCGCTTCGAGTTCGTCCCTAAACCAATAACAAATCTATCCCACAGGAACCGTACATTTTTCCGGGATGATATAAAGCCTATAACCTTCCTCAGTTAACGGGCTATCTAATGCAAACAAAAAATTTCAAATCGAATTAGTAGTCCCTGAGATTACCGTGTTCAACCAAACAAACAAACAAACGCTCCAGCTTTATAATATTAGTAGGTATAGATTAAATTACTTCGCATAATTGACTTAAACTGACACTTTGTCAGCCTTATGCCTACAGGTTAAAAACAGATATAAGGTCTATTTTAATTATATTTAATAAAAAAAAATAAAAAATTACATAGATATATATTACACATATTTAGCTCAAGTGAAAATCAAAATAGAAAATGTCTACTTCATTTGCTTATTCGTTTTAACTTTGCTTGAAGCTAAAACATAGTTTCATCGATGGCAAAAAGGTAATTTTAAGTAATAAATTAATTAAAAAACAAGTTGTTTCCTTCCGGTAGGAAGTTTGAAAGTACATGTGTAAAAATTTTAGTAAAATTATCACAACTTTTTGATGAACTACGAGTATGTACAAGTGTACATTACTTCTCACTAGCAGCTATTTTTAGCGTCCGCAAATACGCTGATAACATTGCTCCAAAGCGAATCAGATACAAAAACATATGCAGATTTTAAAAAATATTTAGATAAACTATTTAAAACCAGAAGCTCTGGCAATATTTTACCTATTTTACAGTCTAGAAAATATTTCGTAATTAGCTCACGTGTTTTTGATACCTAACAAAAACGGATTGTTATGATATTTTAGTGCGCTGTATCTTTATTTACATTTCCAGTGGGCTTCTACTCGTGGAATTTAGTTTAGAGTATGCTCTTGGGCACACATCTTAAGAGATAATACAGGTATCTGAACCTCGAGCGCCTGTCTCCTTGTTGTTTCACGTCTTTATCATGGAGCTAGTTTTAATAACATTGTTTGCTACCTAATCCCTGCATCCTCTGTTGGATGCCAAACGGTAGCGCTAAATTTACGACATACGGTTATATCTTATCATGGCCACTCACCAACATATGTTATACTAAATGGACTTCATTAAACACTCGCCCTAAAATCTAAATTATTTACTTACTCATACATATCGCCTACAGCACAGCGTGTCCCATTTTAAACGTTTCCATTTTGATAGTACAGTTTCCTCTGAATATATATTAAAGTACAAATTAAAGTTTCCAATAGCTGTATCGAATCGTTTTCTCAGCGGTCCACTAATTCGCGCCCTTTCACCCGTCAATCAGATGCCAAGGCGGCGTAAACGGCGCGTCGAGCCGAAATTAGCGATTGCGAAACGTGCGTTTGCAAATTACGCTGAATTTTGCGTAATAAGAAATAAAAGCTATGATTTAAAGGGATGGGAAGGCTAAAATAACCTGAACATCAAGGTTTCCTCGAGTATATACGTCAAGTTGACGCGGTTTGCTGTGTAATTTCAAGACGAATCTCCCGTTGAAACAGTTATGCTGATAATTTGGCGTGGTGTCAAATTGTGGACGCAGTACGCCGCAGCGGAATGGGAGCGCGGCATCAACGGTCAAATGACACGGCTATCAACAGATACTACTAATTAATCTTTCCATTTCGCAGCGAATTTATCAGTAGTTTTATTTATTTATTTATTAATTTATATGCAATTTTAAACGCAATGTGTGTAAGAAAACGCTTAATATTATGTAGTATATTGTAAAATGTTAAGGATTTTGATTATTTTATTTATAATGTTCTTTTAAACTATTACTGGATTTTTTATTTAATTTTGATTATTTAAAAAAAAACAGAATGGCGTTATAAAAATTAGCTATTTTAAAATAAGAAACGTTTTAAATTAAAACAACAGGTGGGTATGTTCGTGCGCTTATATTATAATGTTTAGGTTAATTTAGGGACTTAATAAATATTTTCTGAAGTAAATTATAATCAGTCATTTGACTGATTTACTGCTAAATAAAGTTTTTAAGTTTAAATTTTTAGGTTATTTCCGCTACGAAACACTTTCATTCCATTTGAATAATAATAATACATATTATAATTCCGCAATAGTACAAATGTCACACGAATGTTAATCCTTACCAAGCATTCAATTTACGTACAACATTTAGACTTAAAAGAAAAATGTAACAACATTAATTTTAAAATCTATTGTTTTAAAATTCTTGTTTTTAAAAACAAAATTTAAATAAACTCCTTCAGAAGGTTTTATTTAATTTAATCAATAAACCATAGACAATTAGGTTATTTTTTAACTGCTCATAGTCCACAAAGTCGCATCGGCTTAAAAATGTAGATATGTTATCAAATAAGACCTTTTCTCATTTATTATATTTTGGGACAGACCTATAAAATTACGAACATTCTTAAAATTTAGATTTTGTGAATTTTTATCGTATTTTTTTTAATATGAGTACCTACTTACATCTTACTTTATAAACATAGATACCTATTCCTTGAAGTCGATTTTTTTGTTATTTTTTTACCTTTTGTAGATATCCAAAAGTATTCGTAGATATCCAAAAGTAAGTATGGTAGAACCTAGAGTGATAATGAGTTAAATTATTTCAATTAAATTAAATGACTAGTGTCACGCCTTTGCCTATCCTAATTATATATAGTTAATAATCTATGTATGATGACACACACACACACACATTATGATTCAGGTCTGAAAATGAAATACTAAATAATAGTTCTCGCCAAATATTCTCGTTACATAGCTAACTAATTATGTAATTACCAACATGTCCTGACTGATTCCTCAAAGCCAAAATCATACCCATGAATACAGAGTGCTAAGATGAAATGAAATGTTTATTTATTTAGTAACAATTCTTATACATATACAGTAAAACAATGGCTACGATGATACTGCAAAATTATAAACTGGGTTGCAGATATCAATGCCCGCCTCCGTACAATATTTAAACATTTTAGTTAGTAGTGACCCTACTTGCTGTGCCAGCGATCGCGGGTTCGAGTCCCGCAGGAGGCGTTCATTTGTGTGATGAGCACGAATTTGTGTACTCCAGTCATTGGTGTTTATATTTATAATATGTATGTATTTAAAGTTATATATGTGTAGTGTATCAACTGTCTGGTATCCATAACACAAGCCTCGTAGCTTACCATGGAACTAGATGGTGCTGTGTGTTAATGTCCCAACATATTATTATTATATTAATTCATCCACTAAAGAAGCTTATAAAACATATACGGTAAGCTCCTGTTATTCAAAGTTCCATTTCGCGTACCTACATATTTAAGATCGCTCTCTATCTTTTATCTATTTAATATTAGCGTGATAATTTTAAATTAAACTATCTTTTTAGATTTATTCGCAGATTTATTTGGATTTTTATTTCCCGACGTTTGGAATGCTTTACAGCAATTATGGCTACGGGAGAGACACGGGAATCTCTCGAAAATAAAAATAAATCCACGAAAAAATCCGAACAGATAGTTTTATTTAAAATGTCAAATATCGCGTAAATCTAACAAAGTAATGGCTTGATAAAGTGTTTCTTACGAAATCTATGAACTTATATTAGAATAAATAGAAATAAGAATAAAGATAAGTATGGACTAAAAGCTGTAAATTAAGGCTATATATAACTCAATAAAAAAAATAAAAAAAAACTCATAAACACACAATAACTCATACTCTTACAATAGCAACAAAAAAATATAATAATACGCACTATCACTAATAAATATTGCCAATTAGAAAGATACGCTACGACGACTCTACCATACTTTATTATGTTAATTAACTTTTGCAAAGTATTTCTTTTTTTTAAATAATTAATATATGTATATTTGTTTTCTAGTCACCCTGTAACATAAAGTACATAACACCTGAAGCTGTCAAACATGTCACACCACTATCATAGTGTTGTCCTTTTATTGATAGCATCTAACATTGATCAAATATACGCTAAATGCCCTTAACAATATTTAATTTATCTACATATTAACTTAGTTATATTATAAACTAACGACTCACCCTTACTCCGCCCGGGTTCGTCTCTAGGTACGATTTAACGGTTAGTATACATAGATTTCTCAGAGTTGAGATATTTTCCCGCACTATCCTAAATGTTGACCCGGACAACCAGCTATCACCATACAAAATTTCATCAAAATCTATCCAGTGGTTTTCTATAAGATTTTCTATTTCAATAAAATTTTCCGAAAAATATTTAATGTACAGATTCGACTCAGTTAGAATTTTATTATATGTATAGATATAAACACCTACTATTGTGCCAGCCATTTTAATGTCGAGATATTTTTAACACTCTTCACTTCTATGTAATCATTTTCGTCCACTTCAATTTCTTTTAACTGTCATGTCGATTTGAAACTTTATTAGCATATGAAATTAGGTTAATAACACGATATTTTGATACCTTTGACCTTATATCTGATCTGATGATAAGTCAAGGTGATAATAAAACTCCTCAATCATCATCATCATCTTCCTGCCCATTTCCCAATCACTTGGAGTCAGCGTTAAATCTTCCGTACTGCTAAAAGGATTTGGCAAAGGTTTTAAGACCGGCCTGCCTGACATCAACCCTCCTTGGGAATGCTATTGTTTATCGCGGACATCTTGTAATATGCACATTCGATATTGTTTTCTTTTAAAACATTTTTTATAGTATTACTTGAAGTTTTAATGTAATTTTTTGATAACTATATTTTAAAATAAATTTTGAACACACAATAAATTTTATTTTAAAACTTCTCAATGCATACCGGTTTTTTTTTGGGATTATCTGATTCATTTCGAGAGATTCCATAAATGGATACCTATATATTCTTTTTTTGAAACTATAATTATTTGATCACGACAGAGTTATTATTTCTATCTGTATTACTGCAGCTGCAATTATGAACTACTTGCGCAAGCAATTTTAATGCGGTGTTATCATTTGAAATTTTACTGGAAATTCTGAAGGTCTATGTTTTGAAATTCCTGATATAATAAATATTTCTTAGTTTCTCATATAATAAATTAAGGATATATCAAAAAAGTTTAAAACACATTTATTTTAAATAATTTGTAAAGAAGTTGTACGCCAGGGGTCGCAGGTTTGATTCAGTATGAACAATTAGGTACATTGACTATACTTATACATACGTATTAGTCATCTGGATGTATGTCCAGAAACCTAAGTCTTCGCGATCGAGGATACAAATACGATTCCTTTACCATTAAAGCAAAAATAACAAAAATCGATGGCACTATAGTCTTGAAAATAAGCCGATTTGAATGTTGAATAACATAAAAATAAATTATTTTAATCAAAATTGAAAAACGAACAAATATAATACACTAAATTGGTAACTATTAAAGGTTACTATCTATACTTAAAATTGATTCAAAGTCAATAATGTGCTATAAGATGACCATAAAGCTTTTTATTTATTTTTTATCTTTATTTACAATAAAAATTACTAACAATTTCTTTTTTTTTTTAAATTAGTATATGAACTACGTTAAAAATATCAATAATAGACAATACTGACACAAATACAATCGCTTATTGGGCCCCAGATGTTGCGTGTGTGTCAACCCCCAACACACCTAGTAGGTCATCGAGTATGCAGTATATTTTATTATACGTCAAGACCATGGGTGGTCGCCAATAAACAACAAAACGTAACTTTAACTACTTCAAATTTTTAAATTAACAATTCTAATTAATAACATAATCAGAATCGTATGAGATATAATCAAATCAAAATAAATTATGTACGTAGATACATTACGAGTCATATCCGTGGAATATTTAAAATTAGGCATGATTTCATTGCTGTTTTTGCTATCCTTAAAATAATAAAAAAAAATGCAATAAAACATACCTACACAAATTTTGTATCTGTGAAGATATTAAAAAGAAATTAGTACAACACTATTGACAGCACTAATGTCAATTCCATTTTTAATTTACTGTACATTTTTAATTTAGTTATAAAAAAAATATGTAATAATAAAAAACAATTAATAAACAATAAAAATGATTTAACAGTTTTAATTAAAAATAAAACTGTCACATAAAAATCAATAAATATGGCAGAACTGTAATGATAATTGCCTATTTTAAATAGTTTTATTACTCAGATAATTTGTAAAACTTTTTTCAATTAGGTATGTATGTCATGTGTTAAATAAATTCCTTTAATTAACGGTAAATTGCTAATGAAAATTTAAAGGATGTTATCGTAAATTATAATTTGCCCATTGGTGACTGCACTTTTAAATTTTATTATCTAGTTTTACATTGGTAATCAATGAAAGGTGTAAAAATCGCTCTCGTTTTTAATATTTAGTAATAAAATATTTATTGCATGTTCACAGTATGAAATCGGTATTTATAATGTATATTTTAAAATGTAAAATGAACGAAATTACCAAAAAAAATCACGTGGAAAAGTTTAATTGAGTCGAATTGAAAATATAATGGCTCTGATAAGATATTTACAACTAACACAAGATTTATTCCTCGAAACGTTTGAGGATATCAAAAATAAAGCTATCATCTGCTGTAAATTTACTTCAATGTGAGTAATTGATTAGTGAATTTTATAAATAATAATGTGAAGGTTACCTACTACCAAATCATTAATGTAATTATTTGTTTTAAAACGTTTGGGGCTCTATATATATTATTAGCGACTCACCCTCGTTTCACTTGCGTTTGTCCCTAGGTATATTTTAAATGTTAGTAGGACGTAGATAGACTATACATATATAGGCATGATGAGTTTTATATCCCTTACTCGATAATTGTTTCCTATACAAACTTTCATCCCCCTTCTCACTCACTTCAGGGATGATTTCTGGGATAAAAACTATACTATATTCTTCCCAAGGTCTCAAACTATCTTCATACCAAATTTCATCTAAATCGATTCAGCGGATCTTTAGTTTATCGTTTACAAACAAACACAGAAACTTACAAACTCTACTCTACTTTTTATAATAGGTATTAGCGACTCACCCTCGCTACGTTTCGGGTTCGTCCCTAGACAAAAACCAATCTATCCCACGAGAACCGGACATTTTTCTGGGATGATATATGATGTAGCCTATAGCCTTTCTCAGTTAACGGACTATCTAATGCAAAAAGATTTTTTCAAATCGGATTAGTAGTTCCTGATCGTTCAACCAAACAAACAAACAAACTCTTCAGCTTTATAATATTATTATAGATTAGTGTATATACACGCAAATTTAAGTTTAAAGATTTTATTTAAAAAAAAAAGACAAAGTCACTTACGTAAGAACAACATAACATAATTAACAACATAAATTGAAAATATACTAATGGTGGCCACATAGGTAGGTACTCAGTTAACGAAATAAGATATAGGAGTTACAAGTGTATATATGTATATATATTAAACGTTATTAAATCGCTTATTATTTTTCAAAATATATTGTGAGAGCTGATATTTAAATCCGTTAATTGAGCTTACATTTTGTATAATAGATGATAATTTGTTATAAAGTTATGCTCCTTTAAATTAATATAAGAAATTTTTAATATAAGTAAAAAAAATCATAAAAAAGAGTAGAACTTGCGAGAATAGACCTAGAAATATAATTACAGATAATAAATAATTCTTACCTTTTTATACTCTTCGATGTCATTTTTTTATATGATGCCTTCTTATCAAGTAGGTACGTACGCATTTGTTCATACTTCATACACATATTTAAAACTTTTGAATCTCATAACAAATGTAGACATTGCAAGTATATAGCAATATCTGTATCATGCAATGAATGAGAGCTATATTGAGAACCTGTATTATGAATGAACTAAATATGAAATTGTTTCAAGAACATAATATAACCCCGTTTACACGCGAAAATTTAAAAGATGAAAGAATGATTTGCGAATTTAGTTTTTGTCATGTTTATAAACTTCTTATTAACAGTTTATAGTGCATCAATCTCCCAACTAATAAGCTAATCGACCTAAAAACCTCGAGTAACGCCCACCATCCCAGATCAATCCATAAATCCACGTATTAATTCATAAATCATATAACATGCATAAAAAAGGATTTAATATCGTGTAACATACAGGTGTCGTTTCGTTCTACGTCATAGCCTAACCATAAAGAAACGCTGAAAAAAACATTTACTTTCAAAAATAGAATTCGAATTCCCGCGCTTAATTGCGGAACTGCCAATGAGAGTGTGTGTGAGAGGGACAGCACACAGACGCCGCCCAGTTAACAACATGGCGGTTCTGTTGATTGGCGGGCTTCATTTGCTCCTCCTTTGAAATGTGTGACAAAAAACAGTTTAAGGTAAGGCATTAGTAAGATGGAAATTACTATTTTCATGTGTTCATAATTTTTTTAATGATTTTTTTAAATAACAGAGATCGTAAATAATTTAAAATGTCGGATTCAAAGTAGAGGTGTAAGGTGATTATGATTATTCCTGTAGATAACACAAACCGCTTCATTAAATCATTTAAATATAATTTAATCGTTGAAGTCAATTGATAATTATTACGTCATGTTTGGATATACTTAATAGTTAAATACATTTATTATTCACACGTTTAATTTTATAGCGACAGCAACCTATCTTCACGTTACATTCTTAAAAAAAAACAGAACAAAAAATGCCATAATCGCATTATTCCTGCCTTTTCCACTTTCATTAAAGCTGAGATTTTTTTTGATATTTATTTCGTCACTATGTTGAACTTTATTTAAAAAAAAACTAGTCACTAAGTTGAACATTATTTAAAAAAAAGAACAGTTTTTTTTTTACGTAACCCACCTAATATTTTTTTTAAATTAACCTAAAACTTCGAGATATTAGCTTTTTTATTGGTTAGTTCAGTGAAAAACAGTTTTTTACAGTTCACTTATATCTCTGTATCTATGTGTCTGTCCTGTCTGTGATGACGTCCTCATCGAATGAACCGATTTTAACGCCACTTTTTTCTTGACGTTTTTTTAATCGAAATACTTATTGTATTTTAATAAAAAATTGTCCAATCAGTTATAAAGACTGACATTTTAAATAATTACAAATTATCATTTCCTTTTCTTTTTAATTATTCAATCACAAAAAATTTCGTGATAGGATTTTTTTGGTAACTTGGACCTAATGCTGCTACCACAGTATTTGTTAAACATTACGTTAGGTATTGTATTTAGGTTCACATATTTCATATTGATAAATAGCATTTTCGATTATTTTTATGATCTGACTAGCGGTTCACCCTTGCTTCGCTCGGGTTCATCCCTAAGTACGTACGTTTTAACGGTATTTTTGTTAGGCTATATATTATATTACTGCTCCATTCCCTTGGGTAGTAGCATGATGATATATAACCTATAGCATTCCCCAATAAACGAGTTACCTAATGAAAAAAGAACTTTTCTGAACAAACTCTACCTCTTTATAAAATTATTATAGATACAAGTAGACGTCGCCTTAAGTGCATTGGAGAATCGCTGAATAAAAGAAATTGGTAGTTCAATGTTAGGTCTCTGATGCAGTCAAAGATTAATTGTAATGTAAATTCAGTATTTATTATTTCATTTTAAACAAATTGTTTTGTTTTTTTTTTATATTTATTTCACTTAGTGCCTAACAGTCAGTCGGAATAAAAAAGTTTCTTAGATTTACGCGAATATTTGACACTTTAAATTAAACTATCTTTTCGGATTTTTTCGCGGATTTATTTTGATTTTTAGTTCCCTATGTTTCGAAACATTTATAGAAACCATAATCACGAGAGAGGCTAAGGTTTTAGACGTCTTCGGTCGTACACATGTTACAGACAGGCACTGTGTAATAATCCGAAAAGATAGTTTTATTTAAGAAAAAAAAAGAAAAAAATGCTCATAATTAATTATTAAGTACCTATTTAGCAAATCAAAGAACATATCTATACCTACCTATGTAACATTTTTAAATATATGTAGATGTGTAATAACTAACAAAATTTTCCAGTAGAAAGTAAGTATTGTCGATACCTATTTGAAATCTCATACGTAGGTAGTACCATTATCTTACCATTCTGTCTAACGTAGTGAAAACCTTAATTTTATTTTTATAAATACCTATTGATAAAATTATAACTCAGCGTTCCATGTATTTTTGAGAATATGTTACAACAAACACGACCATAACAATTGTAGCCCAAGTTATAATCGAATTTTAAACCATTTCGCAAATATACCTACGATATTTTTTACAAAAACCAAGTGCTTTAAAAACGTGCGAAAAAGTAAACAAAAATATTGACTGCCGGAAGCTGTCATTATTGTGGGTTTGTCTATGGTCATCAGTGCTGCCAAAGACCAAATGACATGAATATTTTTGTTCAAAAATTTTAAGATATCGATAGTGTCCGTTTCATAACGCATCCGTTTCATTGCGTATTCCCCCTATGTATTACACTATGCTAATGTCGCACGTCCTTAAGTACCTTTTTGTAATATACGTACCTACTTACCTATTTCTTATATTACACTACATGTCTCGATATCTACACTAATATAATATTATAAAGCTGAAGAGTTTGTTTGTTTGTTTGGTTGATCGCGCTAATCTCAGGAACTACTAATCCGATTTGAAATTTTTTTATACCTATTAGATAGCCCGTAAACTGAGGAAGGCTATAGGCTATATACCATCCCGGAAAAATGTACAGTTCCCGTGGGACAGATTTGTTTTTGTCTAGGGACGAACCCGAAGCGAAGCGAGGATGAGTTACTAGAATTGATAAGGATAGCTAACATATAGCCTATACTGTGTCCTACTTCGTCATTTCATTAAGTATTATAAAGAGAAAGACTATTAGAGTAACTAGATCTTAAGGTGCAGTTAATTGCTCCTACGTATAAATAAATAATATTTGAGACCTTTCAACATCTCACTACTGGGCTCGAGCC
This sequence comes from Fabriciana adippe, assembly GCA_905404265.1. NCBI lineage: Eukaryota > Metazoa > Arthropoda > Insecta > Lepidoptera > Nymphalidae > Fabriciana > Fabriciana adippe. The sequence goes on along the minus strand of FR990000.1, from coordinate 13,241,567 downwards.
TCCCCTCATTGTGAGGTGAATCAAGCCATAGTCATTAACCCACCACGCTGGCGAAATGCGGATTGGCGGACTTCACACATTTTTCGAAAACGAAATAGGTTACGTTAGCTTTGTAATTAAACTTAATGCTTTCTAGGCATGGAGAGATCATTTAGATTTTATTCAACGCAAGAGGCAAAATTACTACTCATAATCTATATGTATATATAAAAATGAATGTTCATATGTTAGTCCTATGCGTTCCTAAACCATCGATCCGATTGTTATGAAATTCTGGTGGGTTAATCTGTATCCATCTGTGCAAAAACCTGGCTCAAAAAATAATTAAAGAGTGCGTGTATGAATGTGTACACGCACAAGAAGTAAAACTTCTGTAGGTTATCGGTACTCTTTATGAAATTCAATTTATGGTTTAAATAATTGAGATAGGTGAGATACTAAAAATAACACATATTAGGCATATTACAATCATATATTTATAGAATACCATTTATGGAAAGAATATAATATTATATATCATTTGTCAGACAATAACAACGGTTACCATGGCAACAAACGTACGTACATTTTTTCGTAACGCATTAACCAGCTTACCCCCCAAGTCAAGCGTGCGTAAAGAAGTTTTACTTCAAAAAAGATTTTTTCTTTGGACGTTTTTCTTTTATGCATTCCAAAACCAATAAAGCTTAGAGATGCACCCAAGCAAAGCGGAGGTAAGTCGCTAGTAGTTGATAAAATTATGCCTATTATTAAAAAGTGGTGGAAGCGAGAATACTAAGAGTGTCGAAATTTGGAAAAAGGTTTATCTAAACTTATTACGTTCACCTATTTAGATTAAAATCCGACTAAAAGTGCAGTCACTTTATAAAATATTGCTTTATACGATTTGATGATTGGTCACTTGGGCTTTTTATTTCATTACATTATCCATATATATTCATACGTGAAAAGAAAACGTTGAACCCTTTTTTAAGCATATTGCATGTACGGAGGAGGATGAGCTTTGGAATAGGTAAAGTTTATATAGAGAAGGACTGCAGAAAGTCAAAATTTATTAACTTTCTTTTACCCGCGAATCCACTCGCGTATTTTATTTATATATAATTACTTCACTTCTAAAAGATATAGTATGATATTAGACAACCTTCATCAATATTATACGAGTACTAACATAGTATATAGATGAAAAGCTTATTTGTCTATACGTGCAAATCTCTGAATCTATGGGCCCGTTTGAAAATTCTTTTGGATTTTATAGATTATCTATATAATTTTGAAAAAAGAACCTCAATGTCGATCAAACTTAATGAATTATGGTTGATTTTTAACCACGCAGCGATCACTAGTAAAAATAATTATGTCTCTTAAAATGTACAATAGCTTGACCCTGTAGATCATATTCAACCCAATATCAATCGACAATCTTAAAAACCGTTCTTACCGGTTCTTAGATACCTACCTACTCCCAAGTACTTCCTAATAAGTGAAAGCTGTTGATTAAACTTTAAGTAGAAGTTCAATTTCCGCATTAATTTTTTATATAGATTATTTTCTACCTAAAACTTACTTTGATATAGCCTAAGACAAAAGTAGACTAGACTACGCGTTTATCATATATTAATACGTGAAGCAAAAACTTTATACCCTTTTTACGAAAATTGCGCGGACGGAGGAGTATCAAACTTCCCACACTTGTAGTTTATATAGAGAAGGAGTGCAGAATGCTATTTTTTTTTTAAATTATGCATAAAAAATACATTAAATCAATAAAAAACATTACACACACTACCATGTATTTGACACACACACGTATATATACTCTTTTTATTATTAAAGTCTGTGGTCAAATTGAGAATAGATTAATATTGTAATATACGCAAGACAATAAATATATAACTTAATAAATTATGGTTGATTTTCAACCACGCGGCGGTCACTAGTAGAAGAAATTGCTTTAACTGAACCAAAAGCATAGGTACTAATCAATGAGTTGCTGATATAGTTACCTACCTATTATCAAGAAGACATTCGTTTTATTTTCCTGAAACCACTAATACCTCCAAGGAATATCTTGATTAAGCTAAGTAAAAGGTTATCTATGTCTTCAAACAAATCACGTTTCTTTGTGACGTTAAATTGTTAAGAGGTAAAAATCAAATAAAAAGACATATTAACTTACTTTTGCATACTTAAATGTACTCGTACGTATGTTTAAATATACCTATCTATAGATAACATAAAAAGTAACTATATTTTACGTTTTTGAATTCTCCAGCTGTAGTTCACTGTTCAGATTATTCCTACCTACTAACCGTTAAAACGTAACTAGGTTAGTATATGATAAATCTGGTGTATAAGCATTGGTATATAAACATTTAGTGCCAATAAAAGACAGCTACACATTAATGAGAGTTGCGTACCTACAGGCTGCATATTACGTAACACGGAAATACTTTACTTACCTGTAGGTTTAATACTTGAGCCTTAGGCAACACACTTCATCGTTAAATTCATCTCAATAATCTATACTAATATCACAGTGTACTAAAAAATAACAGTGGGCTATCGCCTTTGATGTTTGAAGAAAAGCCGACACCGCGTAGCGTACTTCGCAATACGCAGGGTTGTTACAGTTTTTTTTTGTAATTTAATTAAAATATAATATTATTATTTAGTTATTTATCGAAGTTCTTCATAGCAAAGAATACAAAAAGGCATTTCACGGAGGCAAATTCAAATAGAGTTTTACAAAATTTCATATAATAATAATAAGCCTTTTATTTCTTTAATAAAAAATATAATATACAATTGGTTTAACAATTATTTGATTTGATTAAATGGATATTTCCATGTGACATTATAATTAATTTAATGAATAACTAGATAATTACAATGAAATAAATTAAGTTATAATAAAAATAAATTAAATCTAGCAAATTATATTACATAAGTCAAATTGAATTTAGTTATATATAAATTTATCATTATTTTCAATTTTTTAGCAAAGTTAGTTTTATATGATATAATGTAATTAATAGATTTCCAAATTACCTATCATAAATGGACGGACGGATATTTTCGGTTTCTAGATTTACTGGATTTGAAATTTCTGTTATTAAACTTAATTATGTAAAAAATCCTCATCCTAATAAATAATTTTAGCAAAAAATACACAGGTAATACACAGGTAGTATGAACCATTTTAATTGCTTAAAAATTAAAATAAACGCGCGATAGCCCTTAAAGTCGTGTCCCGAGCTGCTTACTAATTCGGGCGGCAGAAATGTATGCAGCTCGGGCTCGCCTACCCGCGTCTCACCTCTCACACCCCGCACGATTACCCTGTCTAGACGGCTTCGTTAGATGACTGTATTGTTTTATAGACTGTGCTAATATTATAAAGCTGAAGAGTTTGTTTGATTGTTTGTTTGTTTGTTTGTTTGTTTGGTTGAACGCGCTAATCTCAGGAACTACTGGATGGAATTGAAAACTTCTGTGTTGGATAGTCCATTTATCAAGGAAGGCTTTAGGCTATACATCATCCCGGAAAAATGTACGGTTCCCGTGGGGTAGAGTTGTTTTCGTCTAGAGACGAACCCGAAGCGAAGCGAGGGTGAGTCGCTAGTAATTAATATTTTAAGAAAGTTATTATTCTAATTAACTTTTTAATTATTTTCTTTTAACTACTAGCGACTCGTTTCGCCCCTACTTACGTTTTTACGTTTAATATAAATTTCTCAGAGATGAGATATTTTCTCGCATTGAAAATTATCCTATATGTTGACCCGATAACCATCTATCATCATACCAAGTTTCATTAAAATCCCTCCAGTTGTTTTCCGTGATGCGGTAACAGACATACAGACAGACAGACAGAAATTCTAAAAACTAAGGATTCGGCCTCTGTATCGATAATAATGTCTATTTCAATAAGATTCTCCAAAAAATATTTAATGTACAGATTCGGCTCAGTTACAATTTTATTATTATGTACCTATAGATTTAGCATTACTTAGGAAACATAACCTAATTAATTAAAATATTGTTATAAAAAATTCTTTATAATTGCCGAAGATGAACAGACTAGCACACTCAGAAAAATATATACATAGTCAGGTCATAAGTTCTGTCACATGTTTAATATGAAATAATTGAGACATGTTTATTATTGATGTAAATATTTATATACCAAAATGAACTTTATAAAACACAGATTCTTATGCTAACAAAGTTTATTCAAAATGACCCCCGCGATTTTGAATACAGACCTTTAACCGGCGCGGCCAGTCGTCTATCGTAGCACGAACGAGGTCCATGTCAATTTCGGCGGCTGCCTTAATCAAGGATGCCTTGAGTGACTCCAAATCAAGATGACGTGTTGAGCAGGCCTTTACCTCCAAGTGTTGCCATATCTTGTAATCTAACGTACTCAAATCTGGACTGGAGGAGGGCCAGTCTTCGTGTCGGATGAAGTCAATTTCACGCGCCGCCAGCCAGTCTTGAGTGCTTTTCGTTCTATGAGCTGGCGCAGAATCTTTTTGGAATACCCAGCGCCTGTTATTGAACATGGTATGAGAAACAGGTTTCACAAGGATCGTGAGGACTGTATTTTGATACAAAACTGCATTTGTTTTTACGCCTTTCTCTCAAAAATGTACCTAAGTTAAGCCCCAATAAGAGGCTCCCAACCAAACCATGAGTAAGGATGGAAAATGGGCTCGTTGGATACGCGGAACATGGTTGCTCGCTTCTTCACTACTTTGTGCGTACACCGTACCATTTTGTTTGTTGTAGCTCTCTTCCACATTAAAAATTTTTTCATCCGAAAAAAGAATTTGTCGATTATTGTTTCCCGCGTACCGCTTCAACAAAGCGCGACATCTCTTCAACCTCAGGTCCATTAAACGAGCGTCCAAACGATGTCCTATTTTTCTTCGATATGCCCGAAGCCCTAAGTCTTTATTTAACACCCTTTTCACCGTGGTTCTGCTTAAACCCATCTGAAGGGCCAAAAGTTTTTGCTTATGTATGGGATTTCTTTGAATTCGCGCCTTCACAGCTTTTATCACTGCTGGAGTCCTAACCGAGCGAGGGGGACCACTTCTTGACCTGTCATCTACTCTAGAGTCTTCAATGTATCGTTTGATGGTACGATAAACGAATCTTTTGGTTATATTCAAATTTTTCAATATGTCAATAATCTGGATTGGCGCGAGACCGAAAGGATGCAACGTAATAACCGCAACGCGGTCTTCTTTAAGTGTCCACTCCATATTTAAAAATGAGTAAATTTCTAAAAAGTATACATTTTTATATTCATGAAAAATTCGAAATTCGAATTCAATAAACTTTTTGTGGCCAGCATTTTAAATTCAAAAGTTTTTATTGTGTGACAGAACTTATGACCAGACTAAGTAAATTAAGGTAGTAGGTACCTACCTATACCTAGTGGTTACCATCCTTAGTAGCGAAGTAGGTATCATTTGAGAGCATAGAGAAGACTTGAAAAATAAGAACCTTATCTATATTTTGAAGTATATGATGATGAATTTAATCTGTATATTTATGTACCTAATAAAATTCTATTATTTTATGATTTTTAAAACCACCGTCACACATTAACTCAGAGGTTAAATCAATTGGCGAGCTACGCAAAAATATTGTCTAATAGCGACTCACCCTCGCTCCGCTCGGGTTCGTCCTTAGGTGCGTTTCAATTTTTTGAGCGAAACCCTAATTTTTTTTCTAAAATAAAAGTAGCCTAAGTTACTCCTTATAATATCAGCCCTTTCGGAGATTAGGCGGAACAAACAGACAGACAGACAAAAATTAAAAAAAATGTGTTTTTCTTATAAGTACCTACCGTATATAATTCCATATGCATTTAGTATAAAATTGTTATTTTGACATTACAAACACACTTCAATTTTATTTATCTGTATAAATAGGTACTCAAATTACCTATGTCACAAACAAAAACTAGTTCAAATAAATGTCAATAAATGGCATTATATGTATTGATTTGTTATTGATCTTTGTGTAAAATTAACAAAACATAATAAAATAGATCCTAAAAAGATATTTTTTCAAAGACTAAATGAAGGAAATCGAAATGAGCGCATTACTCGTAAATCTCTGTGTAATATTATTGAATTATTGTTGAAAAATACTTGTAGTAGTTGAAAAATACTTGTACACATTACACATATTATGACAATTTTACTTTTTAACCCCCACCGCAAAAAGAGAGGAGCTGTAAGTTAGACGTGTATAAAGAGTTATAAGTAAGACGTGTGGTGTGTCTGTGGCATCGTAGCACCTAAAAGGATGAACCGATTTTAATTTAGTTTTTACTTGTTTGACAGGCTACTTGATCGAGAGTGCTCTTAGCTATAAAGCAAGAAAATCTGTTCAGACGTTTACAGGTTATCTCTCTTTTCTAGACGGTAAAAGGATATGAACAGCTTCCACAGATGTAATCGTTCCGAAACTTGGTATCCCGTTATTTTAATGACATTGCAACGATATGGTGACCTTGGCCTGATGCTGCAGCGTCACTTGGTATCTGCAAGATACTTAACTCTACTAAAATACTGCACAGATATAGAGTTAACGCGCATTGAAAAAGCCATAAAGAATAAGTTTTTGTGTTGGGTTTTTTTTTCTTAATTTAAAAGTAAGTAAGATTATGTATTTCCTTTAGTTAAATGCAGGATGGATTTTACGTTACAATATTTCACATAATTTAGTTTACACATATTTTATTTAAGAAATAAAAAAATAGTTCTACAGTTTGCGGATCAACGAAATCTGTATTCAGCCCTTTTTAACGTCCCACTGCTGGGCACGGGCCTCCCTTCCATACGAGGGGGATCAGGCCATAGTCCACCACGCTGGCCAAGTGCGGGTTGGCGGACTTCACATGTCTTTCGAAAACTTGCTAGATTCTCTCAGACATGCAGGTTTCCTCACGATGTTTTCCTTCACCGTAAGGCAAGCGGTAATCATGTTAGAAAATATGATTCGCACATGAAAATATCAGAGGTGCGAGACCCGGGATTTGAACCCGCTTCACTCAGTTTCCCAAGCGAGCGCGTTACCACTGGGCTACCACTGCCTTCTCTCAACCTCCTACTCACAACGAAATCTACGATAAATAAATGTTGTGACATTAACACATCCATCTATATCCATGGTAAACTACGAGGCTTGTGTTATGGATACCAGATAGTTGATACACTACACATACATCACTTTAAATACATACATATTACATATCATAAATATAAACACCCATGACTGGAGTACAAGCGTTCGTGCTCATCACACAAATGAATGCCCCCACCGGGACTCGAACCCGCGACTACAAACTGAGCCAAACGTGTCGTCAAAATTCAGCAAATAAAAAGAGTCCGAAGAATAGCTCAAATTAGCGCTGTCCAATATCTTTGGGTTGAGGCATCTGTACTAGCATCTCCCCAATGTACATTCCTTGTCGTGGTAGGACTCAATAGCGTCTGGCAGTCTAGCCGGGCGCGAAGCCTAGAAACGCACTGCAAGGCGGCCTACCATAGTGGGCGGCGTGCCATGTGGATGGCTCCTTGTACTTCTCTGATAGCAGAGTAGACCGTGGAAGCAACCCCTTATCTGCTTCAGCAAGCCTGCCGTCAGAACGTCGTGGTTGAGTGCGTAAGCGATCCTGCGACGCCCCATTAAGACGGGTGAGGTTCCGTTGGGTTTTAGTGAGTAATACTGGCTTTTCTAGCCGGTGAGTCCCACATAACTACCTGTACGTATGCAGGTGGTATGCTTAAATTTATATATAGTATATATAGTATTATGTCTTCTGTGCACATTTGTACCAATTCTCATAACGGTGTAAAACATGATGCGCTACAGCACCTTCTAATAGCGAGTCACAGCGAACTAAATAGGATAAAAACATAAATAATACTATGTAATAAAATCTTGAAATTCAGTAATGCACAAATGAACATTTTTTTTTTGTATAGTATAGTAATATATCGCTCATAATGGCTTGATAATAAAATATATAGATAAGGTTATTAATTAAATCTATACATCTATACAGATAAATAAAACTGAAGTGTCTGTTTGTAATGTCAAAATAACAGCTTTTTACTAAATGCATATTAAAGTATATACGGTACATAATAAGAAAAACACATTTAAAAAATTAAAACGTACCTAGGGAGACACCCGAGCGAAGCGAGGGTAAGTCACTAGTCACTACATAGTATAAAACAAAGTCGCTTCCCGCTGTCTGTCTGTCCCTACTCCCTATATATGCTTAGATCTTTAAAACTACGCAACGGATTTTGATGCGGTTTTTTTTTAATAGATAGAGTGATACAAGAGCAAGGTTTATATATTAATACATGCATAATATAGTAGAGAAACACTGATAATTTTAGAGGTTTCTAATGTAATGTCATAAATAAACACTTTTTTTTGCGCTTACATTGTAAACGCTGGCTGAACCCTACGAGATAGATCAAAATAATGTACTACAATATTGTACACCTTAAAAAGGTCTACAAAAAAGTCCGCGATGGCATATCTCTATCTCTTAAGGATAACATACTATATCCATTTTACTATATCCAAGTTATGGCGAAGCCGAGCGAAGCGAGGGTGAGTCGCTAGTTATAAATAAAGTCGAAGTCGTAGTTCTCATATATAAATAAATTCATGTACAAGTAGATACAATATTTAATATAATATTAGGATGTTAGGAGTCCACTTTAACCTATTTCGATATAGAATAAATATAGATAGAAATGAATATGTTATTGTGCTTTAAAAGACAGCAATTATTTATAGAAAATTATTAATAGCATACTTTATCAAATTTTTATATCTATAATGTCATAATGTATTTGGACTGACATTTACATTTTGACATTAATTAACAGATATTAATAAAAGTCTCTGATAAAAGTACCTACCTATTTTTTTTAACGAAAAGCGCAAAGGAGGGTTATGTCTTTGATCTGTATCTGTGTATGTCCGATCCCTTTTCCACATAATTACTAAACGGTTTAACCGATTTTGATGATTCATTCGTAGTTAGATAGTGTAGGATGAATATCGTTAAAAATTAAAAAGCGAATCTTAGGCACGTATTGGTGTGTATTGAATTTTTTTTCCAAACGCATGGTGTGGGGTACCTATCCAAATGGAGGTTTTTAAGAGGCCATCACAAAAATCAAAGCTATACCTACAACTTATGTTTAAAAACAAATTAAATTGTCAAATAGTTAAGTAAAACAAACTTCTAACTCTGTAAATAAAAAATACATTATAAGAAGAAAAAAATTTAAAATAGGCTGTCATGGGAACTGCCGGCAGAAGTGAAGACTTAGGTACCTATAACTTTGAAATAACTGTGTTTTTTTATTTGTTAATTAATTATAGTATAAATAATTAAAATTTCATTATTTGTGAATTGAAATTATTATTAGTCTGGTTTTCACATCCATCGACACTCCGAGCAATAATCATTTACATTTTGATATAGTTTATTTATTAATCTATATACATATAATAAAATTCTGAGTCGAATCTGTACATTAAATATTTTTTTGGAAAATCTTGTTGAAATTGTCGTTATTATCGATACAGAGGTTAAATCTTTAGTTTTTAGAATTTTTGTCTGTCTGTCTGTCTGGGAACGCATCACGAGAAAATCACTGGACAGATTTTGATGAAATTTGGTATGATGATAGCTGATTATCTTGATCAATATATATTATTAGGGATTATATTATTTAGGGACGAACCTGAGCGAAGCGAGGCTGAATCGCTAGTCAAAACGTATGACGCTGCGCGTCACCAGTCTGCGCCAGACCACGGTAATGTTATATAACATTACCGTGGTCAGACTGCATTGACACGTCACATGTCACACATAGCATGTCGATGACGAGAATCCATAAGTTTTGCCCCTACCAAAAGTCGCTCAACGCGTCTAAAGAAGTTTTCACTGCAAAAACCCGACTGTGTAAAAAGCAAACTAAAAAGATGGGAACAAATTGACGAAGGAACATTACATCTTGTAGCAAGGATGAACCATGTATATCTCCGACTGCATCATTCTATATTTCTTCATCAACTTGTTTTGATATTTTTAGCCGTTAACTATCTTAGATTTAATGGTTTAAGTTAGTACGGAGTCACGATTTAAGCTTTCCATGGGCGATACCGACGAAATAAATAGAGAAAAACAAGTTCCACTATTGTTTAGTAGTTGCAAACTAAATGTAAACACAAGCATGTGCAATTACACACCTATGTAGATTGCTCATAGGAATTAGCTATATAAATAACTAGCGACTCACCCTCGTTCCGCTCGGGTTCGTCCCTAGTTACGTTTTAACGTTTAGTATAGATTTCTCAGAGATGAGATATTTTTCGACAGAAAAAAGTATCCTATATGTTGACCCGGATAACCAGCTATCACCAAACCAAATGTCATCAAAATCCCTCCAGTTTTCTGTGATACGGTAACAGACAGACAGACAAAAATTCTACAAGCTATAGATTCGGCGTCTGTATCGATATTACTGTCTATTTCAATAAGACTTTCCAAAAAATATTTAACGGGTGTACAGATTCGACTCAGTTAGAATTTTACTATATGCATAGACTATCGAAATAAGCACCTATCGACTAGTAATGAAATAGAACGAATATAAAAGGTACGAAAATAAAAACTATCAGAAAGACCGAGTTTTAAAGAATCCTTTTCTTACGATTTAAAAAAAAATGCAAAGCGTTTATGAAAAATATTTTTCTAGCCAAATTCACCAGATATTTGGTTTAAATTGATATAAATAGTAAAAGAGATGTTTTTGGTATTAGAACGATATTAGGCTTAACAACATTGTAAGCTCCTAAAAATGAAAAAGAAGATTAAAAATTAATACTTTCTTAGATTTACGCGAATATTTGACGTTTTAAATAAAACTATTTTTCGGATTTTTTTTCTTCATCTTTATCTGTACAGCCATCATGGTCTCTACCGTGACCATAATTGCTTAAAGCATTCGAAACGTCGAGAACCAAAAATCAAAATAGATCCGCGAAATAAAACGAAAAGATAGTTTTATTTCATTAAAAAATTAAATAATTCAGAAAGTGTAAAAATAAAGAAGCAAGTTTAAAATAAATGTATAATGATACAATATAAAATTAATTAAAAAGTAGAATTCAAGTACATTGTTAAAAATTAGTACGTATTTAATTTAAAATATGAGGTAATAGACAAATGTAGATTCATAATAATATGAAGCCGGATGTTAAATTAAAATAAATTATGCAAACATTACACAAAAGCCGAAGCTAAACAATTCCTAACTTTTTGCTAGAATAACCAATTAAGAAATTAGAATAACACACAAAATAAATTATTTTTATGTAGAAAAACAACATTTATGTATAGGTAATTTATAATCTGTGCTAATATTATACTATATATTGTGTACATAACTCAGTTTTTTTTTTTTTTAATTAAAAATGTAAGTCCGAACTTAGTGCTTATTTGTTTCAAACTACCAATACTTATTGGACTTTACAGTAGAGAGCTTTTTCCTCTATTTTAAAAACAAAGCTTTGTTTCTTAGACTTACATACATATAGATAAAATATATCTTTTCGTCTTTATTAAAGTATAATGTGTTTTTTATTCCAATAGAGTTGACATTTAAAAGTCAATAATCTATACATATAATAAAATTGTAACTGAGCCGAATCTGTACATTAAATATTTTTTGGAAAATCTTATTGAAATAGTCATTATTATCGATACAGAGGCCGAATTTATAGTTGTTAGAATTTTTGTCTGTCTGTCTGTCTGTTTGTTACCGCATCACGAAAAAACCACTGGACAGATTTTGATGTTTGTTATGATGATAGCTGGTTATCCGGGTCAACATATAGGATACTTTTTACTTCGGGAAAATATCTCTGAGCTAAACGTTAAAACTTATCTAGGGACGAGCCCAAGTTGAGCGAGGGTAAGTTGCTAGTTATCTATAAAAAGATTTTCGATAAATTTATTCTTTCGACAAATAAGTACTGAGACGACTGACAGAATGTATTGCGTCTGTTAACGCAACTCTAAGCCACTAAAGGAGAAAAAAAAAGCACTGAGACGACGATAACTAAAATATATCTCGAAAATTTGAACAATGGTCATTCTTTTGGTACAGACACAATCGAAAACAAGAGGTACCTACTTATATCATAACAAGCGAGTTTATTTGCATTAGAAATGATAATACGTGCGAACTAATTTAGAATATATCCGTCTTAACTGTGGTCTGTGCCTATTTTTATTATATTTTATTTAGCCTATAAGTTTTTTAGTTTTTTTACAATACAAAAGGGGTACTTTAAGAAGTAAAAAAATATATTATAAAAATAGAAAACCCGACTGCATAAAAGCTAACTAAAAAGAAGACAATAAGTTGACGAAGGAATATAGTATTAAGCAGTCGGAGACAACACGTTTGGCTCAATGTGTAGTGACCCTACGTGTTGTGCCAGCGGTCGCGGGTTCGAGTCCCGCTGGGGGCATTCATTTGTATGAGCACGAATGTTTGTACTCCAGTCATGGGTGTTGATATTTATAATATGTATGTATTTAAAGTTATATAATATGTGTAGTGTGTCAACTATCTGGTATCCATAACACAAGTCTCGTAGCTTACTATGGAACTAGATGGTGCTGTGTGTTAATGTCCCAACATATTTATTATTTATTATTTATACAGAGTTACATATGTATGTACGTACATACATCTCGCGGCAAGGATGGAACTTGTATGTCTCCGACTACATACATACTATATTCGTTTTTTTTTTTTAATTTTTATAATATGTATATTTTTTTATTTACCTATAGCTTTTTAGTTTTTGTTAATTAGACATTTGAAGTTATTTTTATCAAATTTTTATACTAAATTACGTTTAAACATATAAGTTTTTTGTGATCGCCTCTTAAGAACCTGAAATTTTGATACTCCACTCGATTGGTTTGGAAGATTTTTTTTTAAAGACTCAAATTGGCGCCTGAATTCCGCCTTTTTAATTTTTAACTATTTTTATATAGCCTATGACACTTGCGTTATCATGATGAATTTAACGACGTATGAATCATCAACATCGGCCTACCCATTTGGTCTCTAGAACGCCACATAGGAACAAACACACATACATACATAAACTGATAAACATATTACTCTTCGTTCGTCGCGCAGTCGGGTAAATAGGGGTTTAATTTAAATTATATATAATAGAATGAAAAAAGAAGAGCATTTTTAGGTTTTTTCCACCTTAATTTTTCTTTACGAAAATATTATATTCCAGAATAACTCTGATACCCTAGACATTCTAAAGGAATTGAATTTTAAAATTTAAATTGATTGTAATTAAGATACACAAAAACACTTGACTGCCTATTACCGCAGAAGCACTATTATTTTTTAGTCCCAAGGAACATTCTATGTTATTTTAATTAAACTTAATTATATTTGCTCGGACTATTGATAAAAAAATAAAAATAACGTCATTTTAAAACTGTTGTTATCATTACTATTGATATAAAAACTGATAAGCGAATAAATTACTTAACTGATAAAATAAAACTGTAGATAACCTTTGAATTAAGACTACATACTTTGTATTCAGTGCGTGATGACCAAACAAAGTAAATGTCAAACAAACAATGTATGTATATGTGTTTGTTTCTGTCCACCTATAAAACTTGTTAGCAAGCTAAAACAGGTTCGATTCTCGCACAGGGCAAATTTGTATTCAGCACAAGATCTTAATTGCCTGCTGGTAAAATAAATGGTGAATTAAGTAAGACATTACTATTTTCTCTAATTCCCATATAGATAGAAAACACATAAAAAGAAATATTTTAAAAATCAACGTGTGAAGTCCTCATTATTATGTTATTACCTTCATAAACTACCGTGTCACAATAAAGAGTATTATAATAAATTTTTCAAATACGAGTATTTAATTTAAAATGATATAGTAAATCCTGAAAGAAAGGATTATTTTGATGGAAACATGTTTTAAAAGAATTTAAATATAGGGTATAAATATAGGGTAAAAATATAGGGTATAAATATAGGGTAAAGTATAAATATAGGATAAAATAAGTAGCTTCGTGATGTACGAAGTAAAAATAAATACTAATAAATGGTTTTCACGTGATGAGTTTTAGGTGACTTGTATGGAGAATAATTAGATTTTTCAAAAATAAACTTTAATATCCTTAATTTTATAATAAGATGTATAGATAGATTACTGGCGACTTCCCACTTGTTTCGCTCGAGTGCGTCCCAAGGTACGTTTTAAATAGATAAAAATAGTACTTTCGAGTGTACCTCAGGAGATATGTAGATCTATATGCTATTACGGACTTTTCTGTAGGCCTTTTAAAGACCTACAATTTTCTAGTACGTTGTTTTAATGAACTCTAAAAGCTCAGTCAGCATTAGCCATGTAATCGTACGAAAACAAATGTATAGACAAAAACACCGTTTAGGCTCAGTCATTTTGTGCAAAACAAAATATTTGTACTTAGACACAAACGTTACTCGTTTATCGCTCTTTCTATTGATGAAAACCATATCAAATCTGTTACGTAGTCTAGAACAAGTAAGCAGAAAAACAGAGTTTTATACTATGTATAGACGACGAATCGGTAACATAAAGCGCCTGAGAAAAATAAATAGCATTACATCGTTACAAGTGTCAATAAGTGAATAGGTATCGATATAGTTAATGATACTAATAACTATTCAAATAAATTCAAAGTGCTAAACACTTTTTACACCTCGTCTTATCGCCTCTACTGTTGACAGGAGAGCTGGGTTTTCGCCCAAAGAATCAGCATTACCATTCAGCGGGCGAATGCGGCTAGCATTCTTGCAAATATTCCACGTGGATATGACTTGTACAGTAATAATTAGGTGTACATTTGTTTTGTATATATAACTAGCGACTCACCCTCGCCTTCGCTCGGGTTCGTCCCTAGCTCCCAATACAAATTTTCATCCCCATTTTCACCTTCTTAAGGGATGATTTCCGGGATAAAAAGTATCCTATGTCCTTGCCAGGTTCTCAAACTATCTTCTTACCAAATTTTATCTAAATCGATTTAGGAGATCCAGAGATTACCCCCTATAACCACACAAACATACTTGTGGCCGGTCGTTTTTTTCGTCATCTATACAGATAAATAAAATTGGAGTGTCTGTTTGTAATATTAAAATAACCGCTTTTTACTAAATGCATATGGATGTATACACAGTACATATGTATACCAAAACAATATTTTTTACAATTTTTGTCTGTCTGTCTGTTTGTTCCGGCTAATCTCTGAAATGGCTGGACCGATTTTGACGGGACTTTCACTGGCAGATAGCTGATGTAATAAGGAGTAACTTAAGCACCTTTTATTTTAGAAAAAAATTAGGGTCCCACGAAAAAAATAAAAAATAAAATTAATTAATTAATTTTGTTATGGGAAGCAACCTATTGACTAACCTGAGCGAAACGAAGGCGAGTCGCTAGTATAAGATATATTGATAAAGTATTAGCACATATGATCAAGTTATAACCCGATCGAGTTACATCAAAATCAATTTAGCATTTCTATAGTAGAATACCATTTTTTTTCTCAAGACCATAAATACCCAAAATAAATCATGTACATAGTGAATACTAAATATTACACCATATAAAAGAACCGTAAAAAATATTTTTGTTCTAATTGACTACTCAATAATCAAAAACATTTAAAACTAAATTAAAATTCAATTACTGGCAATATATAGACACATCGGAATACGTCAAATGGAATATTCCTTACACACCGTGTTAATTAAATTAAAAAAGCTCAAATGAAATTAAAAATAGATAATGTACCTTAACTTTTATGTCGAATGTAATCTGCACACTCTTAAGCCGCCATTATATACATATATATACTAGTACATTATATATACACTATTATATTATACATATATACACATAAAATAACCAATATTTTTGCACAAAAACTAACACTAGTTCACTTTTTTTATTCTGTAGTATTGTAATATAAACAAATATATTCTTTAGGTCTTTAAATCACAAAATACTTATTTATGAAAGCTCTTTTCGATATTTGAACGACAATATCAAAATGCGTGTTGACAGTGTCAATTTCTGCGACTACTGTACCCATTGGTGACGTGAATAACACGTGCTCATACATACGAAGCTTTGAAAAGCTCAGACCACACAAGGTGATTAAACTAAACAGTTCTTGACTTTTTACCCATATCTATACAGATAAATAAAATTGAAGCGTCTGTTTGTAATGTCAAAATAACAGCTTTTTACTAAATGCATATGAAATTTGTACGGTAGGTACTTATAAAAAACTGTCTGTCTGTCTGTTTGTTTCATCTAATCTCCGAAACGGCTGGATTGATTTTGACGGGAATTTCACTGACAGATAGCTGATGTTATAAGGAGTAATTTAGGCTACTTTTATTTTAGAAAAAGAATTAGAATTCCGCTCAAAAAAATTGAAACGTATCTAGGGACGCACCCGAGCGAAGCGAGGGTAAGTCGCTAGTCCCATATAATAAATATCAGAAGACAAACTTGAAATATGTGAATTATAAAAATTTTGTTTATATCTGAATGTAGTGAATAACTTGATAAAATCACATATTCACTTACAGAAAATACTGCAAATTAAGTTTGTTAATGTCCAATTTTTACAATGAAAAATCCAAAATTAGAAAAAAAATCAAAATTCAAAATATTTTATTCAGCATTAAATTATTACAATTTTTTACTAAACGTCATAAGACTACTACCAGTTCGGAAAGAAGAAGCCTCATACCTGAGAAGAACTGGCGAAAGAAACTCAACGGGACTAATATTATTTCGTTATATTTTTTATAAAGTTGAATTAGCTTGGAGGCGATTACTTCATTCCCAAGGCGTGCCATTTTCTGTAAAATCATCTATACATATAAAATTCTAACTAAGCCGAATCTGTACATTAAATATTTTTTGGAAAATCTTATTGAAATAGACATTATTATCGATGCAGAGGCCGAATCTATAGTTTTTAGAATTTTTGTCTGATTGTCTGTCTGTCTGTTACCGCATCACAAAAAAACCACTGGAGGGATTTTGATGAAATTTGGTATGGTGATAGCTGGATATCCGGGTCAACATATAGGATACTTTTTACTGCGGGAAAATATCTCAACTCTGAGAAATCTATACTAAACTTTAAAACGTAAGTAGGGACGAACCCGAGCGGACCGAGGGTGAGTCTCTAGTTTATTATATAATAGCCTTTAGCACACAAACGTTCTTTAACTATTGTTTTGAATTTAGCGATAGAAGCTTTTTGAACATTTTCTTTGTTCCTGTTGTACAAGCGTATACATTGTCCATAAAAAGAATTACTGACTCTCTGTAGACGAGTCACAGGCATTACAAGTTTGTGTTTGCTCTTAGTATTAATGTTATGCATGTCACAATTCTTTAAAAAATTTAGTAAACAAAATTAGTTTGGGTATGTATTCCTTATAATTCCGAAACTGAGTTGCTTTAAAATTCTACATTAAATTTGAAGATGCTTAAAGTAAAAAAATGAAAATTTGTTAATTTAATTGTAATAAGTTGGTTATAATTATTAAATAATACAATTTCGTACACATCGCCAAACAACTAATAAATCAATATGTACACTTATTGTGACAGCTCTACGTTGGGAACAGCGGGGGCGCGTGTGTGTGGTCCGATTGACCTAACACCCTAACATATTTTGGCAATAACCTATGAAGACGTCAATTTTAGTAACAAAAAACTTAAGATATTTTAAAATAACTTATCGTGTAATACATTAAATGTTTCCAGAATGAACAACTCCTGTTAATAAAGTCTGAGCTAGTGAGACACGCGATACAATATAGTAATTCTTTCTAACAAACGCTTTTACTCCAGGCTGAAAAAGGGGATCAGACCAATCTACCACGCTGATGCAGGTTAGAGGACTTCACATGTATTTTGATAGGTTCTCTCAGACATTCAGGTTTCCTCACGATGTTTTCCTTCACCGTATTAGCAAACGTCGCCACAAAACACCGCCGAATATCACGAACGAATATCGAAGGACAGGCCATGGTGTGACTCTCACTACAGTCTGACATTGGCCGTAATTCAGTGAGATGTCGCAGGATCGCTTGCGCACACAACCTTCATGTTAGTAGGTATACTTTAACATTTTTTTCATTTTCCATATTAAAAATAAAAACTTACTTGAATTCGGCAATTCCCGATTAATTTAATAAAATCACTATAACACCATCATAACAAAATACTTTCTTTTAATTATAGTATACATAAAGTAAATGAAAACTGTTATTTATATCACTTATCATAATGGCTACAATACACAGTTCACACCTAAAAACTCATCGCTAACATAATTTAAACACCCTCAAGTAGACTCCCAGAAGTGCAGCACAACAACAAATATAATTAATTAACCAAATGCTTGGGTATCGCAGCTATCGCGTCCATCGCGGAACAATTTGACAAACTAATCGATAGATTATTTAAAATTCATATATGTATACCACCGGCCAGGGTATTTTTATCATGGTGTGTTAATTTAAATTTCCATGAATAATTTTGTTTTGATATAAGTATAGTTAAAAATTTAACTACTGTTGTGATATTAAGATTATTTAGTTAGTTATTATTTTACAATTGTATTTTGTGATTTTAAAAAAAAGTTTATTTTATAAAACATAAATCGTCTAAATGAGCGGAGACACAGACAGAAGTAAATCCCATATTATATGATTATTTTTACTTTTTAAGACTGTAGGTCTTTTTAAGACCTACAATTTTCTAGTACATTGTTTTGATGTATCTCTTAAGGTTCAGCCAGCGTTAGCCATATTTTCTAAGGACGACTCGATAGAACCAGTTATTGCGTTTTCCCGCGGGAACGAAAAATGTACTTGTAGTAAAAGGTATCCCAAATGTTGAACCGAGTGATAAGCTATCACTATACAAAATTTCGTTAAATTCGGTTCTGTACTTTTTGCGTAAAACGCGCACATCGATTTGACTAAGTCAGCTTTATTTATAGGTATAGATAAGAATAGGTATTGCGAGTGTACCTTAAGAGATAGACATATACTGTTGCAGATTTTTCTGACCTTTTCAAGACTTACAATTTTTTAGTACATTGTTTCAATGTATGTCTTAGGTTTAGCCAGCGGATGGTTTATAAGGAGGACTCGATAAAACCAGTTATTGCGATATCCCGTGGGAAAGAAAGATTTTTCTGAAATAAAAGGTATCCTAAATGTTGAACCGGGTAATAAGTTATCACTTCACAAAATTTCGTTGTAATCGGTTCATTACTTTTTGCGTGAAACGCGCACACACAAACAGACATACAGACAAACAGACAAAAATTTTAATAACTATTGTTTTGCGGTCTATATTGTATACATAGTACGTTACATTCATTGTTTTTAAAAAATATTTCATGTCCAGATTTCGCTAAGTTACTGCTTTTTTATAGTATAGATTAATAATCAATGCATGGCTCCTTACATACTCGTAACCACATAAAATTTAAATAAAATAGGTACCTACTTCTATAAAAAACTGTGCATACTTTTAAATTAAATTTATATAAAAATATAAAAATAGCGAAATATTATTGTGTTAAATTAATGTTTTATGTAAATTTAGTTAGTAAGCCTTTATAATAAATAAATAAAGACTAATAATAATTATAAGCCTATTTAATCGGACTAAACGTTCAGTTTCCCTGGGAAAACTCGTTAGCAGGCCAGAGTTCGTACCTTCGAGAGCACCCAAAGTACATCATCTATTTCCAGCCGGTATTGCACTTACTCTCAAGTCACCTCAAATTGCCTACGATATACCTTGTTGGCCATGAAGAAATAGAGATTACAACACTACATACTGCACTTACACCTGCACTATAATATCCCCATAGATTGTCAGTCTCAAATACGATCAGTCAGAAATAATGTCATCTGCCCTATTAGGAAAATGTGGAAAGTACAAATAATACTCAAACTAAACAGTCTAATATCGTTACTCTACAACCAATTAAGGCATATTTTAAATCCAATGCATTTACTAATAAAATACATTACTTGACGACACGTTTGGCTTAGTAGTGACCGTACTTGCTGTGCCAGCGGTCGCGGGTTCGAGTCCCGCTGGGGGCATTCATTTATGTGGCACGAATGATTGTACTTCATTCATGAGTGTTTACATTTATAATATGTATGTATTTAAAGTTATATATGTGTAGTGTATCAACTATCTGATATCCATAACACAAGCCTCGTAGCTTACCGTGGAACTAGATGGTACTATGTGTTAATGTCCCAACGTATTTATTTATTTATCACTATGACATAATAAAATAACTTATCTAAATATTTACTTTGATTCTATTAGCGGCCTATTGCATAAACATTTAATGACCCCTGCTCTAAGGTGTTGGCGGCTGGTTTAACATCTGCCATGATTCACTAAATACGATGTATGAAACCTTGTGACTGCAATATGTTAAATATTATTACTAAGGTCGTTATGTCGCGACAAATGGTTATAGAAAGTATGAGTTAATTTAAATAACAAGGTTAATTCGAAACAAAGTATTTATATTTAGTTTGATTCCCGCAAGGAATTTTAATGAGTGTATTGATTATAATTACAGATAACTGTGAAGTAGAAGATGTTCAAACTGGTATAATTTAATATGATCGATAACCATATTAAGTTAAGAGGTTATTTGCATTTGTTTTATCATTGCAATACATACATATAACACCTTTCTAAGAAAAGTGCTTTTCTATCACAGAATATCAACAAGTAAGTCAGAACGTCTTGATGTCCTTCCCTTTCTTGTCCATAACTCTATGGAGATCGTCGTAGTCTATGGTGTTAAACATTTTCTGTTTAATTACAATGATATTATATTTATACTGCTGGTACTGGTCATGTGAAATGAAAAACGTGTTGTAAACGCAGGATATAATTATTTCTATATAATATTTCTTAAATATCATGCTATTAGATGAAAATTTTACCTAAAAGCTCATATTTTCATCAACGTACTCGTACTTACTATTTATTCAGAGTAGGTACTTCTAATGTGTTTGGAAATAACACAAATTTATATAACTTTAAACCAAAACCTTAGAAATGTAGGATATTCTAAAAATTCTTAACATTCTTTATGCATTTATAAAAAAACCTATACAATAATCACAGGTAGATGCTTCTACAAATTTATGGGTAATAAATGTTCAATTATTCAAAGAGTATCACTCATTACTATTAATAGATAGATAAATAAGTTAAAGATTGAATTAAAGCGTCTTCTCGTCCGGCGCTACCGTTGCCAACGGCCGCCGATCATATGCCTTGATACGAATATTTTAACCATAAAAATATTTTTAATGCTTCTTATAAATTAGACTCGAGTAATTGATTGTAAGACCGTTGCTCGTTAATCGTGGTTATGTTAATTTTAATTGAATTAAATTGTATAATTTAACAGAGGTGTCCGGTATAAAATGTCATCGATCTTAATTTGTTTACCCGAAATACACCACAACTTTGTTTAAATAGACATATGCAGATAACTGATAAGTGTGGTAGCTCAGTCTCTGTCAATTTTAATTCATACTACCGTTTTCTCGGGACTCCGCTTGCGTAGTACATTATTTTATTACTATATCTTTATAAATTATAGCCTACGATACCTATAGATACGTTTTAACGGTTAGTATAGATTTTTCAGAGATGAGATATTTTCCTGCAATAAAAAGTATCCTATATGTTCACTAGGATAACCAACTATCATCATACCAAATTTCATCAAAATTTGTCCAGTGGTTTTCTCATGATGCAGTCAATGATAAACAGACAGACAAAAGTTCTAAAAACTATAGATTCGGCCTCTGTATCGATAATAATGACTATTTCAATAACATTTCCCAAAAAATATTTAATGTAGGTACAGATTCGACTCAGTCACAATTTTATTATATGCAAATATAAATATATGTATGCCAAAATTTTGCACTAATTTAACCATCCTGAAACTCCTGCTAAAAGCTGAAATCAGGTCATTTATTTATTTACCAAGCAAAAATCAAAAAACGCGAGTTAATGAAGATCTCAAATCACATAACATAGTGCATTATGCGATAAGTGGCACAAAGAGGTCGGTACGCACTCGCCGGAACAATCTCCGTGAATGTCTTACGGTCTAAGTGATGAGAGAATGGATATGTTCTTTTTTTCACTTTACTATGCAAAACTAGATTATTCATACTAATATTAAAAATGTGAAAGTAATTGTCTGTTATCTTTTCGAGCGTAAACCGCTGAACAGATTTGGATAAAATTTTGCAAGGAGATAGGTTACACCCTGGGATCGAGCATAGACTACTCTTGAACCCCGTCCTGTTTCACGCGAGCTAAGCCACAAGCAAAATCTAGTATTATATAAATATTCAAAACAGAAAAAAATACTTTCAGATATAGTGATGCAAAATGTATGGTTTTATTTCAGCCATGGACTAACTGATCAAAGGTATATTTTAGAGATAGAATGTAGGATGGCCGGTGAAGAATGACATAGACTTCTTATAGCCCCGTACATAATGAAATAAAGGTACGAGCAAAATGAGGTCAGATTACTACCTTAACATGAAAATAAAAACTACTTACATTCAATAACGCAGGGAGTAAAATTAATATACATATGGCCTATCTCATAAATGAATTCCAAAATGCCTCCGTCTAAATGGGACGTCTCAGGATCGCTTACGCACTCAACCACGACGTCCAGACGGCGAGCCTGCCGAAGCAGACCACAACAACCAAGGTGTTGCTCCCACAATCCACTCTGCCATCAGAGAAGTACCAGGAGCAACCCGCATAGCATACCGGTATACGAACCTTTTTACTTTATTAATATTTTGTGCTCATTAAAAATATTGTTTGTCTCTATACTCTTTACTCTCTGATCATATTAAGTAGGTTTGATACGAATTGGTAGATACAGTACTTGGTAACTTAAGTTAAAAAAATCTGTCTGTCCTACATAAAAAATCCCATTTAAATTGGATCCAATATAATATGGATAATTAAGTGTCAAAACAAACATAGAAATATTTTTTAAAGAATGTTTGATATGAGACGTCGTGTTATTTGCACCACTACCTACCTATATTGGACAATTATGTATGTATGCTAAACATTCACAAAATATGATATCTTAGCTTACAATAGTTTCTGCCCGCGATTTCACTCGCGTGAAATATGTTTTTTTTTTCTATAATTTCTATCTAAAAATCCTTTTTTAAATAAGACAATCTTTCACATACACATTACTGGCGACTCACCCTTGCTTCGCTTCGGGTTCTTCCCGAGACAAAAACAAATCTATTCCACAGGAACCGTACATTTTTTCAAACTGTAATCTAGCTCTGTGTCAAATTTCATCCAAATCCGTTCAACCGTTTTGGCGTAAAAGAATAACAAACATCCATACTCACAAACTTTCACATTTATAATATTAGTATAGACTAGCGGTTCACCCTCACTTCGCTCAGATTCGCCTCTGGACAAATAAAAACAAATCTATCCCACGGGAACTCTTTAATTTTCCGGAATGAAAAGTGTCTAAGATGTTGACCGTGGATATAAGGTACCATAATGCAAAATTTCATTTAAATCGGTCCCACAGTTTCGCAAATTAGCCCGTATAAACAGACAAACAGACAGAGAAACAAAAAAATTGAAAAATCGGGATTTATTCTATTTCTCTTCTAACATCCCCCTGACTCGGTTTTTAGCATTTTTTTTTATGTACAGACATTCGACCTGCTACAGTTTTATTATATGTATAGATTAGTATGGATATGGATTATGGATATCATAAATAGAAAACATAATAAAAAATTTATAATTTATTTATGAGAAGATGTTAATTTATTACCGAAAGTAACTACTTAGCAAATCATGACAGGAAGTTTGTTCTTCGGCGTCTATTACGTCAGCCGTCTGCATCGGTTATTGTGGGATATAATATGTAATTATTCCATTCATTTTTATCATGTATTATACTTGTATACAGCGCATTTGTAGTAAACTTTCTTTGCTTCGCTAAATATTTGAATAAAATGCATAATGATCAAGAGTTCCGTATAAGTATCTTATATCAAAAATAATCATTTTAATTATTATTTTTAAGATACTGTTATTTTATTGTAAAAGTGAAATGGATATTCAGTTAAAAATCATTAAATTAGGTACCTATAAGTAATTTAAAATTATTTTATATAATTTCATATGAAAAACTCACACAAATACACAGTGATTATTTAATCACTGAACAAAGAATATTTTATAAATTTAAATGCCCGTCTCAATTAAAAATCGAACCTGTGATCTTAGGAAAGATGCAATTCTTAAATCATTAATTATCGGTAGTAAAACACTACATAAATACACCTATGGGGAATTAGATACGATAACGTAAATTTACATACCTACTTATAGTATTTCATTTTTATACATTAATTTAATTAAATTTAAACAAAAACATTATCTAACATTTTTTATCTCTCATTAAAAAACCATCAAACCTAGAACAGGTTTATTTACACCCGTTTGTATCTTATTATTTTTAGTGGAATCTATGTATATACTTAGTTACTAGCAGAGCCTGCGGCTACGCCCGCGTTCAATCTACAAAAAAAAAACTCTTAGATTTTATGTTATACAGTATATGTATTGTATTCAGCCCTTTTTAACGTCCCACTGCTGGGCACGGGCCTCTTTAATACGAGGGGGATCAGGCCATAGTCCACCACGCTGGCTAAGTGCGGATTGGCGGATTTCACACGTCTTTCGAAAACTTGCTAGGTTCTCTCAGACATGCAGGTTTCTCATGATGTTTTCTTTCACCGTAAGGCAAGTGGTAATCATGTTAGAAATGATTCGCACATAAAAATATCAGAGGTGCGAGACCCGAGATTTGAACCCGCTTCACTCGCTTTCCCAAGCGAGCACGTTACCACTGGGCTACCACTGCCACTTACAGCATATATCATACAAAAATATTGATATAGCATTGATCATACAAAAATACTAAACTCGCGATTAAAAAATAGGGGGTGGGGATAGGAGGGTGAAAAATACTTTACGACGTATTCTCATACCTACCAAATATACAAGAAAAATTTATTAAAATCGATCTGGACGTTTCGGAGGAGTGCGACCACAAACACCGTGACACGAGATATTTATACATTAGATTAGTTACTCATATTACAATTAATGCGAAAGTTAATCTCACTATTTGCTTAGGTTTAACGACTGATCTGATTTCAATGAAATTTTATATTGGTATAGTTGAACTTAAAAAGAGAACCGAGTGGAATGCACTTTCTTAAAAAAACATTCTTAATTGCGAACGTCTTCTTAATCTTAAAAAAATAAACTTAAAAACTTAAATTATGATATTTTGAATATTTTTTCATATAATTAAGGGTTAAAAGCTTATTAAAAACTAGCGACTTACCCTCGCTTCGCTTGGGTTTGTCCGTAGTTATAAACATTATTTTCATATACAGGCAACGATTTGGCCAGCGCAGGCTGGTAAAGCGAATATTTAGCGCATTTTACTCTGACTTGTTTTGAAAACTTTTTTAATCAAAATAACATATAGCCTATATCCGTCAAAGATAATGTAGCTTGCTATTACTAAAAGAACTTTTGGAATTTGTTTAGTTGTTCCAGAGATTACTCCCTACATGCAAACAAACTTTACCTCTTTATTATATTATTATAGATAATTAATTTAATAAATATATGAGAGAAACACAAAAAAAACATAAGAGCAAAGCTGGAATGGTGTACTAGTATATATAACAGGTACAGTGTTATATCGGCTAAATGTAACCACTTAAATTCACATTACCGCGATCCGCAGCGGAAGTCCGCATAACATCTCATCCCACACAACTCGACGCAATATTTATCACTATCTGAGTGCATTGCCTATCATTACATCTTATAAAGAGAAAGGCAGCTAATAAATACAGCAAGTTAGTTATTTCCTGTGGCTTCGTCCACATTCTGTAACTGTATTTAATTATATCCAGACGTTTCAAAAAGAGGGTAATGTTTTTAAAGTGTATGTAGTATGTATTGTACATACATACATATGTATAAAATTTGCTTTATGTACTTTATTTACATACCTACATAATATTATGATATTATGTCATTGTTTCTATATTATGTGTAGCTACCTATCAAATTTACCATTATTATACAAATAATAATAACAAAAATTAATTTTACTATTACTTAAGTAAGGCCTTAAATTAATTTAACATGTATTAATATTTTCTTAGATTTACGCGAATATTTGACATTTTAAATAATCTATCTCTTCGGATTTTTTCGAGGATTTATTTTGATTTTTGGTTCCCGGTTCACGTTTCGAATGTTTTTCAGCAATCCTGTTAAAGAAAAATATAAAACTGAAAAAATGATTGCTGTAAAGCGACGTCGAAACGTTTTCTTACCTACATAGCAATGTTTTTCATAACTCTACACCATGATCTATTCAATACAATCAATTTATAAAAAAATCTTCTTTGGAAACTAATATGAAAATTGTCACAATCATGTCAAACTGAAGTCACAATAAATGGACAGAAAAACTACTTATTTGTTTATATATTTATTATATTTATAAATTTAAATAGTTTTATATAGAATAATATATAGAATTTCCTCTTTTAATTTAGAATAACGCGTTCATCTTACTGACCTCAGCTAAAGTATACTGAAAATGTATTGATCAAATGAACTCTAAACACTATGTGATATGTATATATAAGGTATGTATATTTTTCCGTAGTAAAAAATATCCTATATGTTAACCCGGACCCGAACCAGCTATCATCATACCAAATTTCATCAAATCTGTTTTCTCGTGATGCGTTCCCAGACAGACGGACGGACACACAGGCAGACAAAAATTCTAAAAACTACAGATGACTATTTCAATAAGATTGTCTAAAAAATATTTTATTTATAATTTTATTATATGTATAGATATAGATATATAACACAACTAGCACTTCCCGCGGCTCCGCCCGCGTTCACATTATCAAAAACCAAATTCTTAGGCTTTACACATTAGTATACTCTTACATATACCACTTTCATTGCGCACCGCATGATTGGTAAATAATGGCAGTAATTGACAATGTCACAAACGTTCCTCCGTTAATCTCAAATTTGATTTAGTAATATTGCACTTTTAGTTTTAGCAATAACATTTATATATGTCTATACTTCTGTTTTGTTTGTTTGTTTAGTTTTGGGCGATAAACTTTCAAACTACGGAATTAATTTGAATTATCTTTTACTAATAGATACCTATTGATTAATTTAATATTTAGCTGATTATTTAAATTACATAATGGTAACTTTTTTTAATGTTAATTTGTCGCGAAACAGGGATTGGTTAGCGCTAGTTAGTAATATTTTCCAAATCGATTTTCAAAAAAAAGTGTAATAAGTAGGTAAATAATTCTAAGCAAATGCTTTTTATTATTTCATATGGCTCGGCTAATATGATTAAAGTCGTAAGAATTTTATTGTGTCCTTTAAGCCTTTACCTTCCAAGAAATGGTTTCAAAAAAACTGAAAAAGTTTAGGTATAACAGTTCCTAAAATACTTTTGCAAAGTTTTTGAGATATGGAATATTTTTAGATACCCGCTTTGTCGGTTTAACAGCCATTAACTTGTTTTCCACTTATTTTTACAGTTGATAAAATGAGTCGATATTGCGGAAACGTAAATATTATTCGTATTTATTTTAGTGTTAACCTAACAAAACACGTAAGTACGGAAAACAACACAGTATTTTGCTATACAAAACCTATAATGCGCAATGGATTTGCATTTGCCTAATTTTACATTTAAAGATAAAAAAAGTTATTAACATTAAACTAAACATTAAAAATTTACAAATATTTTCATTTGAAAATTGTTTCGACCAACAAAATATTACTTATATGTTACTAAATTATAAAGCCAAAAAGTTTGTTTTATTGATAATTTGAATACTGGCGGAGCCGCGGGTAATTTAGTACCTAGTAATTCTAATAAAGTCATAGAAAGGTCATATCTGTACATTATTATTTTTTGGATTAAAACTACGTATTTTAAAAACACATGGCGACATCTATTGTCAAATATCTAAATAACACATAAATAAATTTTCATCAAAATAACTATTTTAATGAATAAAATAGCGCTATTGATATTTCTTTTAAAATAAGATTTTTTTAATAGTTTTAACATATTAAGTTACCTTGCTAAAATGTTAATAGTATCATCTTGCTTTTATTTTAACCAGTTTTTGTATTTTTTCTCAGAAATGAGATATTTTCCTGCTGTAATAAGTATCCTATGCATTGACCCGGATAACCTGCTATCACCATACCAAATTTCATCTAAATCCCTCCATTGGTTTTGCTGTGATGCAGTTACATACAGACAGACAGACAAAAATTCTAAAAACTATAGATTCGGCCTCTATATCGCTAATAATGAATATTTCAATGAGATTTTTCGAAAAATATTGAATGTACGGATTCGGCTTAGTTACAATTTTATTATGTGTATAGTTACTCATTTATAAAATCAAAAGTTTGCTTTATTGATAATTTCAACACGGGCGGGGCCGCGGGTAATTTAGTAGTAGGTAATTTTACATACATTCATACATTCATTGTTTTGGATTTAAAACTACGTATTTTAAAAACACATGGCGACATCTATTGTCGAGTATCTAAATACACAAAAATAAATGTTAATTAAAATAACTATTTTAATGAATAAAATAGCGCTATTGATAATTTGATTTTCAAGATAAGCTATTTTTAATAGTTTTTACCATATTTAGTAAATTACCTTGCTAAACTATTTATAAATATAATCATCGTGGTTTTATTCCAACCAGTTTTTGTGTTTTTTCTCAGAAATGAGATATTTTCCCGCGGTAAAAAGTATCCTATATGTTGACCCGGATAACCAGCTATCATCATACCAAATTTTATCAAAATCCCTCCAGTGGTTTTTCTGTGATGCGGTAACAGACAGACAGACAGACAGACAGACAGACAGACAAAAATTCTAAAAACTATAGATTCGGCCTCTGTATCGATAATAATATCTATTTCAATAAGATTTTCCAAAAAATATTTAATGTACAGATTCGGCTTAGTTAGAATTTTATAATATGTATAGATAAATAAGTATGGAGGTGACGTTTGCGCGGGTATCAACTGTCTTACATCGTAAAGCTTCTAGCTTTGAAGAACAAGCTCATTTAAGAACAAATTGTTTCCTGTATATCGAAAAGTAAAATTATATCTAATTTAAAATAATACTGCAAATTGGTAATTTTTGAACAAACTTCAATAATGCAATAAAATGCATGTTCTTAATTTTAGTAATTTTTAATGTTCGAATGTAATTTATTTATTGGACTTCTTATCTCGATAGAAACTAAAAAAACAGCATCAAATATATATTATACAATACCAGTTATACAGGTAATTTATTTTTAAATATAACAACACTTCTAGTTGTACTTTTTTAATGTCGCTGGGGAAGCCCATCCTGAAGTCTCCGACCATTAACGAGCAGCATGCAGCAGAGACTCGTTATCGTCGCCACAGCAGAAAAACGACCACTGGTGGACATATACCTCTCCCGAAGGTTTCTACTTGTCAGTCTCGTGCCATCCGCATCCAGTGGGTTCAAGCGACTTTTACTAAGTAGTCGGTCCCTTTTGTGGCCTACTGATGCTTTCCAGTAAAAAATTTGTACAAAAGACTGTGAGACTTGTACTCGCTAAAACCCACAGCCGAACCCTATCGCTGCAGTAAAACAGGGCGTTACAGGATCGCTTCCGCACATCGCAACAAGCCTGAGGCAAACGTTCTGAAAATTTCTTAAAAATCAAGCAAAAGTCAAGCCGTTTTGGAGGAGAAGAATTGGAAATCTTCGCACACGCGCAGTTACATAGTTTTCTACAATTACCACTTTAAAAATGGACGGAACAGTGAATACTAACTTTAAATTTTGAAATATTTACATACATACGTACAAGATCCCACAAATAACTATAACAACTTAAGAGATTAACTTATAACCCTTCTTTAAAGGAAATGCACTAAATCTTACCGGTTACGCCACAGATATTATGTCGATCAATACACATTCTATGATTTCATTATGAAGAGAGTGTTTCTAAGCTACTTACTGCCAGTATACCAAAGCAATCATGAAAGCTTAACAT
Source organism: Fabriciana adippe (assembly GCA_905404265.1). Classification (NCBI taxonomy): domain Eukaryota; kingdom Metazoa; phylum Arthropoda; class Insecta; order Lepidoptera; family Nymphalidae; genus Fabriciana; species Fabriciana adippe. The sequence goes on along the minus strand of FR990000.1, from coordinate 13,211,040 downwards.
ACACATAAAAAAACCATACCATCGAAATAAGTACTTACTTCTTTTAAAGTCGTTTAAGTCTGAGTTATTATGTACGATACCTTTGATGATTGTATGTCAGTAGAACTCAACGTATTTTTTTTAACATAGGAAAAAAATTTTGTAAGTCTCACGCTTTCCAGTGGTGCCAAAGCAATGCATTATGTATGTCAGCCCTCTTATGGTGGTTCCCCACAATCTATCAATCTGAAGTTTCCCTTACTAAAGATAGAAATTTGATTTAAGCATTTGTATCGACAAATTTTGGCAAACTGTGGCCGATAAGAAAATCCACAGATACATTAGTTTTAAAGATCCGCCGTAAGACAAGCTTTTGTTCAATAGATACCTACTGGATAACCTATTCATTAAATAAATTAAAAATTGAAAAATTAAAAAAAAATACTTTTATTATCTTCCGGGTTCGTCTTTAGATCTTCGTCATCGTGTGTTATCAAAAGTTCTCATGATAACCAGCAGTCCCTGCAGCCCGGCTTCATCATCAGCTAAGTTCGATGGTATTACCATAATATTATATTGTCACCGAATTTACATGAACATACGAAATTTGAGCTCAATTGGATACCAGGAAGTGGTTGAAAAATGATTTGCTACGAGCATTGCTAATTAATAAAAAAACTTTTATACTTATTTTACAGGGCAGTGGTAGCCCAGTGGTAACGTGCTCGCTTGGGAAAACAAGTGAAGTGGGTTCAAATCTTGTGTCTCGCAACTCTGATATTTTCATGTGCGAATCATTTCTAACATGATTACCACTTGCCATACGGTGAAAGAAAACATCGTGAGGAAACCTGCATGTCTGAGAGAACCTAGCAAGTTTTCGAAAGACATGTGAAGTCTGCCAACCCGCACTTGACCAGCGTGGTGGACTATGGCCTGATCCCCCCTCGTATTGAAGGGAGCAAGTAAGAAGGAAGCAGTGGGACGTTAAAAAGGGCTGAATACACACACATACATACTTATTTTACAAGCACTTCACGTCAATTAATACACATGGTGTTTACCCATTAAATTAAATAATAATTTTTAAGAATTAAAAAATGACACGAGTACCATATTACAAAAAGATTTATTTTAATAAATTAATATCATTGGGGTTTCTATAGAGTTGCACCATTCAGAATTATTTAATTTGTTCTGCTATAATCGTGATCAAGCAATTTTAAAAATTACAAGTAACTTAGCAAGAATGCGTTAGTTAGTAATTTTAATCCTTCCTTCTTACACTAAATAGACAAACTACAGTCTAATATATCTATACTAATATTATAAAGCTGAAGAGTTTGTTTGTTTGTTTGAACGCGCTAATCTCAGGAGCTACTAATCCGATTTGAAAATTCTTTTTGCATTAGAAAGCCCGTTAACTGAGGAAGGCTATAGGCTATGTATCATCCCGGGAAAATGTAAGGTTCCCGTGGGATAGATATGTTTTAGTCTAGGGACGAATCCGAAGCGAAGCGAGGGTGAGTCACTAGTATATAATATATGAACTGCAGTAACCATATATAGTGATATTTATCACTCAATCTGCACTCGTCATTCATCAATAGGCGCCGATACGGAGAAAGTGTAAATCTATAGCTACATTTAGTATACTTTGACTCTAATGGTTAAATGACAAACTGGATCTACTGTCGGTTTCATCGTCTTAAAACTATTTACGATGATAAATAATGCTGATGCTTTTTAATACTTTTAATTTATTATAATTTTGGGCCTTTTCTCATTAATTCATATGATATAGATAGTAATATTTAAAACTAGCGACTCATCCTCGCTTCGCTTTTTGTTCGTCCCTAGACAAAAACAAATCTATCCCACGGGAACCGTACATTTTTCCGGGATGATATATAGCCTATAATCTTCCTCGGTTAAAGGACTATCTAATGCAAACAAACAAACAAACAAACTCTTCGGCTTTATAATATTAGTATAGATAATTAAAAATTAATAGTAGGAGATCCCGATCTATGTGGTGGATCCCACACTCTTTTTCCAAGTGAAATATATTTTTAAACAATAAAACATATTAATAAATACCCAGGGGGGCTGTTACCAATGGGTGTTGCTCCTGGTACTTCTCTGATAGCAGAGTGGACTGTGGAGCAACCCTATGGTTGTTGTGGTCGGCTTCGACAGACCTGCCATCAGGGCGTCATGGTTGAGTGCGTAAGCGATCCTGCGACGCGCCATAAAGAAAAAGGGTGAGGGGTCCACCACATAGATCGGGATTTTAGATTATAAGTTGAAGAGTTTATAAGTCTGACTTAAAAGAAACTTTAGTTAAAACATAGATATTGTTTATCAAAGGGTTTACTAAAATGAGCTGAACTCTATAATAGAGCAATAAGGTTAATATTTTTTTATGAAAATAATGCAATATTCAATGACCAATCCAATCATAGCGTATCAAGAATTAATTGTTATTAGATACTTATGTAAAATTTTAGTAAAATTTGCTTCAAATTTCGGTCATATCTTAAGTATCTTACATCTAACACGACTTTCTACAAATGCACGTTATAAAAACAAAACTAACATATAAAACTAAAAACAAAAAAATACCTTATTACGCCGTAAGCGCACTATCAAATAATAACCATAACATATTGTAAAGAAACAATGTTATATAAAATAGTAAGCATACATTGCTTCTTTTTTAACGACTTAAATGGTATTTTCTGTATTAAAATCTTTAATGTATTAGCGACAATTTAATAGAAAGGAATAGTTTACCACGTCTAAGGCGACTGAGTACGTAGAACCTATCACTGAATGGAAAGGCATGCCGTACATTTCACCAAGTATAAAACGCTCGTGGGGATCTCAAGCTGCATCAGTCAATACTAAGGAGCCAACACAATCTAAATCCAACAACATGATTGCTTTCGTAAGTTTTTTGAAACATTTTTTTTTTAAATTTTCATTACGCAATTCGGATACCCGCACTGTAGGAAGTGATTTGTAATAAATTTCAATTGACTTATATATTTTTTAATTTAGATTTAATAAAAACTCTTTTTTCAGAATTTTAATTTTGTGAAATTTTTTTACCTAAATATTAATTAAAAAATATATCGTTTATCCTTTGTAATATACTACTATTAATTTGCTACAAAATTAAAAAATATTTATGTCCGATCAAAAAAAAAACTTCCTCCATTTTGAAAATAAAAAAGTATTGGACATCTCCCAACAAAATTGTCGAGAGATAATTGATATAATATAATATTATTTTGTAATTGCTTTCAGTGAAAGGGTATCGGTCCTTTCACTTCCTAGTTCCTACGAGCGTTATAATGGCGTGCATTCCTATCTAATGTTGGCTAAACTTGCAATTTGAACTATTGTTGGTAGATTAATACTTCCTTGGATATTAAATTTTGCAAACCTCCGCAAGTTATGTAATATGAATTGTTATTACTTTATTACATATGCATAGACTTTTTAAGAGCTCTTATTAAAAATTATTTATTAAGGAAGTAAAGTGTGAAGAAGCTAAATGGTCTCACGTAACCGATGCTACTACTAATGCAATAAATTAAACAGCTTTAGGATTTTTTATCTTAATAGAACAAATTGTACTACGTAAAATTCATTATTTAAATAAATTTTAAACAGTAGTTTGTGATGTGCATAACCTTTATAGTCATACAGAATTGTCTAAAAATGTAGTCCTTGAAAAGAATTTCCTCAATCCTTTAGGACTAAATAAAAATAAGAGCAAATTACTCTCTTTTCACTTAAAAATAATATTAGGAAAAATTTGAACATTTCCAGAGAACAACAGCCATCCTCCTGCTCATCGCATACACTAGTGCCAGACCCTCTGAAGAATGGGAACCTGAAGGTCACTCTCATACCGAGCACACGAAACCTTACCATGTGACCGTGATAAAGAAGATTGGAGTACCAATTCCTCATCCAGTAGCGGTTTCAGTGCCACAATACGTCAAGGTCCCCATCCCACAACCCTACCCCGTACATGTGACAGTTGAACAACCTATCCACGTACCTGTTTACAAGGTAAGATAAATAAACCAATGAATTTTAAACTACACGTACCAAAGCGATAGCACGCGTTTAATGACTATTTAGTCGATCATAAAAATTTTACCTGCTCTTAAGCGTATCTTACGGCTTTTTGTTAAATTTTTAAAGGCTTATTTTATCGGTTTTGTAGATAAACTTTACGGGATTCGTCGCTTCTTATAATGAGGTTAATTGTAGTACGAGAAAAAATTGTTTTCTGCTTCCTACTGTTTGCTTGGACAAAAGCTCGAAATACGTAGGAATGTAAAGCTAAAGTACCTGAGCTTCGCTTGGCGTTTTTCGGAAAATATATAAAAAATAGCGTTTTTTTAGAAAGGACACCTATATAGACAGACTTAAAAACCAAAACTTTATCTAAATACAAAATTTGATCCGTTTCCGAGATACACAAAATAAATTTATATATGTACAAAAATTGTTCATTTAATATTATAAGATATGTGTATGTAGAAGCTGATTTAGTTAATAAATATGTAATCTATACGTATAATAAAATTGTAACTGATCGCTGTCTGTACATGGAAGATATTTGGGAAAAACTATTATTATAGCTCTTTATTAACACAATAGAACCCAAAACAATTATTTTTAGAATTTTTGTCAGTTTTTGTATGCGTTTGTACGCGCTAATCTCAGAAACGGTTTAATCGATTTGGGTGCGGTTTTAAATAATGTATTGTGGTAAGCTTCACTTAATATTCAGTATTTGTTTTATTTCAATCGGTTTAATATAATAAAGTTATGTCAACTTCTTATGTCAATAGCAATCAATAAGCTTATTTATAGCTTTTCCCAAATACTCATAAATAAGGTGCTAAGTAAAAAGAACAAAAAGTAAATCACAATTTAAATTTCTCGATGTAAAACATTTTCTCTGATCGTGAGATCTATTATATCACTCCCATTGTGTTTTTGTCATCGACCGACGTGTAACATTGACAATTATCTCTTATTATGTAAGGCTGAAAGTAAGAGCGATGCAGCGAAGCGTGCGCTCCACAAACGATTTTGTGATATCTACTACATAATTGGGTTAGCTTTGGTATTTGGGTGCCTCTTCCGCTAGCAGCAATATTAAATGGTATGATAGCAAATTATAGTTATCATGGTTTCTTGCGGTTTCTAACAAAATTAATTTCTGTTTTTGTCTTACATTTATTTCATTATATTTTTAATTTCAGGTCGTCCCACAAGTGGTAGAAAAGCCAGTGCCCTACACTGTAGAGAAGCCCGTGCCCTATGAAGTCGAGAAGCCCTACCCCGTAGAAGTTGAAAAGAAGGTCGAAGTACCAATCCCTAAGCCCTACCCTGTCCACGTACCTGTATACAAACACATCTACCACCATAAGGGAGGAAAACATTAAAAACCTTAATGAGAACCGGAAAAAACTGGTTAAGCCAGTTTTAACCGGATGAAGAGCTGATAAAAACTGGTTTATACCAGTTATATGAAGCTCTAAGTTCAACTGTAAATAATATGTATGTAACTAGTTGTAGATCGCGACTTTGTTATTCAATTGTGATATTTATTGTGTGCAAATCATTTCTGTTGTTTGTTGTTCGCATCGTTGTTGACTATTGTGTAATTGTTTTTTAGATTTTAATATATGACAATTTTATAAGAAATCAGTATTATTATTACGTTAACTGCCCAGACAGACTATTTTGGATATTTCAACAAGATATTTTATTGTTTATTCTAGTAATTTTCCCAATCTATATTGCATTGCATGCATTTTTAAATACGTGAAATATAATCAATGAAAAATATTAAAACGCGTAATGAAAGTAAAAATAATTGCTTAAGTATTTTTTGGATTATGAAGGAGGAATGGTATGTAGTCGTTGTGTTGGGACAATATATTTAGTTGTTGGAGGTAACGTGTATTGACTACTTGATCTCGTAAATTATCTAAAGTATAATAGTGTATAATAAAAAATACATACTCTATACGTAACTTCGCGCTTTATGCCTTGCCATGACCTTTCTCTTTCTCTTTTTCCATTGTTAAAATTTCCATCTTTTAAGCTCGACAGGGAGTCCTCAGAGTTTTGAACTAACCTTTAAGTATCATGTAATGTAATGTAGGGTAGACTCAATTTTGCGCAATTGACGATGTCACAACCATAGTAATCCAAGTGACATTTTTGTCAAAAGGAACTTTTTGTCATTAACATCCCAAACAAACATATATTTTTCATGCCACACTGATCCAAGTGCTTAAGATGAAAATGTGACTTGGACCACTATGGTTCTAACGTCGTTAATTAAACTCTAATTTGGTCCGTTGTGCGTTCTGAATCCTGGCTAATTTAGCCAGCCTAACTCCTCCCAGAAGCGCAGATATATCCTGGGAACTTCACAGGCTTCGCAGAGTGACCTCACTCGACCGAGGATTTCTTTGCGTTGATGAACCACTGCCTCGCATTCCAGGATTACGTGGGTGACTGATTCTTCGGCACTGAAACATCCTCTGCACGAGGACTATGAGTCCCGCCAGTCATGAACTTTAAGTATCATAAACACTAGGTGTTCAAACTATTCAGTAACTATTAAATCTAACTAATGTTTTCCCGCGGCTCCGACCGCGTAGTTTACTTATTTCAAATTGCTTTAAATTATCACTGTAGCGTATAATATAAATTCGCAATAATAGTTTTAGAAATTAGCGCCATAAAAGAAAAAAAAATCTTCAATTTTACATATTACCTAAATATTGTTTACTAGCGACTCACCTTCGCTTCGCTTCGGGTTCGTCCCTAGACAAAAACAAATCCATTCCACGGGTACATTTTTCCGGGATGATATATAGCATATAGCCTTCCTCAGTTAACGGGCTATCTAATGCAGAAAGAATTTTTCAAATCAGATAAGTAGTTCCTGAGATTAGCGTGTTTAACCAAACAAACAAATAAACAAACTCTTCAGCTTTATAATATTATAGTAGATATAGATTATGCAGTGCGTATTTAAATTGATAGTAAATAATTCACAGTTCACAGTTTAGTAGTATAATATACTACAGGTGCCTTTAATATTATCAAGTTAATTATCGAAAGGTTACATTTCTATCAATTAAAAGAACATTAATACATTTTTAAATAACGCAAACTACATACAACCTTTATACGTATTTGAATTTTTAATTATTAATAAAAATATTTGCATTTTCCAACAACAACAACATGTAAATCATACCTTTAGTTATGTATCTAACATATTATCTTAAAAACTTATTAGCCAAACAAAATTAAAAAAAAATACATGACGCAATTTTCAAACAGCCATAACGAATCTAATCCACCATGCTTACGCCATACGATAAAAAAATGATTAAAATAGATATATTAATAACTAGCGACTCATCCGCGCTTCGCTCGGGTTCGTCCCCGGTTACATTTTAACAGTTAGTATGGATTTCTCAGAGATGAGATCCACAGTAAAAAGTATCCTATATTGTGACCCGGATAACCAGCTTTCATCATACCAAATTTCATCAAAATCTGTGCAGTGGTTTTCTCATAATGCGTTTCCAGACAGGCAGACAGACAGACGGACGGACGGACGGACAGACAGACAAACAAAAATTCTAAAAACTATAGCAGATTCGGCCTCTGTATCGCTAATAATGACTATTTCAATAAGATTTTCCAAAAAATATTTAATGTACAAATTCGACTCAGTTAGAATTTTATTAGGTATATGTAAATAATTACATGTACCTATTACCTAAAATGGCAAAGATATTCAGTTCGTTCGTTCGTACATATTTATTTCAACTAATGTTCGCCCTTGTCTAATGACTTCTTCAAAAAGGAGGAGGTTCTCAATTCGGCTATATGTTTTTTTTTTTTGTTTGTTACCTCAGAACTCCGTCATTTATTAACCGATTTGGACAATTTTTATTTTGTTTGAAATTGTATACTTCCAGATTGGTCCCATTTAAATTTCAAAAAAAATACCAACGCTAAGGGTGGAAAAATAGCTAATGATGAATTTAGCCTACTTTTAATTGTCATATTGACTTGAAACTTTGCAAGTGTTTTTATTTCCGTTGATAGTGCAGTGGTTCTGATGGTAAAGCCAGAAGGTGGATAGGTGGAACTCTTCAACGGCTAATAGTAGACACTTTGAGTTTGGGCTTATTTTGTTTGATTTGACAAGCCCAATACGTTAGAATCGGATTTTAGAACCAGAATTCTTAGGCCTACCGCATACATACAACTTTTAATCGAACAACTGTTTAGTTGTATGTCAAAAGTATATGGAAATGTATGGAGGACCGCATACTATCAACTAGATAGTTGCTCGACAAAATAATCAAAAAACCACATCGACTGCTTTTTGACTAATCAGTCGAACAACTATCGACCGACAACTCAATGTGTATTGCAATGTATTGGAGCACGCATACGCTCGACTAAACAGTCGATGCGTGACAGTCATGCTGCCACGTTTAGCTCAATTTGTAGTGACCCAACTTGCTGTACAAGCGGTCGCGGGTTCGAGTCCCGCTGGGGGCATTTATTTGTGTGATAACCTCGAATATTTGTACTCCAGTCATGGGTATTTATAATATGTATGGATTTAAAGTTATATATGTGTAGTATATCAACTATGGAACCAGATGGCGATGTGTTTTAATGTCCCAACATATATCATATTATAATTAGTATAAATATATTTTTATAAATAATTATTATTGTAAAAATATAAATATTTTAATAAATATATTTTATAATAATTATTACTTATAAAAATAAATATTTATTATAAGCAAAGCACAAGTATGTACTCTTTTTAGTTACCATTGCCCTTGTATTCGAACATAATTGAGGTCTACGAAACAACCGCTTAAGAGACGAAACAAAAGAAAACTAAAATAAATCTATTACGACAGAATTGATTATATGCGCGCTCTCGTCGACTAAACTGTTTGGTCGTCATGAAATCGACAGAAGCACACAACTCGACTAAACAGTTAAGTCGATGTAACAGTTGTATATATGCGGTAGGCCTTAGTGTTACTAATAAAAGCGAATTTTAGTTTGTCAGTCTTCATATAAAAATTGGCATCAAACTAACTTAAACGGCTTAAGCGAATATTTTATTACAATACTTTCTTCTTACTTTGCTACTCCTATATCTACACTAAAAAGGGAAAAATAAAAACTTAAAAAAAATAAATAAAAATAGACTTCAAAAAACACACTTTAAGTGATTTGAAGTCGGTTTTTTATTATTTTTTATTTATTAATTACACCAAAGCTCGTCAATAGCTACAACAACAAAAAAAGGAAAATCTGTTGACTGGTACTAAACTGTTTTATCTTTATCTATTTATATATAAATAAAGTTTCATGATGTCTTCACAAATTACCTACTACAAAAAAAACTACTTCTACAGTTGCAATAATTTAATATTTTTTTCATGTGCTCCTTTAAATAAAAGTAATTCTTAAACTTAGCTTATTCGTTAGCTTTAAGGCGAAGCAACTCGATAGTGGGCACCACTCATTTCCCGGCAATCAGATCGAGACTGATATCGTTAGATAAGCCCGTCCCGTCGGTCCACTTTCACTGCAACGGTCAAGGCTGCGGTCGACGACTCCAACGTACTCCCATATAAGTACTTACTAAATGTTTATATATTATTTCTTATCTGTTTATATATTATTTAAAAAAAATAAACTATAGATCTATGAAGATGCATATCTATATTGTCTATGCTTAAGGTACCTATAAGCTTTAATACAGTTTTATATTATGCAATATTTTTACATATTATACACTATATTATATACATATATATATATATATATATATATATATATATATATATACATATATATATACAGCTTCGATCTAAAATTCAAAACAAATCTACATTTAAATAATAATTATATAAAATGTTCTTCATTTAAGACTTAAGTGCGTAAGGTTTAAACTTATGTAATAATAATGACATAATTCTAAATATTTACATATGAAATGCATTAAATGATTTTAATTAAAACTTTAAAAATTTTACATTACAACACCAAAATGACACCAACTAAATCAAATATCAAAATAAATCCGCGAAAAAATCTGAAAAGACAGTTTTATTTAAAGGCTGTCGCTATTCGTACTTAAAATAAGGCATAAAAAAATAATTATTCCTCCTTCAATAGCATAAATTTCATTCGTTTCGATTGCTTTACAGCAATCATGGTCACGGGAGAGACACGGGAAACGTCGGGAACCAAAAATCAAAAAAAATCCGCGAAAAAATCCGAAAAGATAGTTTTATTTAAATCTTTAAAGTAAAGAAAAACATCGTGAGGAAATTTGCATTTCTGAGAGAACTTAGCAAGTTTTCGAAACACATGTGAAGTCCGCCAATCTGCACTCGGCCAGCGTGGTGGACTATGGCCCGATTCTCTTTCAAAGTGACAAGAGGCCTGTGCCCAGCAGTGAGACGTTAAAAAAAGAGTTGAATACTTAAGAGTTAGCATTATAAACTATAATCGTACCGATTTATCGTTTTAATTAATATTATAGCTAAAATAATCTTTTTAAGGAATGTCCTTATTTTTTTTACGTATACAAAATTTAGGATTACCTCTTGCCTTAGCCTTAGCCTTATCCAAGCCCGAAAAATAAAGTTACATTTCTAAACCGAATTATAGGACAAATATATGTAGGTAATCTATACATATAATCTGTACATTAAATATTTTTTGGAAAATCTTATTGAAATAGACTTTGTTATCGATACAGAGGCCGAAGCTATAGTTTTCAGAATTATCGTCTGTCTGTCTGTCTGTTACCGCATCACGGGAAAACCACTGGATAGATTTTGATGAAATTTGGTATGATGATAGCTGGTTATCCGGGTCAACATACAGGATACTTTTTACTGCAGGTAAATATCTCATCTCTACAAAATCTATACTAAACGTTAAAACGTAACTAGGGACGAACCCGAACGGAGCAAGGTTGAATCGCTAGTATATAATATAATCATTAAAATGAATAAAAAATAACAGAGTCAATTTAACTCTGTTACACAATTTTATTGAGGTTCCGAGGGTTTTATGCCTAATATAAATATACAAACCAAAATTACTTTTATGTCTTCATAATAAATTCTGAAGTTGCGTGCAGATTAGACAAATAATTACATTACGTTATATTGATCTCGATCCTCCCAGAGGGGGTTATATTGGAATTGCAATTTTATTTCATACTAGCCTTCATACTTACACCAAATCTTTGTTAAATTAAAAGCTTTTTTGTGTATGCATAATTCCAAACACATTGAAATTTAGATGAGAGATAAGTATACCACATTTATACTTACATCACAGATCATATAATCTTACATATAATTGACGGAACGTTTGGCTCAGTTTGTAGTGGCCCTACTTGCTGTCCCAGTGGTCGCGGGTTCGAGTCCCGCTGGGGGGATCCATTCGTGTGATGATCACCAATGTTTGTATTTATTTATTTATTAAATAGGAAGCCAATGTTGTATACAATATTAATCCTTATTCTAGAGCGCTCTCTTAAGTATCTATGATAAAAACTGTATAACTCACAGACTTATTCAACATGCATAATGAATATATTAATGGTGCTGTGTGTTAATGTACCAAAATACATACCACTATAGTTACTTATAGTGTACACTACGCCGGACTTTGATTCGGGTTGTATAGATGATTCACCCAGATACCAGAATTATTGATTTAGTAATAATTGAGCCTCTTTTGACGCCCCACTGCTGGGCACAGACCTGCTCTTAACGTGAGGGAGATCAGGCCAAAGTGCACCATGCTAGCCAAATGCCTGCCTAATGATTAGCATATTTCACATGTCTTTCGAAGACTAGTTAGGTTCCCTCGGATAATATATAGGTTGCCTGAGAAGATTTTGCCGTATTAACAAGTAGTAATCATGTTTAAAATGATTTGCATGTTCAAGTAGTAAACATGTTTAAAATAATTCGTACTGAGGTGCGTGAGCTTGGTTTGAACTTGCTTCAATTAGCCTCTCGAACGAGTGAGTTTCCAAACGGCTAGTATTGATTATACAGACTGTATTTATAACTAGCGACTCACCCTCTCTTCGCTCGGGTTCGTCCCTAGGTTGCTTCCCAAAACAAACTTTTTTTTATTTATTTTTTTTGGTTTCAATTTTTTCGCGGGACCCTATTTTTTCTAAAATAAAAGTAGCCTAAGTTACTCCTTATTACATCAGCTATCTGCCAGTGAAAATCACGTCAAAATCTATCCAGCCGTTTCAAAGATCAGCCGGAACAAACAGACAGACAGACAGCCAAGAATTGTAAAAAATGTTGTATTGGTATATGTACCGTGTATACATTCATATGCATTTAGTAAAAAGCGGTTATTTTAATATTACAAACAGACACTCCAATTCTATTTATTTGTATAGGTAAATTGCTTGAAATCTGAATTGGTAGGTATATATAACTAAAGCATTTTACCTCAAACTTAAAACTATGATTCTTCAAACCAGTATTACTCACTAAAACTCAAAGGAATCATCCCTGTCTTAATAAGGCGTAGGTAAGGTATTGTGCCCCGAGTTAAGCTCGCTACGTCACTGGACCACAACAACTGTGGGGTAGTACCTACGGTCCACTCTGATATCAGAGAAGTACCAGAATTAACCTGCATGGTACACTGCCTACGCTACTGGCTTCACACCTGGCTGGATTGCCGGATGCTAATTAGAACCATGACAAGATAACAGATTCACAAGTGTGTATATAAAGCGTATATACACATATATTATAAGCGACGTAATTGTTTAGTTAAAAAGTATTTATTATTAGCCAAATCAAAGGTATTTTGAAATTTTCGCGTTCTATTCAACACTTTCATTATCTGTGTTAAAATATATCACTAAAGATCAATAAAAATCCTCTTAATACACAAACTTGCATTATTATATTAAGCTATTGATATTGATCAGTATGATGCGCGTGAGTCAGTTTTACGGCCATTTGATACGTTGTCTCATTTATACTCTTATGCATTTTATGTTCGAAAATGCAGATAAGTGGAATCCTGGTGTTTTTATGACGGCAAATATTGTTATCTTTACGACTTTTCAATCCGGAAATAAATAAAAATATATAATTTTTACTTTAAATAACAAGTTGTAATAAAAATCTGAGTGTGCATTGTAAGTATCTATGGCAATTATTATTCTTGTACTGGCGACTCGCTCCTGCTTCGCACGGGTTCGTCCCTTGGTGCGTTTTAATTTTTTTTTTAGCGGAACCCTAATTATTTTTTTAAAATAAAAGTAGCCTAAGTTGCTCCTTATAATATCAGCTATCTGCCAGTGAAAGTCCCGTTAAAATTGGTCCGACATTTCAAAGATTAGCCGGAACAAACAGACAGACAGCCAAAAATTTAAAAATTGTGTTTTACTTATAAGCTCTGTATATAATTCCATATGCATTTAGTATAAAGCTGTTATTTTGACGTTACAAATAGACACTTCAATTTTTTTATCTCTATAGATAAAATTGGAACTGATTCAAATCTATGGATTTAATTATTTTTTGGAAAATCTTATTAATATAGTCATTTTTATCGATACAGAGGCCTTATCTATACTTTTTGGAAATTGAGTCTGTCTGTCTTCTGGGAACGTATCACGAGATAACCACTGGACAGATTTTGATGAAATTTGGTATGATGATAGCTGGTTATCCGAGTCAACATATAGAATACTTTTTACTGCTAGAAAATATTTCATTTCTGAGAAACATATACTAACCGTTAAAACGTACCTAGGGACGAACACGAGCGGAGCGAGCGTGAATCGCTAGTTATGTAATATAATCATTTTGTTTTAATCAATAATAATTAATCTGCGTGTGAAACGTCACTCGATGAGGCGAAATATTCAGAAATGAGAAATAATAATAATCGTATCTCCTTAAGAGCGATTGGTTCTGCCCGCCAGCGCGCTTCGGCCAAGAGTGCAAGGGGCATCCATTTTTTAAATTTTAGAGATCCCATATTACTAAATAAAATCCTTAGGTTTAGAATCCTTAGAATATTACTTAGTTAGTTAGTAATGATTACTCGTTATTAAAAGAAAAACGATGGAAAGAAGTTATATAATATGTTGTCTAGAGATATTTGCTTGCATTCGTTATATTTCTTATAACATAAGATCTGTTTCCTGACGTTTATTACCTGAGGTTATAGAGAAAGAGAAACAGAATATTTTTATTTATTCTTAAGATAAACACTAAAAGTATTATAAATATTAACGCTCTAGAATGTTTTGTAAATTCAAAACATAATTTAATTTTAATTCTTTTAGAAGGAAAAAGTAAAAATTAATTTACATAATTTAAATTGCAAAATTCCAAAAAAATCTCCACATACGGCACCAAACAAACAAAATCTTGTCTTGTCAGAGTTTTTGTGTATTTTTTTTGATCGCCACACCGAGTGCGTACGCACCTGCCAGCCCCCCGCCGGGTAGCCGCATCTCTCAGACGGATTAATGCCGGGTTTTCTTCAATTCTCATAAAAAACAACCTAAACCTCCTCAAGAGATTTTAAGGGGTCATTATTATTTTTTTTCAAACGTGTTTTATAAATAACACAATTGACCCAAGCCGATCTCTAAGAATTTTATAATACTATATATGATATTTTCTGTCATTGTAAGTAACTTATTAAACGGATATTGTTGGTTTAATGTTTATTATCAAAATATTACTGTATGTAACACTACATTTTAAATAAATTGCCTGCATTAAGTTTGCAATTTGACTACTAATTTATTTTATAATATTAAGGCTATGGTAATAAGAAAAGCTTAAATAAAATGATAATTTTAATGTGTAAAAGGCGCAATTTGTAATCTATTTCCGCCATGTTGCCAAATGTATTTTTGTCAGACCATAAACAAAGCGAAAAGCGCGCGAAATCTGGATAATTTCTGGCGCGCGTCAACAAACATGGCCGCAAAAAGCTTGCAGAAACGTTCAATGTATTATTACGTTATTCATAATTTATCAAGTACTTATTTAGAATATAGTGCTAGTTAAATTTATGTTGAATAAAATTAAACGTTATTTCTTGTAAACATTTAAGTAAATACAATTTCAAATAGAAATCATATCGCAACATCTATAAAAAGAAATTAAATGTTTTATACACTCCAAAATAAAACTTTTATTCAAAACGTAATCATAAACGTGAGTGACATTGAAATAAATTTTTAAAAATGTGCGACAGGTAGAAATGTGACGCTGCTTTATATTTTATTATTTGTTGGTGGGGACTTCATATGTTTTACAAAAATTTGCTAGATTCTCTCAGACATGCAAGTTTCGTCACGATGTTTTCCTTCACCGTAAGACATGTGGTAATCATGTTGGAAATAATTCCCACATAAAAGTCTCAAAGTTGGAGACCCGGGATTTGAACCCGCTTCATTCGGTTTCCCAAGCGAGCGCATAACCACTGGGCAACCCCTGCCTTTATCATGTTACTATTTTAACAAAATTATTTCTTACCCAGAAATGACATACTTATATAGTAGGTGCTAGCTAACTCGATAGACGTCCTGGGAAATAATTTTGTTTGTGAACTTTGAATTTAGACAAAAATCTTATAAAACGCACTATCAGTTATTCCGGAATTTTTCCAGCAACTTTTCCGTTTTTTCCGTAAAGCCTTATTCGGACTATTACAAATTCGGAAAAAAATGGCGAAATCCTTCCAGCAGTTCTCATGTGCTTTTACCAGAACATGCTCATATATCCAATATTATACTACATAATTTAACTTATAACATCATTTTGTTTATATATTGTTATTCTCGATAATAATTAATTGGACGTAAACTTGCTAGTGTTGATCGTAAGCCAAAGTAAAGTGCATAATACTAACCATTTACTGTTTCATAATGTGTATTGCAGGTTATATATTAATAGAATAAATATTAGTGCACATTGCACATACATAAATAAATTAGCTCTATCTAAATAAAATGAATTTTAGATATATCTAGCGACTCACCGTCGCTTCGTTCGGGTTCGTCCCTAGGTTGCTTCTCAAAAAAAAATTAATTAATTAATTTGGTTTTAATTTTTTTCGTGGGACCCTATTTTTTTTTCTAAAATAAAAGTAGCCTAAGATACTCCTGTCCTGCCTGTGAAAGTTGCGTCAAAATCGATCCAGCCATTTCAGAGATTAGTCGGAACAAACAGACAGACAGACAGACAGACAGACAAAAATTGTAGAAAATGTTGTTTTGGTATGTGTACCGTGTATACATCCATATGCATTTAGTAAAAAGCGGTTATTTTAATATTACAAACAGACACTCCAATTTTATTTATCTGTATAGATTTGAATACTAACAATTGTTCATAGCTTTGAATCTGACCTGAAGGCCTCATACATATACCTTCATAAGTATGGGCCAAAGGCTTACGTTTATTTATTTTGTATTTATTAAAGAATTTATTTAATAAATATTCCCAAAGAAGGTTGATGTCAGACAGGCGGCCGATCGTAAAACTCTCGCCAAAACCCATCAGCAGTATGGAAGACGTACTGCGCCGACCCCAAGTAATTTGGAAATAAAGAGGAGAATGATGATAAAGAATTTATTTATTTTGCAATTGTAAAACAAAGCTCAGGTCAAGGACATCAGTCTGTTGTGTAATTTTCAACCGGTTGAGATGCAAATAAACAGCCCTATAAAGGTAGGACAAATAAAATATTCTGGTGACATTTTAAATAAAACTATCTTTTCGGATTATTTCGCGGATTTATTTTGATTTTTGGTTCCCGACGTTTCGATCCAAAAATCAAAATAAATCCGCGAAATAATCCGAAAAGATAGTTTTATTTAAAATGTCAAATATTCGCGTAAATCTAAGAAAGTATTATTCTGGTGACACTTCTTATTAAAGTATGCAAACCTAAAAACACATGATATCGCATTGATATAGGTTGATATAGGTACTGATTTAGCGAAGTGATTCTCAATCCTTTAATCGAACTGCTATGTTAATGCGAAAGTTTGTCTATATGTGTGTGTTTGTGTATGCTTGTTACTCCTATACACTAAAAATCCTAAAAGGATTTGGATGAAATTTAGTAAAAAAACAGACTATGACCTGTGGAGTAACATGTATGCTACTATTAGTAGTTTTACTAATAATATGTTGGGACATTAACACACAGCACCATCTAGTTCCATGTTAAGCTACGAGGCCTGTGTTATGGATACCAGATAGTTGATACAATACACATATATAACTTTTTAAATACATACATATTAGAAATATAAACACCCATGACTGGAGTACAGACATTCGTGCTCATCACACAAATGAATGCCCCCAGCGGGACTCGAACCCGCGACCGCTGGCACAGCAAGTAGGGTCACTACAAACTGAGCCAAACGTGTCGTTTTTGCTAAATAGTGAATGGGTATAATATTAACAACATCTACAGCAGCGTTTCCCAATTTTTTTGGCCACGAAACCCTAAATGACCATAATTTTTTAACTTTTCCCATTTTGATAATAATTAAACTAATTGTGTTGTAATTAGAATACTTTCTTGTTTGACTTGAAAGAACAAATCATAAATTAAAAATATTAATACTTATATCTAATAATATTTATTATACCAAAAATGTAACCTAAATGTTTTTTTTTTTTCAAATAGTTTTTTTATAATAGCACTAAAATTTGACGGAACTCAGAACCCCTGTGATCCTTCCCACCATTTGGGAACCGCTGGTCTAGAACATTAGAAAGAAGCTCTTGCTTCTCAGTCAGTCAGTCTTGCTAATCTATACTAATATTATAAAGAGGAAAGATTTGATTGTTTGTTTGTTTGCACCGAATAGGCTCCGAAACTACTGAACCGATTAAGATGAAATTTGGTAAGAAGATAGTTTGAGACCCTGGGAAGGATATAGGATAGTTTTTATCCTGGAAATCATCCCTTAAGGGGGAAAATGGACATGAAAGTTTGTATGGGGAATCAATCTAACGAAACGAGGGTGAGTCGCTAGTAATGAATAAGAAACAAGATATTGTTAAAAATAAAATCCTCAAAAGTCAAATTTAACGAAAAGGAATGTAAATGTTTCTTTCCACCGCAATACTATGATAGAACAGTGGCACAAACCATCAGTTACCGGTCGACGTCGCGTGTAGCGCAAATTGCATCGCGCCCCGCCCAATGCATGCAATTAAACCGCCCTGCATATTGACATGTAAGTTTTAAAAGGTTTTCATTATCTAATTGTTTTAATGTGTTGAAAGTCAACCTTTGTAACTAAATTACTCGTAGTTTGTTATTTTCTCATTTGATAATTAAAAAATTATGCATTTTCCCTTATTAAAGAGTCAGAAAAATTAATGGCTCTTCATTTAATTAAGTATTATTTTAGTTTGAGTTAATCGGTCTATTTAGATAATGCGATTTCTACTCAATTTTATTATTGTTACTAGCGACTCAACCTCGCTTCGCTTCGGGTTCGTCCCTAGACAAAAACAAATCTATCCCACGGGAACCGTACATTTTTCCTGGATGATATATAGCCTAAAGCCTTTCTCGATAAATGGACTATCCAACACAAAAATAATTTTTCAATTCCAACCAGTAGTTCCTGAGATTACCGCGTTCAACCAAACAAACAAACAAACTCTTCAGCTTTATAATATTTGTGTAGATAGTACGCTTCGCTATTGTTTTGGCAGATGCGTGTTAACTAAAACAAATATATTATACTTAAAATTTCATACTAAGATCAAAAAACGTATAAAAGTATAGATTCACCGTAGTTTACATTCTATAATAATCTAATCGCAGATTGCGATATACTATTATTATGTACGTTCTCTTCGAAAACTCCGAAGAACAAAATAACATTTAAAAACATTAATTAGAAGAGTTTAGCTATTGTGGAACAAACAAAATTCAAAAAAAGTCATTTAAAAGGTCATAGGCAACTACAATAAGTCGAAGCTCGCGTGCAGTACTAATTGCGCCACGCCCCAGCACAGTCATTATCCCCACCTTCCATTGACATTTAAAGTTTCCTTAATGGCAATAACCACTTCGATTCCTATTTTGCGAGGATTTATTTAATATTGAATTTCTTCTATTGCTTACCATAGAACTTCATCAAAATCCATTTAGCAATTAAATTGACTTTTGTTGCTTAGTATACAATTACATCAAAATCCATTAAACAATTAAATTGACTTTTGATTTGTTAAAGAAATAGAGATTTTCTAATAACGAACATAAAAATCTATAGTACTTGTATAGTATCTAGAGTTTGTTTGTTTGTTTGTTTGTTTGAACGCGGTAATCTCAGTAACTACTAATCCGATTTGAAAAATTCTTTTTGCATTAGACAGTCCGTTTATTGAGGAAGGTTTAGGCTATATACCATCATGCTAGCATCGCCCATGCGGAGTAGTAATATAATATATAGTTTATATATTCCATACTGAACGTTAAAACGTACCCAGGCGAAGTGAGGGTGAGCCGCTAGTCTATCATAATAATTATCTTACAACTTAACTTAAAATTATCTTTATGTAATGTTCTTAGGATGAAAACAGGATTCAAATCAGAGCTTTTCATGGTCACTGACAATATTTTTATTGTGTACGGGATTTTAATCATGTTTTTCACATATTTTAATAAATTCCCCACATTTCGGAACCGTTACAAGCGCCATGATCACGGGTATACTGAAGACTTTGCGACTGAATGTTAAATTTGTTTATCGGTAGAAATCTATCGACTCTTTTCTTAGTCCGTTTAACTACTAGCTAAGCTTACTTTTATACATTTCAGTATAAAAAATTGGTGAAGCTAAAAATAGGTTGAGTATTTTTAATTATCAATTAAAAAGAGTATGTCCATATTCAACAAAAAAACTTCGAGGAATTGTTTTTATCTTCTACAGGATGTTTTAATAAACTAGTTTCAGTGATAGAGTGTTGGGAGGCATGCATTTTCCAGTATTTTATACCTCATGAAGTTTTAAAGTTTCCGGTTTAACACTTAAATGATAATGACAGGTGACGAGATTTATGAATACAGCTTATTAGAATGCAATGTTTTTGTTGTGTATGTATGTATGTATGTATGTATGTATGTATTCAACCCTTTTTTTAAGGTCCCACTGCTGGGCACGGGCCTCCCTTCAATACGAGGGGAATTAGGCCATAGTCCACCACGCTGACCAAGTGCGGGTTGGCGCACTTCACATGTCTTTCGAAAACTCGCTAGGTTTTCTCAGACATGCAGGTTTCCTCACGATGTTCTCCTTCACCGTAAGGCAAGTGGTAATCATGATAGAAATGATTCGCACATGAAAATATCAAAGGTGCTTGACCCGGGATTTGAACCCGCTTCATTCGGTTTCCCAAGCGAGCGCGTTACCACTGGGCTACCGCTGCCTTAATGTGTTTGTTACTTGCAAAGAAATATTGACCAAATAATATTTAAAGTTAATATTTTGACTTTACAATAGTTTTTTTTTAAGAAACTACATATATAACAATGTGCGACCGAGCTTTAATTTAACATACAGCACTGTGAATAGCGAAGCCTAAGAAAGTAAATGAGAAGAGTAAAGAGCGAAGTAAGCGAAGCGAACAAAAGATCATGGTATGTATAGACTATAAAGTAATCAGAACCGTTACTAATGTTGCTAAATAAATCTATACATATAATAAAATTCTAACCGAATCGATCTGTATATAAAATATTTTTTGGAAAATCTTATTGTAATAGTTATTATTATCGATACAGATTCCGAACCTATAGTTTTTAGAATTATTTTTGTCTATCTGTCTGTTTGGGAACGCATCAAGAGTAAACCACTGGACGGCTTTTGATGAAATTTGGTATGATGATAGCTGGTTATCCGGGTCAATATTTGGGATACTTTTTACTGCAGGAAAATATCTCATCTCTAAGAAATTTATAGTAACCTTTAAAACGTATTTAGGGACGAACCCGAGCGGAGCGAGGTTGAGTCGTACTAGTTGTACTAGAAACTAGTTGTAGTGTACTAGTTGTACTACAAACTGCTGTCGTTAGTTCTGAAAAAAGTCACTACAGCAAGCTGATTACCGTTAATAATCTACCCTATGCAGTTAAACTTCCTACATTTGATAATAGCTATAAAGCAACACAAGAAGGTGATTAACGTTCATTCGCTGTGTCTTCGAGTGAATTAAATCAGAATTTTAAATACATTTCTATGTTCAATTTTACTGTAAAAGGACACATTTATGTTTAGGGTTGCCATGATATAATTATTTATCGTGTTTAATAAATATTAATTTTTCATATATGTGAACATTAGGTGTAATAATAAATTTAAACAGATTTTTTGTTTAATTTGAAATAATTATATAGTAAAATTACATTTTTAGGCCTCGTACACCAAAGGTCCAATTAATTCTATTAGGACTCGAGTAATGTTATATCTCGAGAAACCCTATAATACCCGAAGGCTACGCTGGGTCCGTCTGTCCGTTCGTTTGTTTTTATTTCTTTCAGCTCTCTATTGTACCTTTAAGAGGTTTTATCTTTTGAACCATAGTAAGTGAATTCATTTGTTTATAAAATTTCTATATTAACGGTGAATTCTTTATTTAATAAATAGTAAAATAAAACATTTATATAAAAGGGTCACCATACAATAAAGTGTGTATGGACTATGGTGTGTAAAACCAAATTAATTTAGCAATAATATTATACTAATTGATGGACTTTTCATGCAATTTTGGAAATTATAGAATTGGAAATGTAGTTTTAAATAAAACTATCCTTTCGGTTTTTTTCGCGGATATTTTGATTTTTGGTTCCCGACGTTTCGAATGCTTTACAGCAATCTTGGTCACGGGAAATCGAAATAAATCCGCGAAAAAATCCGAAAAGATAGTTTTATTTAAAATGTCAAATATTCGCGTAAATATAAGAAAGTATCATGGAAATGTAGTATCAAAAACAGTATGTGATTTTTAATGTAACATTATTTAGGAAGCAAAATATCACAATCCATTCCGATAATGTTTTTGTACCAACCCTAACATTCGAAATTTAAATAAAAGCGGGACGTTCTAGTAACTGCGTTATCTGTGCTCAAAACAAACAGACTACAGAACATACGGCGGTTGACATTCCAACCTCCTTTGAATATTCCTGAAGATAACACATCTCGGCTCTAATCGAACGATCCGATCGAACAGCTACTAACCATGTTATAGTACTGCTACAAAAATATTTATTATACTATATTAAACTTTAAACTGTATAAAATAAAGAGCATGACCTACAGTAATAATTTCTCATCGTAACAAAGCACAACATTCCTGGTTGTCGATTCGGGATGACTCAATTTGAACGAATTTATCTTTCATAACTCGAAGATACGTTTGACTGATTATTAATAATTCTTGCTACAATACATTTTGACATAAAAAATATTACTTTGTGCACCTCTCTCAAATTAGAATGAGAGTCTCTTCTCACAGTGTACGCGGGCAGTAGAACACCGAACCTTTGCTTAATAAGCTTGAACATATTTAAAAATGTGTATTAGGGATACTAAGGACAAAGATGCAGAAGAAAAAATGGTTTGTTTTACTTATTTCTCTGAAGTCTTCGTTTAACTGTTTGACTACCTGCTTATTTTATAACAAAAGAGCATTTTTTAAACACAGTAAAAATGATCTGAACTAAAAATAATAATTTAACATTATATAAAAATGTTAATTTCGTATGTTGAGTACTAGTGACGGTGATTAGATTTCGTCAGTGAATGTTTTTTTTCAAGTAAAATCAGTACGTCGTCATATAATATCCCTCACTTAACTGTAATGGTACTAGCAGTAGTAACTAATTTATTGTCTTTGATCTCTAGTATTTATCGTGTCTATCTTAGCCAATCTACGGCACGATAAAATTAATGAAATAAAAGTATTCATTAATAGATAATATTTATTTGTATGTATTCAGCTCTTTTTAACGTCCCACTGCTGGGCACGGGCATCCCTTCAATACGAGAGGAATCAGGCCACACCACGCTGACCAAGTGCGGATTGGCGGACTTCACATATCTTTCGAAAACTTGCTAGGTTTTCTCAGATATGCAGGTTTCATCACGATGTTTTCCTTCACCGTAAGGCAAGTGGTAATCATGTTAGAAATGATTCGCACATGAAAATATCAAAGATGCGAGACCCGGGATTTGAAACCGCTTCACTCGGTTTCCCAAGCGAGCGTGTTACCACTGGGCTACCACTGCCTAATATTCATTTATTTATATGTATATTTTAATTTATAGTTACAAATATATTAAAAAGTCATAAAGCAAAATGGCTCAAATATCGATCAACAATAAATATAGTACGTAGGCATCCTCGACTATCATTAATATTAGCCGTTGACACCCTAATTCGAAACTTAAATCTCGAACGTCAAACATTCCGCCCATTGACAAGCATTTATCAAACTGTCAAACGCGCGCAGAACTGTCATTGAACTATAACTCCGTCAGTGACCGGTAGCCGAATTTAAAATACATAGACTCGATTAGCACATAAATTTTCACGTACATATTGTGAAATAAAACGAAAACACAGTCCATTTAATCAAAACGTTTACTATTTTAGAAAATGTAAAAAAAAAACATTTAAAATGAAATATTGTACATTAGTCAGTCATTTCGTGCAGTTCGTGTGAAGTAAGACGTCACATCAAAGCCCAAGGACAATGGACGCTGATGTATTGTGACTTGTTACCTGATTTTGATTAACTATCCTACGAGTGACGTATTGTCAAAACGTATAATAGAGTTGGTGAGTTTTCGAATTAATCGATGGCCGCATTAACGTAATAGGACTTCCCTCGTTCATCACACTGATAAGTTGCGGTTAAAAATCGCCCAAATAAAGCGGTAGGCAGACAACAATGGCGGGCCATTTGAATTGAATTCCTGTTACTGCTGTTTTGTTTCGCGTCTATGTTTTAGTGGACAGTGACTAATATATCTAATTTGCGTTGTCTTAACAATTAAATATTTTAATTATCTCTTAAATCATTAATTTTGTTGGCTATAAACACCGTTCTATATAAAATATAAATACTTTGTTTTTTTTTTTTAAATAAAATGCCAAACATGACAGCCTGATTACCATTTGGTTATAAAATAGTCGTAATAGTGGTAATAGAATTTTTTAATGACAAAATTTTTACTATCTCGCTAATCAAGATATAATAAAATCAAAATTAAACATTTTATTATCTAGCAGGTACCTATTATAAATAACGATAACAGCTTTTGTTACTGGATATTACGTAGATATTTTAGGAACGAAGGGGTTTTTTGATTATTTTGTAATATATAATTAAAAAAATTAAAATACAAAAATATTTTTGCACCGAATATTATTAAACTATTTATTTAGTAATAATTTTACTTAGACGTAACGAGAAAACAGTATTAACAAAACGTCCCGAAAATGTAAAATAAGCTTTGTATTTTGTAGCTTAAAGATATTTTTCGTCCACTTTAACAATTACTGGTATTTATATTTGGAATGAAATGCGCACGCGCAGCTTGCTAGCACCTGTTATCATTTGCCGCCATTATTCTACATAATGGTTTTCTAAATAATACAATGTTACAATAAAGTTTAACGTGTAGAAATATAGAATATAATACAAATGAGGTGTTTATATATGTGTGTACGTATAATAAACATTAATTTCGATGTAATTAAATTTAACTTCTTAACTAAGTATTTAAGTAAAGCCGTACCTACTCATTTATTTTATAGGATAAAATAGAAAATCTCTGTCATAGGTATATCTGCTAAAAGTTAATTTTATAAACACGTTATCTATTTTTTTTTTATATCATATGAATTTTTGTATTTTAAATTACAAGTAATTTATGTATACCACCATTATTTTAAAATACAATATATAGCTTAAAGCTAATAATTTAAAATCTTTAATTAATTATTCTTATAAACTAAACAAGTAGTCACTCGACAACATAACAAGCTTTATAAAGAAACAGTTTAATAATAACCGTTTTTATAAACGAACGCATTAAATCCTTTAATTAAATGCAAAAATAACTGTTAATTTTAAATTCCGAGGCGGTCGGCCATGTTGCGCAAAGGGCGCGCAGTGCACCGCAATTTGTCAGTCGAGGGCGTTCCGAACACCGTAATTGGTGGTCAAAGACCGATAAAAAAGGGCTTTGTTTATTCGAAGCTTACGACGAGTACGCCCATGTCATTTATTTACCTGTTCCTAATAATAACTACTGAGTACACTTTATATATTATATTTAATGATACTCGCGAATATTAAATCCACCAGCCACTAATAATAATATAACCATATACGAACGATTTTTAACCCTATTATATCAACATTAAATAAAATACCTCATAAATAGAAAACTTCAACGTTTACCATTATCCATTTCATTAATTATGTTCATAGTAAACAAACTAATGATCGATGTATACATATACCTAAATACCTAAAAAGCAGATGTTTTTGCCAATCATACATTCAACTCTTTTATAAGTCGCCACCTGTAATTACAACATATTGCAAATACAGGCATCTGCGATTTTATTATAAGTTTATATTCAGCCCGTACATTTTTAGAATTAATGATCTCACCGCCTAATGATTATTTGATTTTCATATCAATATCGATTAAACATTTAAAAAGCTGTAAAAGTAACAAGATCGTTGCCTCGTTACCATCTATATTATGGTTTTAAAAAAAAAACATTGACATTTAGTTTGGTGACGATAAATGGGGAAATACCTACTAACCGTTGCATTCATTAATTAGAAATTCAAATGAATGTCACACCGACACGAATCTTATCTGTTATAATGATAATAGTAACATGTATTTTGTCTCTTTTTGGATATTTACATATTTTGTACTCTTCTTATTTTTGAAAAAAAAATATGTATTTTAAATAAGAAGGCGTCTGTGTTACTTTTAATAAAATGTCATCCTTTATTGATCCTACATAGTCATTACCTTTCAATCAGTCTTCTAGTAAACAAGCGCTGATATGCAAACTCGATTAAACTGCGCAAGCTTTTTTAGCACAGATAAAAAATATACTTAACTTTTTAAATTAGGCATGCACTGGCTATCTTCCGACGACATCTAAGCTGGGCCGGGTAGCAGTAAATTACGGCAAACTGGAGCGTTGCAGCATTGTATGCAGATGCCGCCCGACGCATCTCCTCATGATTTGCATCAACTTTCGGCCCGGAAATTTGCAACCTACTTAATTATGTTGAACACTGTTAGTGTATATATACTACAATAATATTTTATGGCTACACTTTAAACGGCATTATTAAAAGTATTGGAACATATTTACTAAAAGTTACGGTTTGTTTATACGTGTTTTAAATTTTTTAAATTGTAATTATTGTTTATTGACATTTATAGGATAAGAGATGTATATCATAAGGCATGTTTATCGAGGACAGGTGGCACAACCTAACTTCGCTGCGCCTGGTATGATATTCAATAATAGAAACAATAGCCGATCGGAAGCACCCATTGTTCAAACTACAATGGCGCGTCTCATTACTCAACAGCTCGTTAACGTCCCGACCGCCGCAAAACACTAACTTTATCAGTCCCTCACGTCAAATATCTTCCCATCTCGAAACTATATCTCCTGCGGACACAATCGAGTTAAAATAAAACCAACGCATCGGACATGACTCCGAACGTTCCCCAGAAGCCAGATGCGTATCGGCAAGCCAAAAAGCAAAATCCGAATGATATGATGTTTCGGCGTTCCTTTTTCGAAATGCCCGCAAATTGTCAACCGTGGCATAGACAACGGGTGCATTTGAATACGGCCCAATTTGAATATAAAGGTCGGCGATCGCGTGTCGCCGCCATACATCAAGCGAGAGAGCTTTAAGTCATTCGAGCGCTTTTTGGACACAAATAAGCGTCTGATGTTCGACAGGACGCGCATAATACAGATTTAACTCGGACGACCCTCGATAGCGCTGCTACACTATTTATGGGAACGCTGATTAAAGCCCGTTCATTTTAGCGGTCATTTCGCAATGGGGTGCTAATGTTTTAACTGCCCTGGCTTCGTCTCAGCCTCGTGCCGACGTATATGTAAATGACGACGTGGAGTGGCGCATTAAGATAATCATTTAAAATATTTATAGAGTGTAAACGTCGATATTAAGGCGGTGAGACACCCACGACAGAGAGTCCGTATCGCCCAATGCCATATTTCATTTGGCCACAATTACAACCATTAAAGGGGGCGCAACTCTTTGATATTTCTACCTTTATTTATTGTAGCAAACTTATTAGGATACTATGGCATTAATGATGACAGATGAGATACCGTATCTCGGCTTAACGCGTTTTGTGTCGGGGCTCTGAATCGATCAGTTAGTTGCTATGGGAAAAGAAACATTTAGGTAAATTATGTTCTTATGAGAATAGAGAATTATAACTATACCTAATAATTGCATTAAAAAATTACAACGAAATCTTGCAATTTAATATACAATTTTCCTTTCTCGTTAATTTCTTGCAGCTTTTGGTTTGTTTTATAAGTTCTTTTATTCGTAATATAAATATACCCTACAAATTATTTCAATACCTTTTTAAAATCAATATAAGGATTTAAAAATAAAATGGACAGTACATTCATTATATTAAAAAAAAAGTGGTAGTCATAGACAAATTAGCGCAGATCAAATCTCCCTTTTTTGAATAGAATGCGACTAACATGGCGGATACGTTGTTTTTACCGCGTTTTAATTTAATTTTGAATTCCAAATGCCCGATGCGCCCCGCCGCGTTACAAATGGCGTCGATACATCATGCGATGATATCTCTTTCAATTTCTGAAAGAAGCCCGCCACGGCCAGCGAATTAATAATGGATAAAATTACTCAAAAGGTGAACTATGTGAGGGTATTCAAATTAGATATTGTGTAAGATATTCCGTATACGCGTTATAGAGTTATTATTCTTAATTAGTACATTTTTAAGAAGATTTTCTTAATACTATGTTGTAAAACTAAAATATATTTAATACTTTAATAGCTTAAAACAGCGGTCGCCAACCTACGGCCCGCGGACAGCGTGCGATCCGTAAGCTGCCTCCATGCGGCCGTGATTGTTTTATAAATAAAACTTCTATAGGTACTCTTTATGCGAACTTTACTTATATAAATAAGTACAAGGAACAAACTTTTTCAATCCTTAATTACCGAAAAAATAAATATGCTTCTCGTCGCACAGATGAGAATTTAAAAGCCATTTTACGAATTGTAACTACTAACATGAAAGCTGTTACTTACAACAAATAGCCGTTCAAATACAGCCTCAATCGTCGCACCGAAGTTTGTAGCTATATATTTTGTGGTATATGTTTATATTTTTTTGTTATTTTTTGCTCATTTCTTTAAATAAAACACAAATAAAATGTTTTTTTCTTTTTTAATATCACAAGTGCCATTAAGATATTGCCACCTTGTAGTCCCTGCCTGCTGAACAGTTGCCCCTGGCTTAAAATATTAATTTCAATTATTTATAAAACAAATGCATATTCTAAATACGAAAACATATGTATGTCCGCCACATCATTACTAATCAATTGATATTACATTCATGGCTTAAGATACCTGATAAATCAATAAGCTTAGGTACTCCGACATCAACGATACAAACTCAAACTAAACATATTTTTTGTCGCAGCCAACAAACAAATTCTAAATTTAGCAGAAAATGAGATATTCTGTACGGGTGTACAGATGCTATATGGATATAAATAGATTTTATTATTATTTTTTTTTATATATAATATTATTTTGGTTCATCCCTAGGTACGTTTTAAAGGTTAGTATAGCATAGACTATATATACATATATATACAATGTATAGTAAAAATAGGTAAGTATTATAAAAAATAAAAAATATATGTCCCTTACTTGACAAATGTTTGATTCGGTACTTTTTGATAGAAACACGCGCATCGATTTGACTAAGTTAGTTTTATTATAGGTATACTCGTAGATAAGAATAGGTATTGCGAGTGTACTTTAAGAGAGAGACATATACTGTTGCAGATTTTTCTGTTGGCCTTTTCAAGACCTACAATTTTTTAGCACATTGTTTTGATGTATGTCTTAAAGTTTAGCCAGCGGGAGGTTTCTAAGGATGACTCCATAAAACCAGTTGTTGTGATTTTCCGTGGGAAAGAAAGATTTTCCTGAAGTAAAAGGTATCCTAAATGTTGACCCGAGTAATAAGCTATCGCTTCACCAAATTTCGTTGAAATCGATTCATTACTTTTTGCGTGAAACGTGCACATACAAACAGACATACAGACAAAAAAATGTATAACTATTGTTTTGGGGTCTATTGTGTACATAATACGTTACAGTCATTGTTTTTAAAAAAATATTTCATGTACAGATTTCGCTAAGTTACTGGTTTATTATAGTATATACATTACCTACTATCTCGATCTATTGGAATGTTAAAAATTAAATAAATGTTCTTAAACATCTGCGATCCTAGTCATCTAGTGAAAGCTCATTTTCACTTTAATAATGAACTTGATTTTCATCCAGTAAGGTGTGCCTATGACTATGGATACCATGTAAGTAGGTGTATAAATTCGCTGCTCATTTTATTTTCATGAGGAAAGTGTAGTCTAGCACTTGCAAGCAAATAGCCTTGCATAATAAATTCAAGAAAACGCTATTGAGATAATACTTACACCACGGTAACGTATTTATATCTTTACCGTGCTTACACCAAGAGAAATCAGAGCTCGCTAACATAACCCTTTTTCAAACTTCGTCACTATTCGATAAATTCTGTGATTTGAACTACCTAACTAATGGAGTTTATCAGATTTTTTTCACATTTGTTGTTTCATATGTTCTTGTTTTAATATTTTCGACAATCATTATTTTAGAAGTAGCAAGCATAATATACCTACTTACGACTTCTGAAATAATGACACTTATTTACATACACCCTACTCTTGAAAAGTTTAAAACTATATTTAATACTGCATTTAATGTAATAAGTTTTGTGTGATTAGATTACATTATACAAATATTGGAAAAATATTTTTTATCTTTTACACTCCAAACGTTATGTACCTCCTATAAGAATTCTAGAGCAATAACATTTTTGTAGGTGTACACTTTGCTAAGGCAAAATATAAGGAGCTATTAACATTATTACAAATGAAAAGTTGGTTTATCAAGAAGTACTTGCTACAAGTATTATTTTATTACTATATTTTTTTTTTTGTTAAATATACATATTCATTAGAAACTATAAACAGCGGGGATATTTTTTACATTTTTGATACATTTTTTGTTTTACCGATTTCGTTTACGAAATAACATAATACTACATACATATATTAATACTAAATAATAGTAAAAACTATGCTAATCATGTGCAACAAAAAAGTGATATATTTCTTTGAGTAAACTTAAATTAAAATTTACTGATAAATTTTCTTCCAAGCATACCTTATTTATGCGTGGCTAAATACTAATAAATTAATACTACTACTAAAGGTTTTTCATAATATTCAATACATTCTATTATTTAGTGATGACTGATGTGTAATTTTTTCCTTGAACGACGAACAAAATTGTTAATTTTGTGTTCAAAGTTTCACAAAATACTAAGTTACGTGAACTGACCGTACATTTTATGGCTTTAATATTTTCAGTTTATAAACTCATGTGGGAACGTCACACAGACATTAATGTCACATTTTATTTGACAGAAGATGTCACATTCAATTTGACAGATGCTGTCACAACAATTTGAACAAGAAGTCGTGATACGAATGCAATTCGAATTTTAATGCTCCCCACCACAAGAACTAGTCATCTGCTTTCACCATGGTAATGTGTTATAGCGTCTCCATAGCGCGATGAGTAAACAAGCTTTACGTGTTTAATATAACTGTTTATTGACAGGGTACAGCTATGTTTGCAAGAGTCACATTCTATCCTACACTCCTATACAATGTACTGATGGAGAAGGTGAGCAGCAGGCGCTGGTATGATAGGATGGATGATAACGTAATCCTTGGAGCCCTGCCTTTCCAAGGAATGACCAGACAGGTAAAATTTTATAGGTTATAAAATTTTAAACTTGGTTATTTCGTGATCGATCTATAAAATTTCTTATAAAATAATTTCACTTTATGTTTTTTAAATTGTTAATGTTAAAGTTTAAACAGTTCTTTAATATACTTTAAAATTTAAAACCAACAACCAAGTTTTATTTTAGTTTGTTTTCAGTTGTCTGTAGTTAATTAAATGTAATTACATACTATTAAGTTAATATAAGTTGTTTTGTGTTTTGTAAGTTTGCTAATGGCATCAAATATATTTTCTTTCAAGTTTAAGGTATTTTTGTTATTATTTTATGTTATAATTTCAGTTAATTGAAGAGGAAAATATAAAAGGAGTGGTGTCTATGAATGAAACATACGAGTTAAAAATATTTTCAAATGATGCAGAGGTATGTTTACTTTAAACATTAATGTCTACATTAATTAAATTTAATATAATAAATATTTTATAATCCTACATTAAGTTTGTTAAATTTAGTAAAAAAAAAGTACTTAATGTACAAATCTTGAAATATAAATAATTAATCTGAATACCAAAAGGAATTGTAACAATTAATTTTTTACAATTATTTTATTCAAGCATATAACATTAATATAAAATTAATTAAGAGACTAAACCAGTATCAAGTGATCTATTATTCTATTTTCGACAAATTATTCTTAATGATTAATAAAGATTCGCATATTGCTTGAATAAATCTACATCTACATCATACTTAAGTTGTACATGCTTCATAGTTCTGCTGAAAAAGAAAAGCTAAATATTACTTATATAAAATGTTGTAATATATAAATTATTATATAATTATCAATAATGAAAAAGGATTAAACAAAAAGAAATTATTTAAAAATATATATATAGAAAAACATGATGGTATTTATGTTACCCTACTTAATGGCTTTAACCATTTAAAAGTTTGCGTAGACAGAACATTGAATGTTTAAAATAAATATTTCAAGTGGTTTATATATGTGTGTATATTTTATCACTACTTTCAATGCCATCACTGAAAACTCATCTCCAAACTATAGAGCATCAGTACATCTTTAACAATATTCTAATCATAATATTATCTTCATCTATGCCCCTTTGTTATTAAAATTTATTATTGTTAGTGACATTGTAGGTTTTATTGAACATTTACAGTTATCTAATATAGTTATCTTTTTCTTAAAAGAGTATAACTATATTGCCATTTCGTCGTGTTTTTTTACTACAAGAACGCGCGGCTTCGCTCGCGCTAAAACTACAAAAAAAGTCTAAAAGGGTAGATTTCATTCAAACTTTCATTCCCTACATTAATCCTCTTATGGGATGAATTTCTAAAAATGCTCAAACACGTATTTAGTTAATTGTATTGAAGAGCATTAATTCCAAGTTTCAAGTAATTCTGATCATAAATATTTTTTTGTGTTGTATTATAACGTGTTTTCCCGTGAAAGTGAGACAATCTCCCGCGATAAAAAGTAACCTATGTCACTCTCCAGCCCTCCAACTATCTCCACACAAAAAATCACTCCAATTCGTCACTTTTTTTTGACGAAAAAGAAGGACAAACAAACAAACACACTTTCACATTTATAATATTAGTAGGAATTTATAAATAATTCAGTAACATAAAACTTTTCATGTACCAAAGTCCATGGCTAATAGATTTTATCTGACATTTTAATATAATTAACTTCTTTTCTTTTTTCATAAAACAGAAATGGCGCGAACACGGAGTGGAATTTTTGCAATTAGCAACAACAGACATTTTTGAAGCGCCAGATCAAGACAAATTGTATGAAGGTGTGCGATTTATCAATCGGTGAGTTTTTACTTAGTTTAAAAAAAAGATTTTTGAAGTTAAACTTCTTTTGGCACATTTGGAAAAAATTATGAGAGTGATATTTTTACGATGCGCGCGCACACCCGACAGCCAAAAAGCGACGTGATGAAGTTAGCTGCATTCCTTTAACGAACAGAGAGTTGTGACATACGGGATGAAATCTTTAGCTATTTTTATTCTGTTACGTCAAAGAAGTATATAACGTGCGTACATAAGTACACACAGGGATATTGTTTAGTATTTTTTATATATGGTATTATTGTCTTAAGTCATGTCTGAAATGACAGATGACAGTGGTCAATTGAATTCGGGATTGTTCGGTCGGTGTGACGAGTGCTCCTCTCGTTTGAATTGTTTCGGTTACAAAGTAAAATAAGTATTTTCGGTCGGATTAATTATGGGCTTATATATTTATACATCACATACACACAAACACCCCTAGTGATCAGTGCCTACGCAGGATTAAGGATTCCGGGCCCGGCAACGCTTCCACGGCTAAGTCCACGTACCAGGTACACTTTATATTATAATTTATTAGCGTTAGTTTTATATATATTTTACTCCGCGTAACGCGGATCACACATTTTGGTAGCAGAGCGTGGTTACATTTTCGGTCTTTTACGTGTATAATACACGATATCTTTAATTTGCGAGAAATCGGTAATTTATATCTACCCCTTATTGTGTTAACATTTTGTCACGCGTTGCGGAGACAGCTGATACGGCGTTGAACTGTGTTCGTTACCTTTATACGTACATTGTCAATATAATAATTATATAATAAACTTATGATGGTTATCGGATTATATCTTGGTGATTTTTGGATTTATGTATGTTACTAATCGTGGGTTCATTATTTCATTCAATGAAATTAGCATTAAAATTGCATTAATTGAAATATACATATTATTATAAACTTGGAATAAGAAGTAAAAGGTTGTTCGTGAAATATATAGGATAATTATTATCGAGTTGTTTCATACGGTTTAAGATGTCATTGTTGAAAGTTAAATTTATGATATAAAGTTAAGAAGTATTATATACTTTATATTATACTGTGTTTAAAGATTAGCATTAACGGTTTATAGAAATTATAATTGTAATAAAATATTATATATAGTTTAACGTTCGGAATATTTTAACATTTTGTTTGAAATATATTTTTATTTTTTTTTATTTTTGGTTTGGCTTGATTAATAATAAGTTATTTATCATGTCTGTACGGTTTCATTGGTCCCAATTTAGAGTAAAGTTGCAATGGTTGTTAGATAGTGCTGATCTTATAGATAGGCCAGAACTTTCTATGCGTTTATCGGTACGGCTTTTAACGGTGAATTCGGAATTTACGGCTTTTGAGACGTCTTACCAACGTATTCTTGAACTCGCGGATGAGACTATTACGGCGGACAGAGAAATAGTGGTTGCGGCCCGGGCGGACTATATTCGTGCTTTGGAAGCTTTTGATAAATTAATGACGATTAAATTGCAACAATCTCCTCCTACGTCGGCTTCTACTTCGGAAAATATTAAATCGGATCGGATGGAACTGGATGCTTTGTTATCACATTTACCAGGACTTCGGCTCCCATCCTTTGATGGTGATATGGATCAATGGGTTGGATTTAATAAGCTTTTTGATAGCCTTGTAGATAAGCGGTCGGATTTATCTCCTGCGCAGAAATTAGCATATTTAATGTCTTTCCGGTGAACCTCGCGGTTTGGTTCAACATATTAGAATTTCGGATGAAGGTTACAGTATTGCTCGGAATCTTTTGATGAAGCGTTATCAAAATACTAGACGGCTGGCAGATGTTCAGGTTGACCAGATTTTAAAATTACCTGTAATTTCTATTCGCCTTAATGGACTTCGGACTCAATTTTTAAATCCATTAATTATGGCGGTAAATCAATTAGAGCGGCTTGGTTTTCCTGTCGAGGAATGGTCATTTTTACTTTTACATATATGTTTGTCAAAATTGCCTACTACACTTAAATCTCGGTTTGAACAGAAATTCGGATGTGAAACAGATATTATACCAAAATATTCGGAATTGGTTGAGTTTTTGGAAACGGAATGTCGGCTTTTAGAATGTGCAAGTTCGGAATCTACGCATGGTTTGTATAATGAATACAATGCGAGGCAAACAAAGCCTTCACGTAAGGCTGGTCATTATGCTGCGGTTGAAGTTTCTCCTCCATGCGCTTGCTGTGGTGAAACAAAACATTCTGTTCTGAATCATTGCTCTCAATTTAAAGCAATGACACCTTTCGCGAGAAAAGATTTAGTTAACCTTAAACGTCTTTGTTTCTTTTGCTTAGGTCCTCATTCTTATCGAGTGTGCAGCCGAATTCCTCATTGTCATTGTGGTAGTAATAAGCATCATCCAATGCTTTGTTTCAATCGGTCGGGAACCCAACAAAGGCGGAATATTAATCGGAACTCTAC
The DNA here is from genome assembly GCA_905404265.1 of Fabriciana adippe. Lineage (NCBI taxonomy): Eukaryota > Metazoa > Arthropoda > Insecta > Lepidoptera > Nymphalidae > Fabriciana > Fabriciana adippe. Next base: position 13,175,398 of record FR990000.1, on the reverse strand, counting down.
GGAACGGTCACCTCCTCGCATGGGCGGGGGTGGTCGCTATTATAATAGAACAGTTAGAAAATCTCCTCGGAACTCACCTACTCGTACGACACCTTCTTCGCCGCACCAACGAGGAGAAGTGGAGCGAGTTGGTAACTCTAACGGTCGAAACCATGGTCATCATTATGATGAACGGAACGCTACACGTGAGGCTGTTTATACTGACTCACGTGGTTACTCACCAGGTCGGCGCTAGGATACGGTCCCCACTTACCCTTTTGAGACGTGCCCTAAAGCTACTGTTTTATTACCTACAGCATTGGTTAAGGTTTATTTTAATTCGGATTCGGATAGGGGCGTTACGGCTAGGGCTTTATTGGACGCAGGTTCTCAAGGGTCATTGATCACCTCTAAGTTATTGGGTAGGTTGGGGTTATGTTTAGAAAAATGTACGGAACGGGTTAAAGGAGTAGGAGGTATTGAAAATATTAATATTATCGGAAGGTCCTCGGTTACATTTTCTCCATTAAATAATTCATTTCCTAGAGTAACTACAACGGTAGTATGTATGGATACAATTGTCGGTGATCAACCGTTAATTTGTTTGAATAAATCGGTAACGGATTTAACTATGGGTTTAAGTCTCGCAGACCCAGATTTTTATATTCCACAGCCAGTGGATCTTTTACTTGGTTCGGATGTTTTCGGTTCACTAGTCGGAGGTGACAAAATTACATTAAATTCTTCTGGTATTACAGCGTTTATGGCTCGGTAATTTTCAGTGGGATGAGGTTATAACTGGAGATATTGAATATGAGTGGAATCATTTTAGAAATGACCTTTCTTATATTAGAGATATTCGGATTTCGCGATGTATTATTCCTAAATCGGCTAAATGTATTACGGTTCACGGCTTCTCGGATGCTTCGGAAGCAGGATATGCTGCTGTTGTTTACTTGCGTGCGGTTTCGGATAATGGTAGCCCCTCAGTTAATTTGGTTATAGCTAAAAGCAAGGTCGCCCCAATTAGATCACGACTAACAATTCCAAAGCTGGAATTGTGCGGAGCCGTGCTCTTGCAAAAACTTCTACATCACGTTTGCCTTTGTTTGAAAAGGACCGTTGATGTCCAGGAGGTGTTCGGTTGGACTGATAGTTCTATAGTTTTAGCTTGGCTAAGAACTTCTCCTCATACTCTTCAAGTATTTGAGGCGAATCGAGTATCACAAATACAAAATTCTTCAGTACCAATTACGTGGCGACATGTACCGGGAGATTTAAACCCTGCAGATTGTGCTTCACGGGGCTTATATGCATCGGAGCTAGTGCACCATAATCTCTGGTGGGGTCCAAAATGGCTGTCATATCCAGATTCACATTGGCCTGTGTTAACCACATCTCAAGTTACTCATTCGGAGCTGCCTGGTATGAAATGCCTCGTAGCTACCACTTCGGAATTTGTTCCTAATTTCGGATTTCTTATTGAACGTTATAGTTCCTTAGATAAACTTATATCGGTTACTGCTTGGATTCGGAGATTTCTTAATAATTGTAAACGGAAAGATAATCGGAGACTTACGGCTTATTTACTCCCTCAAGAACGTAAAGATGCGTTATTAAGGTTGATTGGGCTTATTCAAACGGAGAGTTTTCATATGGAAATGAAACGTATTCGGAACGGACAAACGTTGAGCGGACATTTAAAACGGCTTAACCCATTTATTGATTCGGACGGTCTTTTTCGTGTTGGAGGACGACTCAAAAATTCGGATTTATCTTATAGCGCAAGACACCCATTGTTGCTTCCTAAATCGGGACATTTTATTAATCTTTTAATATTGGATTTACATTTAAAAAATTCACATGCTGGACCAAACGCACCTTTAGCTATTTTGCAACGGAATTATTGGGTACTTTCTGCTCGAAGGGCAGTACGGAAGGTTACATTTAAATGTGTTTCTTGTTATAAGTTAAAGGGAATTACGATGCAACCCTTAATGGGAGACTTACCAAGAGATCGAATTGTAGCTGCTAAACCCTTTCAAGGTGTTGGGACTGATTTTGCGGGACCCTTTTTTGTACGGTCACATAAACATCGTAATCCAAAAATCATCAAGGCTTACTTATGCGTCTTTGTATGTCTGACCACTAAATCTGTTCATTTAGAATTGGTTTCGGAATTATCAACGGAGGCTTTTATTGCCACTCTTACTCGGTTTGTTTCTAGGCGTGGCCTACCTTCGGTTATTCGGTCGGATTAGGGTACTAATTTTAAGGGAAGTGATAGATATTTAAAGGAAGTAATTAGTTTAGTTTCGGTTAAAGCAGTTTGGGACTGCTTGGGCGGGGGAATGTTTAGTATTTTTTATATATGGTATTATTGTCTTAAGTCATGTCTGAAATGACAGATGACAGTGGTCAATTGAATTCGGGATTGTTCGGTCGGTGTGACGAGTGCTCCTCTCGTTTGAATTGTTTCGGTTACAAAGTAAAATAAGTATTTTCGGTCGGATTAATTATGGGCTTATATATTTATACATCACATACACACAAACACCCCTAGTGATCAGTGCCTACGCAGGATTAAGGATTCCGGGCCCGGCAACGCTTCCACGGCTAAGTCCACGTACCAGGTACACTTTATATTATAATTTATTAGCGTTAGTTTTATATATATTTTACTCCGCGTAACGCGGATCATACAGATATTATTGAGGAAACTTGTAGTTTAGTTTCAAGGGCATAATATAAATAATTTACCACATAAGGCCGCAATTAGCAATAACAATACCATGACTATTGACTATTAGTATTCGCTAATAAATAATATTGTGTTGTGTAATTGTAGACATTTTTTTTTATCAAAGTATTAACTTATTATTATTTTAGAATTAATTAAATTGTCGTTTTATACATCTTTGGCGTAACAAAACAAAAATAGCCAAAGATTTCATTCCGTATGTTACAACTTTCTGTAAAAAGAATACAGCTAACTTCAACATGTCGCTTTCAGCTAACTTCTAAACGGGCTATCTAATGCAAAAAGAATTTTTAAATCGTATTAGTAGTTCCTAAGATTAGTGCGTTCAAACAAACAAACAAACAAACAAACAAACAAACAAACAAACTGCCTCTTTATAATAGATTGCGTAAGTTTGTAAGAACACATTCTTCGCGCTGTAAACAAATTTAAAATAAACTCTAAATACATATAACTTATACCTTGAGACCTGAATTGCCACGGGCTATTTCCTATCGTACCAAACGAATGGAGTTAAACTAGTCCGGTACTTACTACTTGGGGACCTCCCGCTAATCGTTTATTTGTAGCAAAAAATCAGGTTACAAAAATATACTCTTTAAATAACTGTTTCGCTTAAAACATAATGTAAAATTATCCAGAAAGAGTGCTTAGGAGTTCGTACTAGGAAAACCTGTATTACGAGCACCGTTACCTTCCTCTAGATCTATACTAATATTATAAAGCTGAATAGTTTGTTCGATTGTTTGTTTGTTTGGTTGAACGCGATAATGTCAGGAACTACTGGTAGGAATTGAAAAATTCTTTCTATGTTGGATAGTCCATTTATCGAGGAAGGCTTTAGGTTATATACAATCCTGGAAAAATGTACGGTTCCCGTGGGATAGATTTGTTTTTGTCGAGGATCGAAGGGAGGGTGAATCGCTACTTTACAATATAAAGACCAAGTAGTTAACAGTTACTGAAGTTACTAGATTATAATGCTAGAAGATATAAAGGAGTTAAATAAGTGAAAAATATTTTTTTTCCAGGTTTTTGCCATTAGGGAACAAGTTGCCAAACATGAAAGATGAGAAGCCGGTGAACAACGGCACGGTTTACGTACACTGTAAAGCGGGGCGCACGCGCAGCGCTACGTTGGTGGGGTGCTATCTTATGATGGTGAGATGATTAATTCAAATTAACCACTATGAGGAAAAGATTTTATTTCCCCAATTTCATATTACAGGTTGGATAGTATAATTATCAAGAAAAGGCTTTATTTACGCAATAATAATGTCAAAATATTACAGGTTCGATCATCGACCAAAAAAGTACTAGATACACAATCCCATGCAAAAGTTCTCTTAAAACTGTCACCAAAGTGGCTGCAAAAGTGGCTGCCAGTCATTAAACATTTTTTTGTTACATTTATACATTCGTGGCGTATATTCAACATTTATATATCAAATTAAAGCTAATTTTTTTCTGTGCTTGATAAAATACCTCTACCCATGTAAAAGTGACAGCAAAGGAAAAAAAGAAGGAAAGAATATAAAACAAAATATTAAAATTAATACAAATGTAGGTGGGTCTGTTGTTGTAAAATATTCATAATTTATTGTTAGGCTTGAGGTCAACAACGTAAAAAAAAATTAGTAAGCTTTTAAACTCACATCGAGCTCTGTTATGTATTCTTCTTTACACTTGTTCATTCCAAACCTTTGTTTTAATTAAAGCTATTTTTTCGTATTTTTTCTCGAATTTATACTGATTTCTGAGTTTCGAATGCTTTAAAGCAATCATGGTGACGGGAGAGAAAATTTTAAAATATTTTTTAGAAATAAGTACTAGAATGACAACCAAAGTACCTAACAATATTTACTAATTTTAATCTAAACATCTTTATATAATTTGAATAAGTTTTATAATTGAATATCAAATATAAAAAAATTCTTCGCAGAGAAATGGCTGGTCACCGCAAGAAGCAGTAGAATATATGAAATCAAGACGACCCCACATACTGTTACATACGAAACAGTGGCAGGCCCTCAATATATTCTATAAGCAACACGTACAGACGTAACAACCAATGAAATATTTATATAGTTAAATCATATGTTAGCAGAAATATTAACATTATATGTGTCAGTCCGAACTTATGAAAATAAAGCACAATGTCATCCATCCAATTTTTTTTAAGCAAAACTTCTTTAGGCGTGACTGAGGAGTAACTCAATACATTGGATAAATTAGTGTCGCGAAAGTGAGAGTCAAATTTATTATTAATAATTAAAAAATAATAAAAAATATTTATATTATAATTATTTATAAAAATATATGTTTATTATTAATAATTTTATAATAATTATATTACTTATAAAAATGAATATTTATCACTAATGGTTTTATAAAAAATATTATATTGATATTTTGACTTGTTTTAATTTAATTGCGGTATCTGCCACAGCGCCAAAGAAGTTTTACTTCAACCACGTGTAAATGTTACATGCACTCATTTTTTTTTTAATATGTTAATAGCCTAGATTTGAATTTAGGGGGAGGGCAATTGGGACACATCACCTCGAATGTTTATTTTTTAAACCTAAACATTCTAGATGTTATATATTACGCATATTTTGAAATTTAACTAATTAGAAAAACAAATTTGTTTTAAAAATTTAAGGTCAGCCACAAAAAACTACTAATCCAATATTGTTAATGCATAGATCATTAAAATTTAAAGATGGATGACATAAAGGTGGAAAGATAATTTTAATAAAAAATCGATTGATTTCAACCGAATCAATCGAGTGGATCAAAATACAGGTTTCTAAGAGGTGATTACAAGAATGTACACAACTTATATGTTTAGAAATAATTTAGGTTAAAAAAATGTTAAATAAAACTAAAAACTTTTAACTGACTAAAACTAAAAAGCTGTAAATAAAAAAAATACAAATGTAAAAACCAGACTGCGTAAAAAGGGAACTAAAAAGATGAAAACAAGTTGACAAAGGAACACAGTATTATGCAGTCGGAGACATACTCATGTACAATGTACATACATACACGTAGCAAGACACGCAGTCAGTATAAAAATAGCCCAGTCAAATTAGCTCAAAAAAGAGGCAAATAGTGCAAAAATTTTTAAAAGCAATTTTCCTTCGGAATTCTTTGGAAGGTATCACTGGAAGTCTAAATTTAGATTTTCGGGGTACCAGATCCATTGCGTCATCCGCTATCTTGAATTTAAGTGTTGATTTTTTTAGACTTCCAGTGATCCCTCCCAAAGAATTCCGAAGGAAAATTGCTGTTAAAAATGTTTGCAATGTCAAATCGGAATTCGACTGGGCTGGTATAGTAGTATATGATCTGTGATAATACTATGTTTCTTCGTCAACTTGTTCTCATCTTTTTAGTTCGCTTTTTACGGAGTCGGTTTTTTTTTGTATTTTTGTAAATTATTTTTTTTACTAAGTATTATTTAATTTATGTTATTTATGATATGATATACATGTCCGTATATAAAATTATTGTGTGAACGTTTGTTTCATTACTTCTATAAATAAATAAAATTTTAACACAGATGAATATAATTTTATATTTAATTGTTACAATTATATTATGTTAAATAAAAAAAAATGCTCTGGGAAACAATTTTTATTTCACTTAACCTTGAAAGTTTGCATCCATTACTAACTAGCGGGTTACCATCGCTTCGCTCGGGTTCGCCTCTAGACAAACAACCGACATTTTCCAAGATAAATGTAACCTATGTGCTATTCCAGACTATTTCTATCTCTGTACTAAATTTCATCCAGATCCGTTCAGCCATTATAGCGTGATTGAGTAACAAACATCTATACATCCAAACTTTCGCATTTAATATTAATGGGATTTATGGGATATATGTACCTATAAATGTTATTAATTTAATTTTATCAGTTATTATTTGAATTATTACATTTTTTTTTATTAAATCAATTAGTAATCTAATTTAGTGTTGCTATTATTATAAGCTTAAAATATTAATTAATTGAGCAATATTATTATTATATAGGCAATATGTAATTTAAAAAGTAAAAAAAAAATAGTAATAAAACCTGGGTGACCGAGTTTCACTGGGTGAGCGATTTTCGGTAGGGATATAAAAATTCAATTATTAAAAAAAAAACAATATATGTAGAAGCAAAACCTTATCTTAATACAAAATTTTATCCAAATCGTTAGAGCCGTTTCCGAGATACATGAAATAAATTTATATATACCTATGTAAAAAAGCTCGTTTCATATAACATTAAAAACATAAAAGATATAATATAAACAATAAAGAAACTTTAAGAAGAACTGACTTCAAAAAAAGTTAATTATATCTATTGTAAATGAAAACTACCAATCCGTTATTTTTAACTTTTTTTTTTGTGTTTTTTGTCGTTTTTTTTTTTAGTTTTTATTTTTCCATTTTTAGTGTAGATATAGTAGTAGCAAAGTAAGAAGTTTAGCATTATTGCTGTATTTATTTATTATAAATGAAAATATTTATTTATAAATGAAAAATAATAAAAAAATTAATAAAAAATAATAAAAAAGATATACAAACTTACATATTTTCCTTGCAAAAATATTACCAATCTTTTGGCGTGTTCAAGTAAAAATATAATCTACTAGCGATTCACCCTCGCTCCGCTTGGGTTCGTCCCTACTTACGTTATAAAGTTTTTTTAAAACCAGTTCCGAGCCCTGGTTTATACTTTTCGCCTTAACTCTCACCGGTCGTGTCGAATAGTCGTCCCACCAGAGTATGAGAGTGACAGGAATAGGGAGTGCACTTGTGTCTGCGCGTACACGCGCTGCACTATAATATCTCCTGCGCAGTTGGCTAGTCTCAATGAGATTGGCCGCCGTGGCCGGAATCGGTCAGGAGAACATTATTATTATTATTATACTTTTTGCTACATTATCTACTACTTTAAAAATTACATATTTCTACATATTACATGACTATGACGTATTTAAGAAAGTAAGATATTTTTAAACAACATATGAGATTATTAGCAAAAACTTTGTAATAAAACATTAACTTGTATTTTTGTATATTTACTTGAGTATCAAATTAACATTTTGTTCAGAATATTACTGCAACACATATAAAATTCTTAAAAAGAGAAAATGTAGCATTCAAAACAGGTTCAAAGAAGTTGTACTTGAAACAACTCAACAGATAAATATGTAAAAGTATGTGTAAAATAAGTAAAGAAATATCACTATTAAGAAATTTATTTCATTCAATAAAATAATTTACAAACTTTCCATTTCATTGTACATTTTAAATAAACTATATTTGAACAGAAAATAAAATTTACAGTTGGTTTGAAAAAAAGACAGTGAAGGAACACAGACATACACTATATCATCTTTATGTAAACATAAACATAATTTCTGAAAACTTTAAACTTATTTAGTATGAAATAAATCTTTTTGCTTATAATCATAACAATAATTGTGCTTAGCATTAAGTACCAAATAGGACTAAAAATTTTGAAACAATACTCTTCCTTTTCCAAAGGAATAAAACAAAAACATTGTAACTTATTAATTATGACATCCTTAAAACATGACAGCCACTTTTATTGTTAAAAAAACATTAATAAAGTTGATTCAAAATCAAAGAGGGAAATCTCAGAGTTATCTATATAACATCATTTGCCTAATAGTCTAAATAATACAGTAAAATAATTTATCAAACGAACAAGAGATACATCACAACATATTGCCATAAATTGAACAGTAACAAGAACTTTATGCCTTTTGTCCAGATTTTATGGCCCAGAATTGTTTGATAGAATTAGCTATGCCAATATCGTGGGTAATAATGTAGAAAAGACCACCAAGAGTTGCAATGGAAATGAGGTATACCAGACCAATGGCAAGTTTAGGGATGACAGGTCCAAAAATGCTTGCTCGAACATAGTCTACTGCAATCGCTTCTAATCCCCTGTAAATAAATGTTTTCAATTTCTAAACACAATTCATTAAAAAAAATATTATTATGGCTGTAGTTTTGTTTACTTCACACAAAGCGTTGACAATGAAAAATACAGAATAATTTAATATGGCAATTTTTATTAAAAAAATTAAAATGCTGTATTGGGGCAAAGAAGACTTAGGCAAGAGTCAAAACTCAAAAATAACTTTACTAAGTACTATGTATTCAGAAATATCATGATCCATAGTCATAATTTAACTAAATTATCAAATTTACTTACCAGAAACTATGGGCTACCACTAGTATAGCCAGAACAGAGTCAAAGACCTTATTTGGTGCAATTAAAGCCAAAGGTATAATGGGCACCAATAATACACTGGTTATTCTCTCCACTACCCAAAGCTTAGAATGGTCATGGGCCTTTTCACTTGATAGTCGTACTACAGATGTACGGAATGAACGGACCTGTAATTTTTATATAAAGTTATACATAACAGTACAAAGCTAGCAAATGAGACGTAATTTATCATTATTTTGTAAATATTTACTAAGGTTAAAGATTATTGGGTCATTAAAAAACAATTTACTTACTGAGTTCAAAATTGGAGTAGCTTCAGTCTTTAGCATTGTGTTTGCATTAGATAAAGTACGTTGGGCTAAAACAGGCTTTAGTACTGGTTGTGTTCTTAATTTGGTGAACTGCTGTGAAAGCAAACGGCTTGTAAAACCTGAAAATGTTTTATATGACAAATACGACAAATTTTAAAGAATTCTAAGATTTTTTATTTATCTTACTCTTAAAATAAAGTATTATACTATATTATATTCTCTTATATTTATTATTCCTTCTCTATAACCTAGATTTATATATTCGTCATTAAATTTATACATTTTATTATTATTTGTAATAGTAATCAAAATATCATTAGCGTAGATAATATGAGTAACGACCCCTCAGTAACTGTATTTCTTTAAAGACTTCTACCTATTTAACTTAACAACAACAAATTATTATGTAATTCTTTCACTTAAAACTAAAGAAAAAGATTATTTACCTGGTGTACGTAGGAACATAGAAAAGGCCATTATGAGAAGAGAAATGCAACACTTTAGCACTTATAGTTTAAATTATAAATCAAAGACCTTTCGAACACAACCACTAAATTTCGAAATTCGTCTATCGTGTGATGAAAACACGACAGTTGACACGATCTGTCAAATAGCCTCCATTGGCCTCCATTGGCCTCCAGTCAATTCCAATTTCCACAGATTAAAATTAACTGTTCAAAAAATAATAAAAAAGAACGCATGCAGGAAACGAGTTCTCTTCTACTTTTTTTTCTTTGGCTTTGAGGAGAAAACTAAGGAGGAAGTAGAAAACTCAGATATAACTGATTGGATACAGTAAAATATAAGGATGGAATTATGAAAATAGCGACAAGCTATACGTTTATCATATTAATAAGATTACATGAATAATAAACTTTATAAGTATTAAAATAATCTTATTTCTTGGAATTAGCTATTTATTGTCAATAGCTAAAATTATTGTGATTAGCTAAAAAGAAATAAACTGCATATTAAATATTAAAAAATAGTACTAAACATAAAAGAATCAATGCAATTTTATCATTATTGTTTACAGTTTACCCCACAAAATTAATATTTTTTACCTGTGTTAACATTTCATACAATGACAATTCATTTTGGTTGATGTGATTGTGATTTGTGATTTTATAGATTTGCTGATTCTGTTATTATTTAAGTATTTAAACAAATTAATCTTCACATAAACAGCTAAAATGGCTACAACACTTGAAGATAAGTCTATTTGGGAAGATGGGGAAGAAGCACTTAGCGAGGAAGTTTTGCGTATGCCAACTGATGAGATTATCAGCCGGACTCGACTTCTTGACAATGAAATTAAGATTATGAAGAGTGAAGTAATGAGGATCTCCCATGAACTTCAAGCACAAAACGATAAAATCAAGGAAAACACAGAGAAAATAAAAGTCAATAAAACTTTACCATACCTTGTGTCAAATGTAATCGAGTTGCTAGATGTAGATCCTCAAGAAGAAGAAGAAGACGGCGCCGTAGTTGACTTAGATTCTCAAAGAAAGGGAAAATGCGCTGTCATTAAAACTTCTACCCGACAGACATACTTTTTACCAGTTATTGGATTGGTAGATGCTGAAAAATTAAAGCCTGGTGATCTGGTTGGTGTCAATAAGGATTCATATTTAATTTTGGAGACATTACCTGCTGAGTATGATGCTCGCGTCAAGGCTATGGAAGTTGATGAAAGGCCAACTGAACAGTATTCTGATATTGGTGGATTAGATAAACAGATTCAGGTACACTAAATACATACATGGATTGAATCTTAATTTGTGAAGAAATAATATTTGCTTTTTAATTAATCAATTGTTACATTTCATACATACATATATTTTCCAGGAACTTATTGAAGCAGTAGTATTGCCAATGACACATAAGGAGAAATTTGTTAACCTTGGTATACATCCTCCTAAGGGAGTACTTCTCTATGGACCTCCTGGAACAGGCAAGACATTACTGGCCAGGGCTTGTGCTGCCCAAACCAAGTCTACATTCTTAAAACTGGCTGGACCACAACTTGTTCAGATGTTTATTGGTAGGTAAAAGAAAAAACAGAATTCACAAGGCAATTTTTGCATCATGTAATTTATTGTTATTGTGTAGGTGATGGTGCCAAACTTGTTCGTGATGCATTTGCCCTAGCGAAAGAGAAGGCACCTGCTATTATCTTTATTGATGAGTTGGATGCTATTGGTACCAAGCGATTTGACTCGGAAAAAGCTGGTGATCGTGAGGTGCAGCGTACTATGTTGGAACTGCTAAACCAGCTTGATGGATTCAGTTCAACAGCAGATATAAAGGTTATAAAATATTTTAAACTATCTCCATTCTAAAGTTTATTTGTTGTAATGTATTTGTTATTTGAACCCTTTCAGAGACGAGCAAATATACATACTTTCATATATATACAATAATATTTAGTTAAATTACTTTATCATGTCCCTTTGTTTCTAATAATTCTAATTGTTGTAAGTCATTAATTGAATAATTTTCTCATTTCTTTACTTTTATTGTGTGGTATCATACAGGTTATTGCAGCTACCAACAGAGTGGACATCTTGGATCCTGCTCTCTTGAGATCTGGCCGTCTAGATAGAAAGATTGAGTTCCCACATCCTAATGAAGAAGCTAGGGCCAGAATTATGCAAATTCATTCAAGGTAAGGGCTAATTTAAGCACATAAATAAATTTTTGTAATATCTTAAAGTTATTGCTACATAAGTTTTTTTTTTACTAGTATTCATTTATTATGATTTTATGAATATTTTTCTTTTGCAATATAATACACATTAAGTCTAACCATATTATATAGTATTTATGAATAATACTTATTTTTTAATTGTCATGGATGTTATATTTGCAGAAAAATGAATGTGTCACCCGATGTTAACTTTGAAGAGCTTTCACGATCTACTGACGATTTTAATGGAGCCCAATGTAAGGCTGTTTGTGTAGAAGCGGGTATGATAGCACTGCGTAGGTCTGCTACAGCAGTCACTCATGAAGATTTCATGGATGCCATACTCGAAGTACAAGCCAAGAAAAAAGCTAATCTCAGTTATTATGCCTAATGTATCAACTGTTTTATATATAAGTTTTTAATAAATATGTAGTATCTTCGAAATGGCTTTTTATTATTTATTATATTAGGTCCTTTAATTCCAATGCTTAAGCCACGGTTATCGCGATTAAACAAATATTCGCGGTATAAATACCGCGAGTATTCATTATAGAATCCGGACGTATCGTATCTGGACGCGGACTCTGGATAAAATATCGGTATAAAACAGTACTATGTGGGTAGTGAGATATATCATTTCTGTATATTTCGTATCCCACCACAGACTATATAGTCTGTGGTAGTGGTGGGATACGACCAGCGAATGTCAACTCACAATTCTCACTCGTTGGGGCCGGTCTAAATGCGGAAAGATAATCGAAAATTTTATTTATTTTATATAGTGTAACACTACGATTTAATAAAATGCATAATTGAGTGATAAATTAATACATCATGATTCATGAATAAAATTATTCAACAATAATATTATGTTACGAGCTCTTTAAATGTATGTTTTAACTATTACATTACATTATTTCATTTTATATCGTATGTAAACAAATTAATAAAAATTATTCAAGTTTTATGAAACTTTATAATTTAAAGAAGTTTAGCTTAAAAAATTTTTTTATTCAAATTGTTTTACATGTTTGTAAAATGTAAATAAAAACTGAACGCATCCATCACTATAAAAAATAAGTGTTGACGCGCGTGTGCTAAATTTGAAACATGAAAATATGGATCTTTCAAAATTCTAGTTGATTTATTTAATATAAACACAAAATAACAAAAATAAAACTAAAAATAGAAATGTGAAATTACTCGTGAAATAAATATCTTCGTCAGCAGAACATCGACGAAGTTAAACAGGCGTTTTAATAGTAAGTAACCTATTCCCGTAAATTCGCCGAGTGACAGTAATAATAAATTGTTAAATATCTAAAATACCGCATAACGATATTGATTTTTGAATGTTTAACAGTATGCGGTTTTCTCTAAATGCTTTATGCTGTGTTCTTTGCTTTTGAAATGATTGTTGTTAACCAAAAATTACTATTTAAGTGTAGTTCGAAATTGGCTGGTTTAAATCTCATATTATCTATCTTTGTGTATATTTTTTTATTTACTGTGAATAATATTATAGCCAAAAATGAAATAGTAGCTAAAAGCTACTAAAATATTTACTTTACTTATTATTTGTAATTAATTTTTAAGAAATTTTATGTATATTTGCAATTTTGTCCTATTTGCCTACATAAAAGTCCATCATGGATCAGGAAGAGGAATTCGGGCCTCAATTTAAGCCTTCCGCCGATTTACCTAAAATACACAAAAAATGCAACCACAACCGTCCACACACCAGGTTAAAATCAGACTCTAATTATTCATATGTATGTATTTATATATTTTCACATAATGAAGTTCAAAATCCATGGTGTACAGCCCTATATTTTGTGTTCAAATAGCGAATATGTATTATATGAAAATCAATCTAGTACTGGATTTTAAGCTTCACATATCTGTTCATCAGTATACACCAATTTTTTATTAATCTTGCATATCACTGTGCTTAAAATTGAGCTTTTAAGCTCAAACTTATGCAAGAAACATAATTTATCTCACAAGTTGCTGTGTCATCTAAAAGCTAAAATAATAAACTTTTTAAATCAGTTTTCTTTTCATAATCCATTTCACAATCTCATGTTGCATGTATTAGTTTAAAGCTATAAAAAAATCATTAATATCCTACCAACTAAACTCTGTGTTAGTAATAGAACCTTTGGTATAAAGAATTTGATTTCAAGCTGATGAGATAAATAAATAAATATGTTGGGACTTTAACACACAGCACCATCTAGTTCCATGGTAAGCTACGAGGCTTATGTTATAGATACCAGATAGTTGATACAATACATGTATATAAATTTAAATACATACACACATATTACAAACATTTGTACTCATCACACAAATGAATGCCCCCAGTGGGATTCGAACCCGTGACCACTGGCCAGGAAGTAGAGTCACTACAAACTGAGCCAAATGTGTCATCAATATAATTATATATAATAAAAACATACAATATTTAAGAATTTAAGATATAATAAAACCTACAATATTTATAAATCTCATTTCATTACATACTTAATTTTTAAAATTAAAATTTCTTTAAACAAATTTTTTTCTTTCTTCATATATTATAAACATAATATTTGATACTTCATTTTTATATCATTTGAAACAACAGTAATCTATAATTGGCTTGAGGAAGGCTGGGTGTTATCATGTAAGACTGTATAAAGCTGATTATGTGCGAACATGCACCATTAATTTAATCAACCCTTTATATATTGTATTATGGTAACTGACATCTTTATCTAATATCCACAGTAATCCTATAACAGTCTTAAAACATAAAAAAATATTTATTAGTACATTTGTAGAAGATTGTGTTGGATCAGACATGGATTATTAACCCGTTCAGGGTATTGCTTTTTTTGGTCCCAGTTAAGGGTATCGTGGGTCGCTGAAGACCCGAGCCATGTTAAAACACGCAATTTTTGATGAAAAAATCTGATAAAATTCCTGAACACTCTTGAATACTTCCACTTTAAGGGCACGCCATCAAGATTGCAAAAAAAATTAAACTAATAGTTTATTTTTCGTCATAAACATAGCCACTTCGCATAAATGCAGACATTGACAAAAAAATTCATAACTTTTGAACAAATTCAGATATTCGAAATATTTAAAATGCGTAAATAATGTTTTCAAATGGCGTTTTTACCGAAAAAATCGAGGACTCGATTAAAATAAAAGAAATGCTTAAGTTTGTGGTGTCGAGTAGTGCATATTTTGGAAGAAGAAAGTAAAGATTCAAGAAATAAGTGAATATATTTTTATGTTTACATGTTTTATATTTATTGAAAAAATTATAAAACATCGTTAGAAAAGATACAAAATGTGTGTAAGCCATTAATTGTATCATCTTATTATCACAAATAATCTTCATAGCAAGAAAATTCATGCTCATCGCAAATCGGCGACTTACATTTCACACAACAATTGATGGTTTTCCTATTTTTTTTCAAATCGCACACGGAAAACAAAAACTCACCTTGTCACTCTAAAAGGTTTCACACCACAGTTAAGGGTATCGTGGGTCGCTGGAGACCCAACAAGCACTTTGCTTGCTTGTTTCAAAGGCCAGATCGGTTCTAGAGAAGTGTGATCGAGCGTATAGAGTCCTAGTCTACTAAAGTTTTTTTAGAGTGCAGATAGGTATTTATCCCTTCCTTGGTTTTTGAGAAATGACATAAAAGAAAAATGACTCGGGTCTCCAGCGACCCACGATACCCTGAACGGGTTAAAATGTAACTGTGTGTATAGCACAATTAACAAAATTTTTAACAATGTTTATTAACACAGAATTTGAATTTAAAGTTATAAAATCTAAAATGTGAGTGAGACAAAACAAGCCATTAGAAAAGTCCATAATAATATATCTAAATTTTATTTTAAAATTACAAAAGTACCTATATCTAATTCCAAAACATACACTCTCTTATAGTTATTACATATTTACTAAGGACTACATCAAGTTTTTCAAGTAACTAGCTTTTAAAAAAAACTGCATTGAGATCTTTCAATCTATTGCAGTACTATTTATTACAGCCCTCGTTTTCAGAAGGTTAAAAAATAATTATTTAAATTTTAGGTATACCTTTGGTTTTATAATCACGTACTAAGCCTTTTTTAACATCCTACTGCCGACACAGGCTCCCTCTCAATGCGAGAAGGTACAGTCCCAACTCCCAGCTCATGGTTCACAAGGCTTGCCAAGTGTAGGTTGGCGGACTTCGAGGCTTTTTTTAAAAAAATATATAATTTTCTTAGACATACAAGTGTCTTCACGATGTTTTTCTTTACCGTGGTCACTTACCAAGTGAAAATGATTGGCACTTGATTTTCTAAGCGAGCTCATTGCCACTGGGCTGCCATTGCCAATATATTCATATGTTTAAAATATTATCTTAACTAGTTACATATTTTAATGAACGATTCCATTTTTGCCAAAAGAATTTTCAATACATTGACAAAAGTCCCTAAAGTTACGAATGCTTAATTAAGTCATTCAAAACCACCCACGCGTTATTTTTAACTCGTCTCGCCGTCAATACGTCAGGCAATTTTACTCGATCGCTTGTGTTTTTTTTTGGACGAGCCGTAGAGTAATTTTGATTGTTTTAGAACCAGACAGAATCCTTAATATAATTAAATAATATAAAATAATATAATATATCCGATAGTGTGTTTGTTAAAAGTGATTGTTTCAAAACTTCACGACTTTATGAGCAACTTTTTATTATAAACTAGAGACTTACTCTCGCTTCGTCTCTAACTACGTTTTAAATAGATAAAAAAAATATCTATAGTTCGTGAATGTATCTTAGTAACCTGTTATGTACAAACGTGCTTTAACGGACATTTATGTAAGCTTTTTTAAAATCTACACTTTTCTAGTACCTACATTGTTTTAACGTATAACTTAAGATCCAGCTAACGCTGGTTAAATCTTAAATTCTTAAGTGAAACATCAAATATGCCATTTAAGCATACGAAAACAGATTTTTTGACAACATACCATCTAAGTTCAGCCATCTTGTACAAAGTATTTACACATTATATCGCTCAAGTTTAGTGAAAAGATCAAAATCCGTTGCGCGGTTTAGAAGAAGTAAGTGGAGAAACAGACAAACACACAACGACTTTTTTATGTGTATCCCGACTATGTATAGATTTTGCATTTTCCATGAAAATGAGAGATTTTTACCGCTATAACATGCTAAATATGTTAACTATAACCCTGTGTTATTAACTTAGTATCGTAAAAGTTTTTGTGTAATAAATCACTGAAATTTTTGTATGAAGGACAATTCGGCAGTTTTCTATGTAGGTCGACTCGGCCGACAACCGACAAAACTCCAGTGGAAATGAGAGATTTTCCGGTATAAAACATAATATCCTTAATGTTGACCCGAGTAATAATTACTACACAAATTTAGTTAAAATCCGTTCCGTATTTTCTAGGTGAAAAGCAAACAGATATACAGACAAAATTCAAAAATTATTCAGTTGTATGATATTTTTTTCTATATGTTAAGGGATACCTTTGCACATTGTATTCTAAGTTTGATCCCATATAAGTAAAAATATCTATCTGTAAAAGTGAAATATTAGTTTTTGAGTGACTTTTAAGTCGGTTTACTTCATTATTGCCTACAAGATGTTAGTAAGCGTGAAATACCATCATTCTTAACGTCTGTTCTAATTTCCAACTCGATTAAGAGATAGCACCGTAACCGCTTTCTTAGACTAATTGTAGATTAACATGGTATAAGATTTTCACTAATACTAGATAGCGCCTTCTGTGTGTTTCGAACTTAATTTTATCGTTTTATGGCGGATTTAGCTCTAAAGCACCGGTTAAATTGTGCATATCATTGCCCATTATATTAATTCAAAAATTATTTAAAAAGCCTTAAGCATATTGTATACAGTAAGTAAATGAAAAAGTAATTTATTTAAGCACTAGTTTTAACTTGGCTGTTTAAAATGCAAGTAGGTTGCTATAATCTGACAAAAAAAAAAAAGAAAAAACGTCGACGTTAAAATAACGTCGGGTTAAATTTAATATATACTAGATACTAAATAAATATCAGTTAACTGCTGCAATGTAGCTAAAATAATTAACTTTAAAATTAAAATGCTTTATTCAGAGGTCTACGAGCACCTTTGGAGTAATATACTTTTTACATAATTTCAAATTGTACTGTTCTATGTATTCAGCCTTTTTTTAACGTCCCACTGCTTGGGCATGGGCCTCCCTGTAATACGAGGAGGATCAGGCCATAGTCCACCACGCTGACCAAGTGCGGGTTGGCGGACTTCACATGTCTTTCGAAAACTTGCTAGGTTTTCTCAGACATGCAGGTTTCCTCACGATGTTTTCCTTCACCGTAAGACAAGTGGTAATCATGTTGGAAATGATTCGCACACGGAAATATCAAGGGTGCGAGACCCGGGGATTTGAACCCGCTTCACTCGGTTTCCCAAGCGAGCGCGTACCACTGGGCTACCACTGCATTAAACTGTTCTATAGGACATTTTAATTCTCGAAAAGCTTATAAGCTGATTGTAAGATCACTGAAGGCTTTGTCGATAAGAGTGTATTATAATGTACTTACGACTTACACTGTCTATCTGATTTTAGCAGATAATGTTGCAAGTTAAAAGCTATAGATTAAATTATGTACATTTTTTTTATAAATGCAACGTCAAGACGCACTAACATTTTTTGAAAAGTAGGTAATTTTATTTTTAGATTCAATATTCTTTTTTTATAAATATTTTATTTATCTCTACTTTTATCCTTTTAGGACATGCCAGTCCCATCCTATCTTAACATAAGCGCAATATTACAAATATATTAACGAAAAAAGGGGAACAGGTTCAATGTTGCAAAAATATTTTTTTAATAACATCAATACTTAATGGGTTCGCTAATACACTTAAGTATGATCCAATATCATATTAAGTTTTTGCCTTATTGATTCCCTCTCTGTTTAATGTTTAACACACTCCATCTTATCTGTACATATAATAAAATTGTAACTACACCGAATCTGTACATTAAACATTTTTTAGAAAATCTTATTAAAATAGATTTTATTATCAATACAAAAGCCAAATCTGTAGTTTTTAGAATTTCTGTCTGCCTGTCTGTCTGTTACCGCATCACGGGAAAACCACTGGACAGATTTTGATGAAATTTAGTATGATGATAGCTGGTTATCCGGGTCAACATATAGAATACTTTTTATTGCGGGAAAATATCTCATCTCTGAGCTAAACGTTAAAACGTAACTAGGGACGAACCCGAGCGGAGCGAGGGTGAGTATATAAGGTGGACCACCAGGAAAAGTATATTTACGATGTGCAAGGAGATAGAAACCGCATTTATCCGCGACCATGGCGGTAGCGATTACAATTTACAGTAACAACGAAATATTGGGAACTCGAAAGTATTAGAAAACTAGTTTACTTGACCGACGTGGTCCAAAAGATATTTGTTTGTTATGTTAGATTTATTCATTATCTATACTAATAAAGCACTTTCAGTTTCTCCCTAATTTCCAGATTCTACATAATTTTTAAAATATTTTTTTTTTCCTAAAAACCATCCGATTATTCTAAACATTCACAATAATATATTAATTTAGTTAAATCGGTCCATCCATTTCAAGTGATGCGCTTACCAACAAACAGCATTTTTATTTATATACTAGCGACTCACCCTCACTTCGCTCAGGTTCATCTCTAGGTGATTCTTTAAATTGACGTAAAAACATTATTTTGGGTTCTGTTGTGTTGATAAAGACCCCCAATAATACATTTCCTGAAATATTTTCCTATACAGACAGCGATGAGTTACAATTTTATTATATGTATAGATTTAAATCGATAAATTAGTCTAACTTCATATAATATAATAGTGTCGTCCACACTAACCACTCTGGAAGCTCAAAAACTTAGAAAAAATTATACTTAGTCGTAATGCTAATTACTAGCACTTATCATCTAATTTTTTTTTAATCTAATGAGGTCAGTCTAGTAATTTATAGTTTAGTTTGATAGCATTCTATAACTTGACGGTCAACGGTAAAGCACGTTTATGCACTCAACTAAAGTTAGTAGATCGCACTATCGCAGTCAGCAGTCACCTGCCGGCAGCGGCGCGTGACGGTACCCTAGCGACGCCGTGACGCCGTTTCAGACAGTGAAACCGTACACGTAACTTGTTGTGCCCTGTTTGTTTACTGTGCATCGGAAAAGTGAAAATGGGAAAAGTTTTTGCGTAAGGACTCCTTTTCATTGTGTTTTTAAATTAAGAGGTCATTTTGTTACTGTCCCAGTTTTTTTTTTTTTTTCATTTTGCTAAGATTTTTTTATGTATGTATATTATATTATTCAAGAATCTTAAATGTTGTCATTTTTATACTTGTAATTGAGGAAAATATTTATGACATATATAATGTGGTATAATCGATATTATTATTTAAAATAACAGTCGATTAACACGTTCGATTTTTCACTTCGCTTAACTTTGTAAACTTTATTGGAAATTTAATTGAATTCGCACGACATAAAGGTCATATGAATATTACTTTTAGTGTTAATCTCGATCTTGGAGGTGACTCTTATTCACAGCAGTTGTTTTATTAATGAATAGTTCTATTTGCATTGATACAATAACTATTATGTATTCAGCCCTTTTTAACGTCCCACTGCTGGGCACGGGCCTCCCTTTAGTACGAAGGGGATCAGGCCATAGTCCACCACGCTGGCCAAGTGCGGGTTGGCGGACTTCACACGTCTTTCGAAAACTTGCTAGGTTCTCTCAGACATGCAGGTTTCCTCACGATGTTTTCCTTCACCGTATATAACAATAACTATTAACGCAAAAATATTTTTTCAAATAGATTTGGTAGTTTCGTAGATTAACTCCTTGTAGCTCCAACAAGCAAACAAACAAAGCTTTAGGTATTAGTATAGATATATCAAAAAATGATAACTTTAAAAGTCATTATGAACTATTGATTTAATTTCTAGGAATACGCAAACACTAACCACCACCCCTTAAATGTAACTGTCTCCTGTCATGAACACGTCGAATCCTACTAATATTATAAATACGAAGGTTTGTGAGGGTGTATGAATCTCTGGATGTATGTAAGGATGTTTGTTACTCTTTCACGCAAAAACTAATGAATGGATTTTAATGAAATTTTAGAATAATATGGTTCATACATCAGAATAATACATAGGCTACTTTTTATCCCGGAAAAATGTACGGTTCCCGTGGGATATATTTGTTTTTGATTTTCTAGAGGCGAACCCGAGCTAAGCGAAGTTGAACTGCTAGTTTGAAATAATTCCTTCCCATGAACCATTTTGAAAATAACCAATTTGAATATTAAACATTTATGGAAAATACATTTAACCACGTTACTATAGTTTCAACCCTCCATGATAATTTATTCGTGCGAACCATAATAAACCTTACGTGATTTCAAAACATGGGTACATTCATAAACAATTTCGAAAGCCGAGTAATAATAAATGCAGTTTTTTTACTTTCACTATAATGAAACAGTTTATTAACTTATCTTACGCGTCCGGTTTTTTGTGATAAAGTTTTCTTGCTCTCAGTAAAGTGGAAGGGAAGATCCAATTGTCGCATTTGCGATTTACTACTGACATCATTTCGTATTTCATAGGAATTTGTGGTAGGTAGTTGAAATCCAAATAAATTAGCATATTGCTTTGTATTTAGCTTTACATTACATACTATGATTATGAAATACTAGCGACTCACCTTCGCTTTGCTTCGGGTTCGTCCCTAGACTAAATCCATCCCACGGGAACCGTACATTTTTCCGGGATGATATAATATAGCTTATAGCCTTCCTCAGTTAACGGGCTATCTAATGCGAAAAGAATTTTTCAAATCGGATTAGTAGTTCCTGAGATTAGCGCGTTCAACCAAACAAACAAACAAACTCTTCAGCTTTATAATATTAGTATAGATAGTATAGATTCATCACACATGTTGAAAAATTTGTAAGATTTGATAATTTGGATGCTATCAAAATTTAATAATTTTTAAGCATCTCATCATTCTAGATACGTATATTGTTATTTGAGATCATATTTATTCGGTAGGACTAAAGCATACTTTAATACCTATATCGTAATAGACTAAAAAAAATCACCTTAAACAATGAAATCTAGCAGCCCCCATATTTTTTTGTCACTTATCTAACAACGCTTGGACTAATGAGACGAATTTAACGATACCTTAATTAAAGAAATCCATCGACTGGTTTGGAAAATAGGAGGGAATAAAGAATATTACAAACAAACATACAAAGATAGGCGCGAAAAACATAACCCTTTCCTTGCAGTCGGGTAAAAAGTAATATTTTGAGTTTGTAATGTTACTACAGTGATGTTTTTAGTGTGTTGTAAACTATTTGATAAAAGAAGATCAAGAATGTTAAGTAGGTTTAATTTAATTTAAGTCTAGTCATAACGCTAGAAGTCGTAAGTAGTCGTAATAAAATCGTTAATACTAACAACCAAGCCCAAAAATAACGGGATCGAATGTGAGTTGCAAATTTTAGCACTGAATAATCTTCACATATTAATAAAACTGTAGAGGTCGAATGTCTGTTCATAGAAAAAAAACGCTAAAATCCGAGTCGGGGGGATGTAAGAAAAGAAATAGAACAAATCCAGATTTTTTAAATTTTTTTGCTTCTCTGTCTGTTTGTTTGTTTGTACGAGCTAATCTCTGAAGCTGTTTGACCGATTTAAATGAAATTTTGTATGATGGTACCTTATATCCCCAAGTAAACATCTTAGATACTTTTCATACCGGAAAATTATAGAGTTCCCGTGGGATAGTTAAAAAACTATAGTAACTTATACAGCTTAGTACACAAAAACTACTGATTGAATTTTAATGAAACTACAATAATATAGTTCATACATCAGAATAACAAATAGTCTACTTTTTATCCCGGAAAAATGTACGGTTCCCGTGGGATAGATTTGTTTTTGTTTGTCTAGAGGCGAACCCGAGCGAAGCGAGTGTGAGCCGCTAGTAATTAAAAAAAGTTTACTTTGGTCAAAATGCACAACTTAGAATCATCACAAAATACATATATAGGTACTCAAAGTATCAGTGAATATAATTATTCATGTATATGCCATCTATTACATATTTCTAAAAATATCTAGGAACTAACGACTCAACCTCGATCCGCTCGGGTTCGTCCCTACTTACGTATTAACGTTTAGTATAGATTTCTCAGAGATGAGATATTTTCCCGCAGTAAAAAGTATCCTATATCTTGAACTGGATAACCAGCTATCATCATACCAAATTTCATGAAAATCACTCCAGTGGTTTTCCCGTGATGCGGTCACAGACAGACAGACAGACAGACAAAAATTCTAAAAACTATAGATTCGGCCTCTATCGATAATAATGTCTATTTCAATAAGATTTTCCAAAAAATATTTAATGTACAGATTCGGCTTAGTTACAATTTTATTATATGTATAGACTATGGTCCGAATGGCATCAAATTCTTAGTTCGATTGGAATGTCAAATTTTGCTAGAAATATTTAGCGTATAAATTAAAATAAATGACATCTCAACAGGAAACCAATTCTAAATGCGAATGCTCGTAAAATGAATCAGCTGATACATTTTACGAGATTTGTATGTATATATTCGTTTGCGGCGTGACTGTACGGCGTATTGCCTTGTACGGTCGTCCGGCCTGCAACAATATTGGAACTCGCATAAGGGATTCAGCACGCTATCTGAACATCCTATTTTATGTCTCAAAGACACGGTTTGAGTGACACGTAAAGAGGAAAATATAATATTTTGTGTTTAACTTTTAATACCATGGTTACAGTTTAAAGATATTTGATGATTACTAATAATGTCCGTCTGTCTAAGGCAATTTTCTTTGAATCGGCATAATTTAAAATACTTAAGAAGTGTTAATAGGATGTTTTTGTCGTACAGGAACATATAGGTATAGCGTAAATAAACAAATTTTGATGTAGGGAATACATGGGAATTACACGTTGTTAAAATATGGAATACTAGCGACTCACGTCTGGAATACTAGCGACCGTCCCTAGACAAAAACAAATTATCCCACGGGAACCGTACATTTTTCCGGGATGATATATAGCCTATAGCCTTCTTTAGTTAACAGGCTATCTAATGCAAAAAGAATTTTTCAAATCGGATAAGCAGTTCCTGAGATTAGCGCGTTCAACCAAACAAACAAACAAACTCTTTAGCTTTATATTAGTAATAGTAATATAGATTTTATTATTCATACATACTACATGTAAGAACTATTTGTGTAGTTTCGTTGTGACTGTGCGTAGTATGTTAGGGTAGGACCCTTCACACTTTAGCTCTAATCAATACATCGCCACGATCATCACCAAGGATACCATTTTGCTTGCAAAAAATGCTCTTTCTCTGATCACGTCGAAAAGTCGATTTTTTGGATATTTCTTGAAATTATATTTATATAAAAGGTATGGATTAACTAAGATTGTTATATTACTAAAAAGTTACTATTTACTGTCATACTACTACTTCAGTATGACACTGAGAGTTTAATATATGTACATATATACCTACTACACATCCAATTTTTGGGTTAGTTAAGCAGTTAGCTAAGAAAAAATAAAATAAAAATAGAGTAACACGTCGCTAAAAATCTTCACGGACGTACCTATCGGGTTAAAAATCGCCTGTTCAGTGTCTTCAAAATATAAAAAATCGCGGTAATTTACCGTAATTATCGCTCCGGTGCTGAATAAATTAAGTATGAATATAGTAATTCTAGTATATATAAGTAAGTAGGTATTATTCGCATTTAAAAAAATTTAAACTGTAATCTTTAAATTTAACAAATATAACATGTGAATATGACTTTCGCAAGTCGATGTTTATACAGTTCATATACCTACTCTATTTGCAAAAAGTTAAAATCCTCTATTCAGTCTATTATGGCGTGTGGTTCTCGTCACAGTCGACCGCTTGTAGCGGCAAAGTTAACCGATTAACCCAATTTAAACCCTTTCGAATATAATATATTGTTAAATTATTCTTTTTTTTGCAATACGTACTGTTAAAATAGGACTATTACACATGATAGAAGTTATAAGTTTATTTTTTAAGATCAGGTTTTGGTGTTCTAAATTTTGTTTAATGGCTAGTTTGATTCGTCTAAAACACTTATCACTTACAGAAGAAACCTGCATGTTTGAGAGAAGTTTTTTATCAAAAGACGTGAAATCAGCCAATCAACACTTGGCCTTATTAAAAAAAATCATTTTCACTTGACTTAAGAGCTCGCAGGTGTACTTGCTACTTGTGTAGCTACTAGGTAATAGGTAATAGGATAAGGAGATTTACAGTCGCGAGAAAAGCCGGAGGCTGTGGTAATATCTACTTCAAAGAAAACAGAACGTTTGAATGAAACTTTAAAATTAAAGAAGTAGATAAAATCATAGTCTAGACAGATTCTGGCATATCGTCTGATTTGCGAATCATGCGATGGTACAGATATGACATCACCTTTGTTTTTGCTAATGTGTTTTAATTTCAGGCTAACATTAGTGCGAAATATTCACTATTGTTTCAATATTCTCACCACAGAAGAATCTTTCCTTTTTTGTCTCATCCACATTCTAAGATTAAAGATAAGCATATTAGCTACGGTTAGTTACGTTTCGTGACACCGCGTAGTAATGGTGATTAGAAACTTAGAAACATGAGAACTTTAAGTGATTTCTTCGTGTTTCGTGCCACCTTGTTAGAAGTTTGAAGCACCAAAGTTAAATTTGCTGATGTCGTGAGGAGTATATGATAGATGAAGCTATTACATTTATATAAAGAACTTTGTCGCGTTTCGGGCCATATAGCGAATAACAATAAAATGTATATCAGTGTATTGGTCTATGTGCGTTCTATGGAAGAAATACAGAATTAGGTCTGTTAGGTACATAGTATTAAAATGTTTCATTTGTTTGTCTTTTAATTCAACATCAGAGCTGTAAATGTTATAAATATGAGAAGATTTAAAGTTACCGACCACAATTTATATTGTGAGTTTGCACAAATTTTCTGCGTTTTGAGCAAATAAACATTGATTTGTCTTAACCAATATTTGACCAAATGTTATTAATTTGACAAGTTATATAAGGTCACGCATACAGGATTAGCTAATAAGACCTGCAATTTGACGATGGTCTAGCTCTCCTCTTTCAATAGTTAGGTATATTCTCGTACATTTTAACTGTTCACGCATGGCTCAGTAGCCCTAGTATTTGGGACACAGTTCTTTCTTACTGAAATTAAAGAACGTGAATGAATTATAAAAAAATCTTAAGTGTTCTGTAATACTAAATAATATTTTTTGTTAATGGCATCAAATCAAACTCACATCGAATATTAACTATTATATGAAACACTAGCGACTCATCTTCGCTTCTCTTCGGGTTCGTCCCTAGACAAAATAAATCTATCCCACGGGAACCGGACATTATCCGGGATGATATATGCTTATAGTCTTCCTCAATAAACCAGCTATCTAAAGCAAAAATTATAATTTTTCAAATCGGATTAATAGTTCCTGAGATTAGCGCGTCAACCAAACAAACAAACTGCCTCTTTATAATATTAGTATAGATGCGCAACTATAAGGAAAAAATACAAATGAATAGATATTCTACTTACTTTGCCAGAGTAAGCTCCTTCGATTTATTGAATTATATTAATACTAGCGATTTACGCTCGCTTCGCTCGCGTTTATCCCTAGATATGTTTTCACGGTTGGTATAGAATAAACTATATATATATATATATATATATATATATATATGTATGTACATACTTAGTATAGTAAAGTAAATATATATCTTCTTAATAAATTAAAAAATATATATATACATATATCCCTTACTTGAGAAATGATTGCCCATACAAATTTTCATCGTCCTTTTCACTCCCTTAAGGGATGGTTTCCAGGATAAAAACTATCCTATGTCCTTCCTAGGATCCCAAACTATTTCCATACCAAAAATCATCTGATCCGTCCGGCGGATTAAGCGTGAAAAGATAACAGACAGACAGAGTTACTTTCGCATTTATAGATTAGGCATGAAAACAAGTGTAAGCTTTTTTATTTCATCCAGCACCTGTAACTTTTGAGCAATCACTCATAGGCAGCTTCATATTATTGTTTACGAAATGATGACAAAGGTTTATCTACTATGAAAACTAATGAAGATAACGATTATACGTACAACGCTGCTGCCCACATTGTGGTCTAAGTTCAACCAACCTTATAATTTCTTTTGACATCCTCCTACGACGTATTTGGCCTTACGACGGTTTGGATCGAATATCAAAAAGCTTATCGTGAATTAAAAGTGCGAATTGTCTCATCAGAACGTGATTTCATAAAAAACGTATTGTAATTTATTAAGTAGAATTGTTTTTATTAATAGCACTAGCGATTCACTCTCTCTTCGCTCGGGTTCGTCCCTATGTTGATTCCCCATACAAACTTTCTTCCCCGTTTTCACTCCCTTAAGGGATAATTTCCGGGATAAAAACTATTATATCCTTCCCAGGGTCTCAAACTATCTTCTTACCAAATTTCATCTTAATTGGTTCAGTAGTTTCGGAGCCTATTCGGTGCAAACAAACAAACAATCAAATCCTTCCTCTCTATAATATTAGTATAGATTAATAGCTAGAGAATTAGACTCGCTTCGCTCGGATGCGCCCCTAGGGATGAGTGGTTTAGGAAGGTATAAGACAAACTGGCAGAAAAAATTTTTGGGCATAACCTTTGTGCCCGCAAATACGTAAGCACCATCAAAAATTTCATCGCAATCAGATGAATGTTTATGAATTGAGAAGAAAAATACAAAGAAACATAATTTTTTATTTGGGATATAAAAGAAAATGCACACGCAACGACCCCTTTTCGAGGTTCTATTTGGATGTCTGTATACAGACGACTATTCCGATTATTTTTAAACGTGTTCATTATAATATTTCTACATATTATTTTAATATTCATATACGTTTGCATTAATTTATTTTACATTTATATTATATTTAGTATTCATATTTTAAAGAGTGTGTCGCGGTTTTTTATAGGTTAGGTAATATATGTACATACATACGTATATGCAGGCCAGATAGCTTTCCGCATCAGTCTGCAAATAGTATTAAGATACGCGAATAGTAATGTTGCTTTCCTTGATTTATTTTTGTCTGTGTAGTTAAAAATATAACTAAAGTTGTGCTTATTTCTCATTAAACTGTCGATTTTGTTTTTGCGCATTATAAAAAACAATTTAAAAAGTCATCAAGAAAGAGAGGCACGTTCTTTTGTCTCAATATCGTGGATTCAACTTGTATAGGATTAAGAGTGAGGTTTTTTTTTTTATCTAAGGGAATTAATGGACAAAACTGTAGCAAAGAAAACATTATATTAAATCAAAAATCAATATATAATAAATCAATAATATATTTATCTCTAAATATACATATATTTGTCTATCAACAGATGGGTTTTGTTTGTAACTTGTATGTAACACTTGACCAATTCTATAATAAACTCGTGTGCACAGTGAGTGTGGCACAAGCTTTTAGCGGATTATCGCTAAAGTAATATATATGAGGACATAAATTAACGGGAATCGCGTGCTCTGCTTTTCTTATATGCATTTTGCATATAATTAATGTTATTTATTGCAATACACCACTACGTAGTCTTACACCGTGGTATAGTAAGTCCAAATGAAATACAATTACAATACGTATTTCTGTCTCTTTTTAATACTTTGTAATAGAAAAGGATAGTGTGTTCCGGTGTACGTTTCATATTATATTAGACTAAAAAATCAAGTGTGCGTCTGGATCGCGTACAAAGAGTTCCGCACGCATTCATAATATTTATTCATCAACTGCATGAATAAATAGTGATTCATTTTCATTTCATTTGATATAAACAAAAAAACTTATAAATTTTAAGACTTTGAGCGTATAACTCTGCAACTATTGATTTAAATATCAAAGTGGGGTACCCCATAAACTTGTGAATAATAATTTTTTTTCCACCCCTTTGTCACATGTATGAAGTACCACCCCTATTTTTTTATTTTTGTTTACTGAACTTCACTATTGTCTAGCGGTTTTAATGAGACCCTACCTTCCTACTTTTCATCATACCAATACTTAAATGACTATAACATTGACAGATGGACATGACAAAATTATAAAATTTCCATATTTTGGAAACTTAAGCTTTTGGGTTCATACCCCAAATATAAAGGAAATCCCCTTTTTTTTAAATAAAGTGCCTGATTAAAAGGATTATTCTGATAGAATAAATTATGTATTTTTTTACCTTTATTATATTTTATAGAATTAAACTATACCTAATAATTTCAAAAAACTTATATTTATTACTCTCTTTAGGGTAAAGAATAACTATTATAATAAAATTGAATAATTCGATAATTTTTAGATATACATCTATACTAATATTATAAAGCTGAAGAGTTTGTTTGATTGTTTGTTTGTTTGTTTGTTTGTTTGGTTGAACGCGCTAATCTCAGAAACTACTGGTTGGAATTGAAAAATTCTTTTTGTTTTGGATAGTCCATTTATCGAGGAAGGCTTTAGGCTATATAACATCAAGCTGTGACCAATAGGAGCGGAGCATAAATGAAAAATGTTGCAAAAACGGGAAAAAATGATTCCTTTTGAGAGCTTCCGTTGCGTGCGCTGCGTAAACGGTTAAAGTTACACAAAAATAGTGTATGATGGTATTGTTCCCCTTTAAAAGTTCTAAAAAAAAGTCCGCGACAGCATATGTCTATCTTTTAAGGTTGACTCAATATAACCCTTTTTATATTAATCAACTTTGTTCTAAAATATTGCATTACTTCCGAAGGTGTTTCCGAAGGTGTTTTTATAAACATGATATTAATCCTTATGAAAATAAATACGTTATTCATCACAAGTATTTAATTTTGAACAAAATTGCTCTTGACATCATTTGATTTCAATGAATATCTTAGGAGATATCATAGTTTTAAAATATACATATTTAACTTTACGCGGACAATGGGTGAGCGCGCTCTCAGCTTGATGCAAGGCGAGGGCGGGGCGGTCGTGAGGGGGTGGGGGGGGCGCTGGCTGTCTATTAGTAAAAAATGATTAAAATTAATTCCGTAGTTTAAGAGTTTATTGCCCAAAATTAAATAAACATACAAAACAGTAGTATAGACTTACAAAAATATTATTGCTGAAACAAAAAGTGCAATATTACTAAATCAAATATGAGATTAACGGAGGAACCTTTGTGGCATTGTCAATCTCTGCCATTATTTACCAATCATGCGGTGCGCAATGAAAGTGATAAATGTAAGAGTATACTAATGTGTAAAACCTAAGAATTTGGTTTTTGATCATCTGAACGCGGGCAGAGCCGCGGGCAAATTAAACTATACCTAATAATTTCAAAAAACTTATATTTATTACTCTCTTTAAGGTAAAGAATAACTATTATAATAAAATTGAATAATTCGATAATTTTTAGATATACATATATTATATATCTGTTTAGCACTTATTTTTTTTAATCTCACAAGTAACAAGTGTAATTTAGTCTGTTACAGGCAGCACGTCATGTCTAGTCTTTCTCTAGTTAAAGGTACTATCTTTAAGTTATTTTCACAGTTCGCTTGATTTATCTAAAGTGCCTCCATCCTATTCAAATACAAAACGAGTATAGAGTTAACAGATGACATCACTATTAACCCAAAGTATAAACTGGACTATTGAAACCCATCTATTCATAAAAATCACTATATATCGTCTTATTTACCCATACATTTTTTATGAAATATAATAAACTAGCGATTCACCCTCGCTGTGCTCTGCGGGTTCGCCCCTAGTTACATACGTTTTAATATTTAGTATAGATTCCTCAGAGATCAGATATTTTTCCGCAGTAAAAAGTATCTTATATGTTGACCCGAATAACCAGCTATCATCATACTAACTTTCATTAAAATCTGTCCAGTGGTTTTCTCGTGATACGTTCCTAAACAGACAGACTGACGGACAGACGTAAATTCTAAAAACGATAGATTCGGCCTCTGTATCGATATTAATGACTATTTCCATAAGATTTTCCAAAAAAAATTCGACTCAGCGAAAATTTTATTATATGTATAGATAATAATGCACTCCTGTCCGATTTTGGCCAATGCAGCCAATCTCATTGAGACTAACCTTTCGCGCATGAGATATTATAATCCACAAGTACGTACGTAGACACTAGACATAAGTGCACTCCCCACTCTTTTCACTCTCAAAGTACAATGAGATGATACTTTGACACGCCCAGCAGTGAGAGATAAGACTAGGATTCGAACTCAGGACCTCCGGATCGGCAGCCGTATAAGCTAACCACTAGACCAACGAGACAATAGAAGAATGAAGAAGATATTTTTTTCTGTAAAAAGTGATTTTAAGCCTTTTAACTTTAAATTAGCCTATGATGTCACCACAGCAAAAAATAACTTATCATTGAGTTACCATTATATTGTGACGAACAAAAACTGACAATGCTCCCGTGTAACTAATTCCCTCGAGATTAAACTTTTTATTGTGGTTTTTTATAGTTGGTAAATGCTTATAAAATAGAATAATGCATAAAACCTAGAATTAGTAGGTTTCTGTATAAAGTTTATAATTTAAAACGAAATAATTTTTTTCTACTGTAAATATAGTGTTCTAAAACCTTAAAATTTCAAGTTTATTGCCCTTTAACGCATACGAGTCATGGGAATACTTTTATTGCTAACGTCACGAAAGTCATAGAGTACTTTCTGCGTTTTTATAGGGTTTTATGTACAAGATTACTTTTTTTTTTTAATTCTTGTATACATATTATAGTTTCTACGACTCTTGAAGTTGTAAGTACATATAAATCTTTTTTTTTTTTTTTAATACAAAACATTTTTACGTTTGAATAGTTAGCAGTGGCAAAAGTATAGTATGACTTTAAATATTATTTTAATAAAAGAAATTAGAATTAAACGGTTAAATGTAAATCATTAAGATTATAGATCGTATTTATTGTAAACTATCGACTCACCATCGCTTCACTCGAATTCGTCCCTAGGTACATTGTAATCGTTAGTGATTCCGATGTAAAGTAAACATTTCTGAACTTTTCGATTTTTTAACTGTGTTCTTGGTTTTCCTCATTTTTTTGTACTAAAATCATCCTTAACACACCACCTATAAAACAAAGAAATAATCATTCAAATCGGTCCAGCCGTTTTTGAGTTTTAGCGAGACTAACAAACAGCAATTGGTTTTTATATACATACATATGTTTAAGAGTTGATACATTTTAGGTTGTACTAGTGAATGTTAGGATTTACCTATGTTCGAGCTTTTACTGCAACATAAACTATTAATTGCCATTTTAGTGCTCCTAAATCGAACAAAACAGACATACATACAAAACATAGAACACATCGCAATTATAAAGTATGAGTACGAAGTAGGTACAAACAAAGATATTAAAGGATTAAAAATAAACACTATTATTAACCAGCGCATTGTTTCCTTTGCAAATTAACTTGCGTCACCGACATACTCGTAAATCAGCCAATGTGGGAACGTCATGGCAACATCTAATGCTAATATTTATTTACTTATTACTAATATATTATGAATCCAAATCTGCGAGAGATACTTATCTATCTCTTTGTTATTACAAAATTTAATGCGTTTTTTTGGTGCCAACAAAAAACAATATTTTTGCCCTTTATCTAATGCTTCCGGTTGTTTTTTTTTCTGGTAAAAGTGTACTGGTACGAAGATTCTTTTAAGAAAAAGCAATATCTTCAATTCTTCTTCAAAAAATCTTCAATTTTTTAAAAATCTTAGGGGAAATTGGAATTATTGATTATTTATAAGATTTTATTCAATAATTACAATAACATATATTTAAAAAAAAAGCTCTATAGTCTATATCTTTGCCCAAACTACGTATAACTACGTACCTACTTCTTTTTGTTGATGGCGACTTCTTTGTTCCTTAACAAAAATAGCCAGACGCAAATAATCCCTCACTTTTTACTCCCTTTTTAGTTATCTTTCATTCAGCTCCGCTTTCCTTATTTAAAGTTGCAAATGTCTTATCAATTCAATTCATTTCTTTTGTTCAGTAGGTATGTCCTATTGATAAATATAATTCAAGTTTTTAAACAAATAAAAACCCACTCTGTCTATACGTATGTACATTGAAACTGGGTTTTTAGTTCTAGACTCTTACACTTAGGGAGAAGATAGATTTGTTTTAATTTAAATGCCTTTAGTGACTTCCTGTACACTGCCGTCAAAAGAAAAAAGGCCGTAACTAACAATTTGGTCAAAAATGAGTTATATGCAAATTCGGAATCAGCAAAAAAATGCTTGATACTTGATAGTCTTACTTATAAACCTCTAAGTCTTAAGAATCTGGAGATACCATAACCATTTTCATCGTAACTACGTCAAAACTAGTAGTAATTTTAACGTAGTAGTAAGACAAAACTTCAAATATCTCGAAATCGACTTTGACGAAGTTGCGGCCTCCTTTTTTATGAAGGCAGTATAGTTTTTTTATATATTTCTTTTTCTATTAAAACCTTTTATTACGACCAAAGAAAAAAAGACCTATTTCTCTTTCTTTTTTAATTCATCATTATTTTCTTCATTAGTTAAGTTTATAAAGCCATAAGCGGTTAGCTCAATGTCTTAAGTTTTGTAGCTTATAACTGATCACATTTCTTACAATGACATTAAAATCAGATTGCTTAAAAGACGAGCCTTGCTTTTGAAATACAAAAAATCTGTAGAGGGACTTACGATTTCTAATAAGAAGACTATTATACGTATTTAGCGGTTTTTATGTAGATACGTACACCAATTACTCCGAGATCTCGGAGCCGCTTTAGGTGATTATTTTTTATTTGAAAGTGTGTACTTAATTAAGTGGTCCCACATGAATACGATGATGATCTGATGATGAATGAGATCCGGGCATAAGCGACCGACCAAAGAGTTCGGTCGCTTGTCTTCGGATCTCATCAAAAATTTGGAAGTAAATGTATTATAGTACGTTTATGTAATTAATAATTATATACTAGTGCTCGCTCAGTGTGTGAAATTCGATAATAATCATTTTTATTCATATTATAAAGCTCGTCAATCCATACATAGTATGAAACAAAGTCGCTGTCTGCGTCTGTTTGTTTCTCCGCTTACGTCTTCTAAACCACACAATATTATAATAAATATTTTGTACAAGATGGTTGAACTTGGATAGTGTTTTGTCAAAAAAAAACTGTTTTCATATGCTTACATAGCTAAGGCTAGCTGAATCTTAGTGATACATCAAATCAATGTATTAGAAAATTGTAGACCTTAAAAAACCTACAGAAAAGTACACGAGCGAAGCAAGGATAAGTCGCTAGTAGCTTCTAAACAGACAAAAAAAAGGGGAATCGGCTGACAAACAGAGATGGAAAAGTTACTGAACTGTTTTGTCTTTGTCTGTATATATATAGACTAGCAACACTCGCGGCTTCGCTCGCGATCAAACTACGACAAATACGAAATTTCATGCAAATATGTCCAAGGAATAAAAAGTTTTATACAAACTTTTATCCCCTATTTCACCACCTTGTGGGTTGAATTTTGAAAAATCCTTCCTTAGTGGATGCCTTCGTCATATGAGGAATACGTGTGCGAAATTTCAATTTTCTAGCCTTAAGGGTTTGGTCTGTGCGTTGATACATCAATCACTTTTGCCTTTATATAATAAGATTTATTATTTTGATATATAACACTGTAATAATCGTGGGATCAGTCATTCAAGTATTCGCTTAAGTATGTTTGTTGCAAATTGGTTGGCATTTCGATCATCAATTGTTCGTCTTTCTATGTCTTTCCTGGCTATTGTTACTGTGTCATTGCATTGGACTCGTTTTGTTGTGTTTTATATGAGGATTGACAGAATGATTCGGCCTTTAATTTAGAATAGACAATACCATAATGGCATGATCAATAGGGTAATATTATTTTAAATGAAACTTTTTTTTTATTTATATATTTAAATCTTTACGGATTCATCCGCGGTTTTATTTAGATTTTTGATTCCCGATGTTTCGCTTCGCTTTGCAACAATCATTGTCATTGGAGAGACTCTCCCGTCCCTTAATCAGGGAAAAAAATCAGAAAAAATATTTTTATTTAAAACTAGCAACTCACCCTCGCTCCGCTCGGGTTCGTCCCTAGTTACGTTTTAACGTTTAGCTCAGAGATGAGATATTTTCCCGCAATAAAAAGTATCCTATATGTTGACCCGGATAACCAGCTAACATCATACCAAATTTCATCGAAATCTGTCCAGTGGTTTTCCCGTGATGCGGTAACAGACAGACAGACAGACAGACAGACAGACAGACAAAAATTCTAAAAACTATATATTTGGCTTCTGTATCGATAGTAAAGTCTATTTCAATAAGATTTTCCAAAAAATATTTAATGTACAGATTCGGCTTAGTTACAATTTTATTATATGTATAGATATAGATGACAAATATTCGCATAACTATAAGAAAGTATTTTTAGGATAATATGGTTTTGACAACACTAGTTATCTGCCTTTTTAACTTGGTTAATTTATACTTTGTTTTCTTCTAAAACAATTATGTAAAACATAATGGTGTTTTTCGTGTTATAAGCACACAAACGCACAAACAAAAAATATAAAAAATATAAAAATAATAAAAAAATATATAAAAAGATATGAAATATATACCTATCCATATACATAGACCTATAGCGTAAACGGGATAATAATATAAAGTATACATTGAATGATTTTTATTAAATAATAATTACTTATTTAAGTATAATATCTAGAGCAGTGCAATTCTTGACACGTCAAAAGCAATATTAATTTTATAATATTTAAACGAGCAATTCTTGTATATTGATATATTTATTCATACCGGCGATCTCGGAAACGGTTCTAACGATTTCGCTGAAATTTGATATTCTAGATCGAAAATTCGATCTAGATTAGTCTTTTGTCTGGAAAAACGCGTGTTTTCGAGTTTTCATGTGATTTTCTTTTGCATTATTCCACGCATGGTCGACAATTTCTTACACTCAGGCATAAGCATCGTGGTCAAGCGACCAAGGTGCAAGATTAATATTAATTAACCGACTTCCAAAAGGAGGAGGTTATTTTGTATCTCTCGTGTATTACTTAGTGCATTTAGTTATCTCTTTACTAAATAAATAAAACAAAATAATAGTCGTGTTACTTAATATTTTAAGGTCACTTCACACAGTGTATATTTCTTACAACTCCATATACGTCCACAATCGACCATTGATTGACCGTATGGTGACCGCATGCTTTAAATTATTCCTACGTGTTTGTCGTACTTGCTGTAACTACAAGTGATCTAAGAATTATGTTATTCATTAGGATTCGTATTTTATTTTATGATTTTTACTTTAACATCTATATACCTATATAAATCTATATATTACGCGAAGTATGAGCTTTGGCATAATTAAAGTTTATATAGAGAAAGACAGAGGACTCCAGAAAGCCAAAATTTATTGACTTTCTTTTACCCGCGAATCCGCTCGCGTATTTTATTTATATATAATTACTTCACTGCTAAAAGATGTAGTATGATGTTAGATAACCTTCATCAATATTACACGAGTACTTATATAATATATAGATGTAAAGTTTATTTGTCTATACGTGCAAATCTCTAAATCTATTTGAAAATTCTTTTGGATTTTATAGATTGTCTATATAACTTTGAAAAAAGAACCTCAATATCGATCAAACTTAATGAATTATGGTTGATTTTCAACCACGCGACGATCACTAGTATGAATTACCTAATAAGCAACATAAAACAGTTAGCACTTTTTTCTCCTCACTTTGTCAATCGATTTTTTGTTTTTTAGTAGCTATTGACAAGCTTTAGTGTTATCATTAAAAAAATGATAGCAATTTCTTATTTTTTCATATAGTTAGGTAAATTCTATTCATATATATTTTCCTCTCAATAATGATTATGCTCGAGTTTCGGCCACTGGGCGTAAACTAGTCTAATTAGTTAAATATTTAGAACTCATCTATACAGATAAATAAAATTGAAGTGTCTGTTTGTAATGTCAAAATAACAGCTTTATACTAAATGCATATGGAATTATATATGGTACTTATAAGAAAAACACCATTTTTAAAATTTTTTGTCTGTCTATCTGTCTGTTTGTTCCGGCTAATCTCCGAAATGGCTGGACCAATTTTAACGGGACTTTCACTGGCAAATAGCTGATATTATAAGGAGTAACTTAGGCTATTTTTATTTTAGAAAAAGAATTTGGGTTTCGCTCAAAAAAATTAAAACGTGTCTAGGGACGCACCCGAGCGAAGCGAGGGTAAGTCGCTAGTAGTAAGTATAATTAATTAGATGGTACGTGTATATGCTATTTACACGTATACCCAATTTGTATTATAAAGGATGTTGAAATATGAGCAAGGCTCTTAAGTTCGTATTTCACATTTTAAAATTGAACTTTAAAAAGCACAAGCAAAACACTTTTTAAGGCTCAATTGCTTCAAACTTTCGTCATATGTAGGACATTTATATACAATTGTTAATTATTAATAGGTACCTGAATAATATTCATCAAAAGCGTCAAGTACTAAAAACAGATTTTTACTCATGACACAACTTTTTTTTATGTACTTGGAAAAAAACTTGAACTTCAATACATTATTCACTTATTTTTTTCAATCAATAGATTCAAATAATCAATATTTTCAAGGTGATTTTCATACACGGCTACAATTAATTGCTGCGATGACGCCTGGCTTTCTGTAATATTTTTTTGCTTTAAAGAGCTAACTGATCGAAAGTGTTACTTTGCAGGAATGCATGCGGCTTATAAGTATCGTTGTTTACTTTCAAAACACCTTTCTAGTCTTGTTCAATAATTTTAATTATTAATTTGTTGTACAGAGTGATTAAATATTTCTATAGAGTACAGCTTTTCATGAGCTATAAAAATATTTGTGTACTTAATATGTACTTTTAAGATTATACTAAAAGTTAAACATAACAATTCTTAGGAAGAAACCTCATTTCTGAACAGGATACGCACTTAATATTAATTACTCTCACGATCTTTATCAACTAGTCTACATACATACATACCTCTACTTCATTAGAGATAATCATACGCTTAACATTCACAGCGCAAGTCACAGTATTACATTAGATAACAACTAAATCATTGACCATATGTTTTGTAATATCATTCCAGTCCACATGTATCACCAGAAACCACGATTCCGTCTACGTCGGGCCTTCAAACAGAGCAAGATAGTGACAGTATGAGAAAGAATGATGACGAATCAAATAATGGTAAAGAGAAAGAAAATGAAGGCTCGGTGTCCGATTGGGTGTCCGGTGGACCCATTGGGTCGAAGGGCGCCGTCCTCGTCTTCAGATCCTGCGTCTTGGCTTCACGCACACCCTCCATGGAGTCGACGACGAAAACAGTTGGCAATAATACAGGGACCACTATATTATTAAATAAGGCAAAAAACATGGCTAAGAGATTAGTAGCGGAACCTCATTCGTTCAGTGTAAGGCCAAAGAATATTATGCACGACGTGATGGAGACCTTTGGGAATAGCAATAAGTTTACAGGTCAAGCATATGTAGTTAGGCATATAAGTGAGGCCGAAATGCCAGAAACAGAGTCCATAGAAGATCAAGGC
Organism: Fabriciana adippe; assembly: GCA_905404265.1. Lineage (NCBI taxonomy): Eukaryota > Metazoa > Arthropoda > Insecta > Lepidoptera > Nymphalidae > Fabriciana > Fabriciana adippe. Next base: position 13,136,422 of record FR990000.1, on the reverse strand, counting down.
CATGAACCGGTGGAGCATAAAAGGGACATTGAAGATGTATTGAACGATTTAAACAAAATAACTCTGAAGAAAAACCTCAATATCGAAAACACTACTGCCAACATCAAACCGCCTGAAGAACCACCGCCGCCTGCTAAAGGTAGACATATACCATTTAACATTAATAGGTACTATACTAATTACTTTTGGCTGTCTTTACGTTTATTTGCGACCGATTTAAATATTTTTCTTTGAAAATATTGATGAATTATGTATAATTATTTTCCCTAACAAAAACTTTTATTGAAATACCCTTTACAGCTCTAAACACACGATATATTTAGATCTTTTAAAAAATTGGGTTTAGCTTTTAAAATATTAGACCATAGGTATTGTATTATTATAAGGATAATTAACTATTTTCAGATATTAAAGAAGAGAAGAAAGGTAAGAAGACTAAGGGCAAAAACAAACGCAAGACCCAACGTGCGTCGTCACCAACCCTCGACAGCGATGACTCTGAACACATGTTAGTTAAAGACGTGGATAGTATTAAGGTTATACTTTACTTCACATTCTTTCTTAATTTGCCTTCTCTTTCTCTTTTTCTTATTTCATATTTCTTTTTATTCTTTCTGACTATAACTTATGTCATAGAATTAAAATGAAGTCAAACAAAAATTACTAAAAATTCGAGCAGAACGCACATTGCGTTCGAATTTTGTATTCAAATATCAGTGTATGAGTTGAATGGTAGCAAAGGGAAGTAGAGAATTGAAATAATCTCCCAAAATCATAATTTTGTAATCAGCAAAATAACACCAATTTTTTGACTTTTTGACATTTCTTTTGGCGAACTATATTATTCTTTAGTCTACCGACGAATCTTAATTCAATTCAATTCATTGGCTCCTAAGACTGGATAGATCCTATGGAGCCGACCAATCTCCCTCGTGGCTTCCTTATTCTACATGACATTGGCGAAGTAATCTGTACAACGGACACACTTTGAAGGCATTAAAAAAATTAATGGAATTCTTTAGATTAAAATCTAAATTAATATATCCGTCTATAGGAATTTCTAAATAGCTACACCATATTCAGGACATAAGGTTTTTTGCACAGAACTAAGGCCCAAACAGATAAAAATTATGTGACGACAGACAGAATTCAGGTAAAAAAACATAGGTTTTTTTTCGGCGTCACATGCGAGTGTTGCTGCAGGTAAAAGTTAGCGGGTAATATATTCAAAAATGTTATTCTATCGAAGTGGAATCAATATGTCAATGAATTAACAACTCTTGATTCTTCAGACTTAGTTTTTTTTTGTGTATATCTAGATGAACTGAACCCAAAAATCGACTACCAAAAAATATTTGAAGAAATCATCCATTTTAAAATACCAACTATTTGACCATTGACGGTGACTTGGATCACATTTTTTCCCAAATTATATAGGTGTTAGAAAGTAGTCACATGCCAGCTCGCGTCCTCAAGATCACATATAAGCTGGTCAATACGGAGACCAAGTTGCTACACCGGTTGCTCCAAGCCCATGGTCTTCAAGAGGCACCTCCAGAATCCAAAGACTTCAACCTTATGTGGGCTGGTCTTCATCCCAAACCTGATGTGCTGAGATCTCTTACGCCATATCAACGGGTCAACCACTTTCCTAGGTGAGTTTTTCTTAATTTTAAGTTTCTAATATTATATTTATGGGTAAGTATGTTGTGCAATATTTTTACTTATTATTTTATGGTAATGTTTCTTTAGCAACGGAAAGTGAAAATATTTAAGTTGACGGAATGTGAAAAAGAAAGTGATGAAAGTCTGAAATAGTATTAAATAATTAAATAGTATTATAGACATTTGTATTGGTTTGGTCTATTATTTTAATAAACAAGTTAGCAGTCCCGCAGTTCTCAAATAGAACCTACAATATTTCATTTTTATATATCTATATATACCTTCACAGTACTGAGATACCTCTACATATAAAACATTAGAATAACATATGTACCTTCAGGAAATATAATTCAATATCTTGAATCAAAAGCAAAAATCGAAAAATACTACTTCTCACGTGTACGAACATTTTATACAGTTAAAAACAATATTTTCAAAATTCACAATACATATTTAGGGTATTTAGTAAGCGTGAGCGAGATCAAATGCCATACGTTACTATGGTAACGCACAAATAAACGAATCATAATAAAAAGACAATATTTAGATCCGCATAGCGCTTTTTTTATTCATCCATAAAAGTAAAAAAAATATATTACTACAAAAAATAAAGTTGAAATAGGATTATGTATAAGAGGCGGCCTTATCGAGAAAAAACAGCGATAACTTCCAGGCAACCTTAAGGTGTTGGAATTGACAAACTGTACGAGGCAAGGGGTGTGAACAACAAACAGATTGTATACAATATGTAGTTTTTAGGAAAACAAAAATTATACCATAATCATCATCCAATTTTAAAAATAGTGATGATGTCCTCCTGACCGATTCCGGCCACGGCGGCCAATCTCATTGAGACTAGCCAACTGCGCAGGAGATATTATAGTGCACAAATGACACAAGTGCACTCTCTGTTCCTGTCACTCTCATACTCCGGTGGGACGACTACTCGACACGACCGGTGAGAGTTAAGGCGCAGGACCGACGGCTTTACGTGCTCACGGGGATGAAACACCGCCAACTTCCCAACTCCGGGCTGCTACTGAGGCTTACTATACAGAAAGACTCAATAACTAAACTTGGCCCGACCCGGGACTCGAACCCAGGACCTCCGGGTGTGCAGCCGTACATGCTAGCCACTACACCACCGAGGCAGTTTTAAAAATAGTATAAATATATTAAAAATACATACATATAGACGTAAATATGATTAAAGCGCATCTATAGATTTAAATATTTGTAGAATAAGTTCAAAAACTTTTTCAATGTTGTATGGGATAGGGTAAATCTGGTGAAGGAACTGCTGGATGCGCATGGTTTAGTCGAAGATCATCCCGCGTCTTTCGAATGGACATTGCTATGGTCGAACCCCATCATCCCGTTAGATGTTTTGCAGACACTAAGTCCACGACAAAGGGTTAACCACTATCCGAGGTATACCTATACATATAAACATACATACGTATATAAGTTTTATTGCACAATTTAGCACAAATTGGCAATAATGTCTGAAAATTCTTATTTTATATTGAATTTTTCATAGTGTTAAGTACTATAATAAGTTTACTACTGAATTCACATATGAAAGAAACTAAATATTACTAAATATGTACCTACGTATAGCAGAAAGAATATCAAAAATTCACTGTCATTGCATTTACAATTATTTGCAATCTTTAAAAAAAATTTACAATTTTATATGTCACTAGCAACTTAGCCTCGCTTTGCTAGGTACGCGGATATTGTTCGCAATTTCATGGGTTTTAATTTTTTTGCGCGAAACCGTCCGGTCGTAATCGGTCCAGCCGTTTCGGAGATTAGCCAGAACAAGAACAAAACGATATATAGAACAAACATCGAGAAAAAAAATTGTTTGTTTTTTTATTATAAGTACCTTATATACTTTAATATATATAGTAAAAAGCTGTTATTTTGATATTACAAACGGACACTTCAATTTTATTTATATGTATAGATATGTGTAGTGTAATAAGTTGCTTAGTCTAGCACTTTTCTTTCAGATCGTACGAACTAACGCGTAAAGACAAACTGTTCAAGAATATAGAGAAGATGCAGTACTTCCGTGGACTAAAGCATTTTGACTTCATACCAACGACGTTTTTAATGCCCAATGAGTATAAGGAACTTTGTACCACGCATTATAGGACGAAAGGGCCGTGGATAGTGAAGCCGGCGGCGTCAAGCCGGGGACGAGGGATCTATATTGTTAATACTGTAAGTTAAATTATATTTAATGTATCAATTAAAATAATAAATTTCATATACGGACCGCCATTATGGAATAGTTTAGTACAGAAAGCTCACTGTAAATATTTTTAAATGAATAGAGACGTTTGCTGCTAGGTAATAAAGTTCAAATCAGCTCGTACAACACTGAGAGTTACGACGTTTCATCTCTTTCTATGTGAGCGTGTTTCAGTAAAGTGTATTTTAAGATTTGGCGTTTTGGCCCTTTAAAAATATGTACACCACTAATTCAATTAAGAAAAAGCGTAGGAACGATCCCTTAACTTCTAGAAATGACATTTCCGTCTTGAAATAGGTGTACCACTAAGACCGACTGCGTCTCCGCAAGCTTTTTATTATTTTATAAAAAAACATGTGTGCAGTTCACACGCGGTACTGATACTTTCAAAACTACGAAGCACCGCACAAAGAGGAGACCGCGAATATAATATATTCCATCTCATTCTCTCACATGTTAAATCCTATAGATGTATATGTTTGCCTCTTTTTAATGTCACTCTTTCGTTTCATCGAGTTTGAAATCACAACGGGTCTAAAGAATTTTATACTTAAAAAAAAAACAAACAAAAAATGAAAAATGGGTGCGTGTAACCTTTATGCGCGGTTGAAGTAAAACATTGGCAAATACCACAATTAAATTAAAACAAATCAATAATTAAATAATGCATATAAGGCATACTACAATCATATATTTATAGAATATGATTTGTCAGACAAATATGGCAGATATGGCAACAATTAATCATGTATTCTATCTCATTCGCTCACCGGCTTAATCCTATATATATATTTATGGGTTTGTCTCTTACTTGTGTCGCATTTTCGTTTCATTGAGTTTCAAATCACAACGATTCTAAAGAAGATTCACATCAATATTAATTCCAGCCAGAGCAAATACCAAAAGGCGAGAACGTAGTAGTAGCGAAGTATATAGACAAGCCGCTGCTCATCGGCGGGCACAAGTGCGACCTGCGCCTCTACGTGTGCGTCACCTCCATAGACCCGCTCCTCATATACCTGTACGAGGAGGGCCTCGTCCGGTTCGCTACCGTCAAATACGACAAGACCAATAAGAACCTGTGGAACCCCTGCATGCATCTCTGTAATTACAGCATCAATAAATATCACACAGATTATATAAAGTGAGTATTTTTCGTTTTGGAATATTTCTTGAAGGGTTTTTAGGGTATAGGTTAGTTGAATGGATATTGAAGATATTTGTTTTATTGTATTCAGTCATTTTTTTGTTTTTATAATTTTAACGTGATTGTCAAGTCGGTATGCTTTTTAAATAAAAAAAATAAAAACAGATTTATGAAGAAAAAAAGTTTAAATACATAAATACTAGATAGATAATACTAGATGCGACGTCCCGACCGCGGGCGCAACACCGACGCGTTGCCACCTATTTTGAAAAAGTAAAAAAACACAAAAAGACGATTATAAAAGAAAAAATATGAAGATAAATAAATCTTCATTTGGGGTTACCAGGTGCGACGACCCAAACGCGGGCAACATCGGGCACAAGTGGACGCTGTCGGCGCTGCTGCGGCACCTGCGCAAGCAGGGCCGCGACACCGCCGCGCTCATGGCCGCCGTGGAGGACCTCGTGGTGAAGAGCATCCTGTCCTCGGCGCAGACCATCGCCGCCGCCGCCAGGGTCTTCGTGCCCGGACAGTTCAATTGCTTTGGTTGGTGTTCACTTGTATACTAGCGACTCGGGTGCGTCCCAAGGTACGCGGGTTTTGTTCACAATTTCATGGATTTTTTGCGCGGAATCCTTATTCTTTTTCTAAAATATTATAAGCCTAAGCTACTCCTTATAGCATAAGCTACCTATCAGTGAAAATCTAAATCAGTACAGCCGTTTTGGAGATTAGCCGGAACAAGCAGGCAAAAAAACATTTAAAAAAATGTTTTTTTTCTTATAAGTACCGTATATACATACCTATTTTCATATGTATTTAGTATAAAGCAGTTATTTTAACATTACAGACAGACATTTTGATTTTATTTATTTATTCGTATAGATAGCTATGGAAGCAAAGGTTGATTATTAAGCTTCATATAATACATAGAAATTCATTTTGTTACAGAATTGTTTGGATATGATATACTAATAGATGACATGCTGAAACCGTGGCTGTTGGAGATAAATTTGTCGCCAAGGTATTTTTTCAATACATATTATGATTATTCCGAATATACTTTATAATTAAATAGTTTTTTCTTTAAAAAAAATACCAAGCGAAATATCTACTAAGATTTTTAGTTCAATTTGTAAATGTATATCTTTTACATCATAATAAAAAAATAAATAAAAAAAAGCCTTTTATTTCTTGCATATTTACAATTTACACGGAGATTATCTTATTTTGTTGGTTAGTTGGTTAATTTTTTACCGCATTATTTACTTAAGATTATTGTTAGCCATGTTAGTTTCTTATTTTTCTATGCAAGAACCCCTGATCGGGTGAAGGCCTCCTCCAAAGATATCCATCTGTCCCTATTCTTTGCCAATCTGGTCCAGTTTGGGCTCCCTTTTTTACATCATAAGATAACAAAAATATCCTGTCTGTCCCGTCCCACAGCCTCGCGTGCGAGAGCCCGCTGGACGCGCGCGTGAAGTCGGCGCTGCTGGCCGACACGCTCACGCTGGTGGGGCTGCCCGCGCTGCCCGCGCTGCCCGCCGCCGGCAGCGACGCCGCGCCGCAGCTCGCCTCGCTCAAGATGCGGATAGGAGCTGTCCGTTGCTATCCGTATTATTGTCCATATCATAGTCCCACCATAGATGTAGAGAATGGACTGAGAAATACTTTCATCAAATTGATCATTCTCTAGAAAGAGAAAGCGAACGTGCGGCCAATACCTGTCTTTTATTTCAATTTGAAATTATAAATGGAATGTTGAATGGAAAAGAAAATAAATTAATGTACTAGAAAAAACAAAACCTATAGACAGTTAAAATAATTCATACTTCAATTAATAAAGAAGGCTTCTGGCCGCACATTCGTTTTGTCTCTGTCGCGCCTTTCGACCATTTTTTGTTTACGGCTGGCAAAGAAGTACTTAGTCCACTCTTTGTGTCTATTGAGTTCCACTAACTGCCACGATGGTGTAGTGGCTAGCATGTACGGCACATCCGATGATCAGGTTCGAGTCTCGGATCGAACTAAGTTTCATTATTGAGTTTTTCTGTTAAGATATTCTTAGTAGCCTTGAATTGGGAAGTTGGTGTTTTCTGTGCCTCGAAGAGCACGTGTCAAGTCGGTCCTGTGCCTTAATTCTCATCGCCCTCATCATCCCATTGCACTTTGAGAGAAAAAGGAATAGAAAGTACACTGCTGTGTGCACTAGTGAGGGGCAATTGTTGTAAAAAAAACAATCGACTAAATCGAAAATTGTGCTAATGCGTATACGATTGTCGATTTAGTAGTTCCTCACCATGATTATTCGAATAACAATCGACTAACTACTAACTGTACGCACAACGCACATTGCATGTGCGTGCGGTGAACTACGGAATACCGCGCGGGGCAGTGCGTTCGGGGTGCAGGACGGTGTTGCGTCGATTGTATTATAGGTGCGCTGCGCTACAAATTAGTAGTTAAAATTACCACGGAAACCATGTCAGTCGTTATCGCCCGCCTTACGCCGTTAGTCGATAACAATCGAATAACATCGATAGTTATCGACTTTTATCGACTAAACTAAACAATCGACTAATTCGATTACTTTTAGTAATAATCGCCCATCGCTAGTGTGCACTATAATACAGTAGAAAATCGATTAACCGGACTAATTGTTGTCGTTAAGCATTCGGATAATCGAAAATCCGGATAATCGAATGTATGAAGAAAAGCGGGTTTTTTCCTGAAACAATTGCTAACTAACTAAAACTACTTTTTATCCCGGAAAAATGTACGGTTCCCGTGGGATAGATTTGTTTTTGTTTGTTTAGAGGCGAACCCGAGCGAAGCTAGGATGAGCCGCTAGTGCTTTAGTGCTTGCATAAATTCGACTTGTAGGTATATAATTGGTCGCGGTTGGTAGTCCGGATAATCGTGAATCTGTATAACAGAGGGCCGGATAATCGAATTTCTACTGTATCTCCTACGCAGTTGGCTAGTCTCGGTGAAATTGGCCGCCGTGGCCAACGTCGGTTGAGAGGACATGAGCTTAGTTCCAATTAGGTTGATACCATCAAATAATTGATATACTTTATTTTGTCCTCAATATTGTTATAGTCGTGCGAAAGATCAGGAAATTGAAAGGGCTATTTCTATACGATTTTTGTGTCATTTTAAAGATCACAAGCAACTGATATCAGCCATGAAAATCTAAGATCTGTCTCTCAGTACAAAATAATAAAATAAACATATATAATATATATGTATATAAAGCTTAATATTGTATATTCCAGTGTCGCAGAGTCCACTCGGCGGAGAACACTTGCGTGCGCGGCAAGGCGGGCGCGGGGGGAGGAGGCGGTGCCGGGGGAGTGGGCGGCGCGGGGCTGACGGGCGAGGAGCTGCGCACGGTGCGCGCGGTGCGGGCGCAGTACGCGCGCCGCGGCGGCTTCGTGCGCATCTTCCCCAGCCAGAACTCGTGGCAGAAGTACTCGCAGTATTTAGGTTAGGTTATGATATATTCTTGTTGAATAATTGTTCTGGTTGGCCGTTTATGTCCCTCATGAGCTGCCAATAGGTGTTGTAAGCCGTTCGCTTGAGCTCTAAGCGAAAAGGGTTCAAATCCCGGGTCTAGCACCTTTGATATTTTCATGTGTGAATTTGCAATATGATTACCACTTATAGGTAAACATCTCTCGTATTGAAAAGAGGCTCCACAAGCCTCGTTTCTAGCCTCGAGTTTCACCCAGCAGTTGTATTAATTTTTTTTTGGTTCCGTACCCGAAGAGTGCCAACGGGACCCTATTACTAAGCCTCCGTTGTTCGCCATCGCCGTCTTATATTATCTAGTTATGTGTATTTCTATTACTGCTATAACAAATAATAAAAAAGCAAAATGGCTAATTTCAAAATGGCCGCCATGCATATAAAAAAAATGATAAATACATTGTGTTATATCTTGTACGCTAGTACGGAACCCTGCGTGTGCGAGTCAGACTCGCACTTGACCGTTTTTATTATTTTTTAAAGTTTTGTATATTATGAATGAATAATTATTGTACTCATCGTAATTCTCATGACATCGAGCCGGCGGTAGCTTACGAACTGTCTACACTAATGCTTTTTAAATTTAATTGACGATTCAAAAGTGCTTATAACAAGTCTAATTGAATAAAGTTTATTTCATTTGATTTGTTTTAACGACACGACAGACCCGGTGAGCGGCATCCCGGTGTGCTCGACGTCGCTGAACAGCGGCGCGCCGTACAGCGTGGTGCAGCACAACTACAACCTGCTGGTGCACGCGCACGTGCTGCCGCGCTTCCAGCACGCCGCCGCCGCCGCGCCCGCGCCCGCCATCGCGCCGCAGCGGTGAGTGGGGAGAAGGGGGAGGGGGCTCTTTTTTTATGTAAAACTTCTTTACGCACGCTTGACTTGGGGGGGTAAGCTGGTGAATGCGTTACGTTTGTTGCCATGGTAACCGTTGTTATTGTATCACAAATGATATATAATATTATATTCTTTCCTTAAATGATCTATACTATAATAAAGCAGTAACTTAGTGAAATCTGTACATTAAATATTTTTTTAAAACAATGAATGTAACGTATTATGTATACAATATAGACCCCAAAACAATAGTTATTAAAATTTTTGTCTGTTTGTCTGTTTGTGTGTGCGCGTTTCACGCAAAAAGTAATGAACCGATTACAACGAAATTTGGTGAAGTGATAACTTATTACCCGGGTCAACATTTAGGATACTTTTTATTTCAGAAAAATCTTTCTTTCCCACGGGAGATCGCAATATTTGGTTTTATCGAGTCCTCCTTATAAACCTTCCGCTGGCTAAACCTTAAGACATACATCGAAACAATGTACTAAAAAATTGTAGGTCTTGAATAGGTCAACAGAAAAATCTGCAACAGTATATGTCTATCTCTTAAGGTACACTCGCAATACCTATTCTTATCTATACCTATAATAAAGCTGACTTAGTCAAATCGATGTGCGCGTTTCGCGCAAAAAGTACTGAACCGAATATAACTAAATTTTGTATAATGATAGCTTATCACTCGGTTCAAAATTTGGGATACCTTTTACTACAGATACATTTTTCGTTCCCGCGGGAAAACGCAATGACTGGTTCTATCGAGTCGTCCTTAGAAATTTATATGGCTAACGGTGGCTGAACCTTAAGAGATACATCAAAACAATGTACTAGAAAATTGTAGGTCTTAAAAAGTTATACAGGCAAGTTCGCAATATTATTTGTCTATCACCTAAGGTACATTCGCAATTACTATTTTTATTCATTACTCGCGACTCACTGACTTATCAACGTTCAGCTCGGTTCAGCAGTAAAACGTACCTAGAGACGAACCCGAACGCAGCGAGGGTGGGTCGCTAGTATTCTATAAATATATGATTGTAATATGCCTAATATGCGTTATTTTTAGTATCTCACCTATCCTAATTGTTTAAAACATAAATTGAATTTCATAAAGAGTACCGATGACCTACAGAAGTTTTACTTACGCGTGTACATATTCATACACGCACTCTTAATTTTTTTTTATGTCATATATTCACCCAAATCTAAGAAAGTATTGATGTTCAGATTTGACAAATAAATGAACATTTATCCACAATTGCAGACTGAAGCGCTACGAGACGGTGTGCTGGGCGGGCGCGGCGCCGCCCGTGCAGCTGGGCGAGGCGCCGCCGCCGCCGCCGCGCGACGCGCGCCGCGCCAAGGACCTCGTCAAGCAGCAGCTGGCTGACGGCATGCGACTCACGTTAGTCACTACCCAATACTTTTTTTTTTATATTGGTGAAGGTATTTACGCATACCACCTGTATACATGCAGGTTATGCCAGTACTACGCATTAAAACCCAACAGAGCCTCCCCCGTCTTAATGGGGCGTCGCAGAATCGATTACGCATTCGATTACAATGTCCAACCTACGTAATCAAAGGGTTGCTCCCTCGGTGCTTGATTGTCTTGGTTTCACGCCCGGCTCGATTGCCGTACACTATTGACCCCGCTACGATAAAGTGAACACACATCGGAGGAGACTCTATACCCATACTGCTCAACCTGCGTATTGTGTATAACGTAATCTCTTGAAAAACTAAGAGGATTGAAAATCTTGGGTCATGCGTATCTAATTTACGTATGTCATTAAATCTTTGACCGGCATGGTAGACAATGCTTCGCTTTCCCTTGCATTGAGACGATCTATCTCTAATAGTGACATGTTAAAAGCAAGGATTAAATTATAATAATAATCATAAATGAATGATATAAAATGTATGTATGTATGTGTATTCCAGTACGGGCGAAGTGCGGCGCGCGTTCGGGCTGTACCTGACGCACGTGCTGAAGCGCATCTCGTCGCCGGCCAACGAGCTGGGCGCGCAGCACGCCGCGCTCGTGCTGCGCTTCCTGCGCCGCGCCTCCGCCTCGCTGCGCATGCCTTACTATGTAAAGGTGGCGCATGCGCGTGACGCACGCACGCACACACACACACACACACACGTGTACAGTTACACGCACGCACACATGTAGAATCACACACACGCACGCACACACATGTAGAATCATTTACACACGCACACACACAATGTGTGAGAAACGTATTAGTGTACGAGTGCTAATAAGCATGTAGTGTAATAGGGTAACTAAGCAACAAGGCTGTCACATAAAAATATACAACCTCGTTGCTTAGTAACATTATTACATATGGTATCTATGGTACACAATCTCATTTAGTTTAGTGATTGCACTGGAGGTCCTGTAGTGTTTAGGTGTTTTTGTATTTCATTTGTTTTTATAATTCGATAAGATGGCTTTTAGATTAGACTGAAGAAATTAGCTATAGGGTCAAAAATTTGCTTAGAATTTATTGACATCGATTTATTTGACTCGAAAATGATTCGAACTTGCGACCTCGTGATTTGCAACTGTACATGTTAACCACGGAACTAATAACGCATCAAAACATACACATACGCACGTACAAAAACATGCATGCTCGCACATATACTATAGACATTTGTGTATTTATGGGCTTATATTAGAAAATTGAAATAACGCCAATTTTACATTGAACAAGGTTGCCTAATGAGATATGGTGAAGGGTTAACATATGAATATTTAATTATTCAAGCCCTTTTAAATGTATGTCTAACAGTTTAAAGTTTTGAGGATAAGTTGAAAAGAATTAAACAATGTTAGCTGCATGATAGGCTAATGTGAAACTTAGTACTAAACTTATATAAATGTGCTTATTTAACACCTTCTGGATAAAATCTAAGAAATTATGGATAATTTTTAAGAAATTAATTGTTAACTGACACGCCGACGTGCCCGCGATCCTCAACGGGATAAAATATATGTTGAAAATTATTTTAAGTTACTCTTTTAAAATCACGATTATCTTTATTTACTTAATACTAGCGACTCGGGTGCGTCTTTCGGCTTGAATAGTTTACGATGGCATTAAAGAGAAACATCCAAAGATTTTTTCTTTTTTTACACCAGAGACCAGGCGTATACAGAATAACCCACCAGAGTTTCATCACAATCGGGTCAATAGCTTAGGAATGCGTATATGACAAGCATACAATCATTTTTTTTTTATATAGCTTAGTTTTTAACAATTCTATATGTACGTAAAAACAATATACATATACGTGGTGTGATAAATGGCATTAAGTTATTAATTAAGAAATTTCTGCATTATTTAAATATATCGTAACCTAACAACCCTAGTGGTGGAAAAAAATATAAGTTTAGTTCCCCATAAATTCAGAATTGAAAAAAAAAGAATCTTAACGCAGTTTAACTAAGAGGATATCCATACTGACATTATAAATGTCAAAGTGTGCTTGCTTGTTTGTTTATTTGTCCGTCCTTCTTTCAAATCGAAACAGAATGACGGATTGACGTGATTTTTGTGCGGCCATAGCTAGTTGGAGGGCTGGAGAGTGACATACGCTACTTATTACCGCGTGAGATTATCTCATTCCCACGGGAAAATACATTATAATACAACCCACAACAACTCATCATATCTATGTATATATATTTCATACTAACGGTTACAATATCGCCGTCTCTCTCGCCCAGGGCCCGCCGGCCAAGATGTGCGACAAGGACAGGTGCGCCGTGGTCGCCAAGCAGCTGAACGACTTCCTGTACATGTACTACCGCGAGACCGACCTGTACACGGACAGCGAGGACCGCGAGGGCTGCGTGTCCAACATACACTTCGCACAGTTCCTGTATTCGGCTAGGTGCTACTAGTGATTGCAATCCGGCGTCATTTTCAGTCCGGCCGGATCCGACCGGATCCGGCCGGATCCGGTCGGATCCGGCCGGATTGATCAAATCAGGATGATTTTCGCTTTTCGGTTCAAAATGAACTGTTAGTAAGTTAATCAATTGTGATTGTACTTAATATAGGTAGTTTATAAAAAATAAAACATAGGTATATAAAAACAACTTTGACGCCTTGGTGACTTTGGATGGCCACGACAAACGCCTTTGCCGCGCCCACCACATTTCGATAGCTCTTATAAAAGTATTTCACTATAGATTATTTTGAATTGATTATAGAAGAGGAAGAAGATGATGACCTTTCAATTCGATACTATCTCAGTGTAGAAAAGGCCTCCACTCATCCAATTTTCATCAAAAAGTCGAAACAATGAAGGTTTCTACAATGTTATTAATTATAAAACAATATAAAAAATAAATTATAAAGCAATGGATGCCGAGACACCAGTGTAATTAAAATTTCATCATCTTCTTCAGTAAACGCCTCAACAGATGCCATTTTATGATTTTTTATTGAAAATACCTCAAAATACACGTGTGCGGCGGCGACACTGCGAACATGAGCGCGGCAGTAACGCTAGGGTCTAACGTCACAGTCGCAGCGACACTGACACGGCGTCAGTGACGCTGCGCTCGAATGTCGTTCCCTACATTTACATAGTGCATTAATCTGTCGCCCTGTCGCTTGCACTGTGTAAATGTAGGGAACGACATTCGGGCGCAGCGTCACTGACGGAAATACTTTTAAAAGAGCTGTCGAGATGTGGTGGGCGCGGCAAACGCTATACGATGATGGACGTCTGTCGTGGCCATCCAAAGTCACCAAGGCTTCACTGATACCAGTCAACTTACGCGGTGTCGGTAACGCTATAAACGCCGCATTATTGACGCTTGTTTCGAAAGTCTACCTTTAACAAGGTCGAATCTCTTCTGCACAGGGCCTCTACATGCAACATCTCTATTATTTTGCCAAAAATTGCGAGCACCGGATCCGGTCGCCGGATCCGGTATATTGGTACCGGATCCGGTGAACGTTTAATGATGCCGGATCCGCCGGATTACCGGATCCGGTTTTCCGGATTGCAATCCCTAGGTGCTACATACATACATACTTATATAATAATAACATTTTTTTTATTATAACTTTTTAGAGCATTTTACTGTACATGAAAATGGTACGTAAAAAATATAATTAAAGAGATATGACAAGGTGGCCTCACTAAAAACAATCTCTTACAGGCAACTGATAGAAAAGATACAAAAAAAAAGTAAAAAGACATTAACTTTATAGAAAAAGGATTTTTAATTATGCATTCTGGATAGGAATGAACTTAATTATTTTTTACAAGTTTCCGTGAAACAGGAGGAAGTCGTACATTTCTTGTTATGCGCTTGAAGTAGTATAGGTGATTCTTTCGTTTATGAACTATTTGCACAAAAAATCGCTCTTTTTCACTTTTACAATGTATAAAATACATCATTTTAAAACCATTTCAGCCAGTCAGCCAAACCCGCAACCACCCAAATATATTTGAATTTCTTGACCACAACCATCATAAATATCGAATAAATAATATAAAATCAATAAGATATTAAATGTACATTTGTTTTGTATATATAATTAAGTATATTTTTAATTTTCTTTATCTATATACGGGTATATAATATGAATCTAAGTCGAAATTGTACATTAAATTTTTTTTTGCAAAATCTTACTGCAATAGGCATTATTATCGATACATAGGCCGAATCTATAGTTTTTAGATTTTATATCTGTCTGTCTGTGACCGCATCACGAGAAAACCACTGGACAGATTTTGATGATATTTGATATTATGATAGCTGATTATCCGGGTCAACATATAGGATACTTTTTAGTGCGGGAAAATATCTCATCTCCGAGCTAAACTTTAAAACGTAACTAGGGATGAACCCGAGGGAGGGTAAGTAGCTACTTGTAAATAAATTTAAAACTAATAAAAATCCATTGCGTGCAGCGAGGCGGACCTGGAGGACGTGCTGCTGCTGCTGCTGCGCACGGAGAACTACGTGGCGACGTTCCTGGGCGACGGGCGCAGCGCGCTGTGCGTGGACGTGCCGCCCGCGCGCCGCGCGCCCGCCGCGCCCGCCGCCGCGCCGCCGCGCCACACGCTGCTGCAGCACCTCGCGCGCCTCGCGCACCTCAACTGCCGCAGATACAGGTGCCTACACACTACACTATACTACACTACGCTATACTACACACTATACTATGCTACGCTATACTACACACTATACTATGCTACACTATATTATGCTACACTATACTATGATAAACTATACTATGATAAACTATACTATTGTATTGTTGGGTTGAAAGCCAGGTAATAATTAGACTACGACTTTAGCGAAGCGTGTTTGTTGAATAGCCTCATCAGTCATTTTAACCTAAGTAACATCTTATATATAAAGCTCGGCGCACATTACTATTTTACACTAAATTATACTTTGTTATGCTACTCTATGTTATACTCTTTTATGTAATGTCTCTGAAGGTCCTTCATGGGGTTCTTCCGATCGTTAAACAGCAGAGGACTGTGATACTTACTAAAACCCAAAGCCGAACCCTATCGCCGTAGTGAAATGCATACCACGTGCATAAGTACAGATGATTGTGATAGGGAGGTTCCTAATGTGTCGCTTGGCTTTACATCTGGCTGGATTACCAGACACTAATGAGTGACACACACCTGGGAAAACTCACTGTACTACACTAACAATTTAAGTGGAGAATATTTAATCTAATAAAATATAAATCTTTTTCTTCTTCGTCTTAACGACCGTTTATATTTATACATTTCAGACCCGAAACAGAAACTTCTAGTCGTTCAGAGCCCGAAGAGCAATCCGCGGACAGCCCGCCCTTCTCTAACTCGGACGTCGTCATCAAGGACTCGCTCAAGCAGGAGAAGCCGCAGAATGTCGCGCTCAAATACGCACGTTCATAGCGTATATTCATACTCACCTAAAGGTTTAATCGATCATCCAATCAATCGTTCAACCATTCAACCGTTCAATTGTTCATTCATTCAATCCGGCCAAAAACACAGATGTGACGTTTTCTATCTGACTTTTACAGTCTCTGATATGAAATCCAAAATTCGGACAAGTAGGCTTAATACAATTAATATTTATTTACAATTTAAATGTCACATCGTATGTATTTAAAGGAACCAGTCCAATTGTTGAAACAGACATCGACAATCAAACAAAATTTGCTATTTTTACATTGCATACACGATACAGTCCTCTTTTTTACTTGTACATTAATACTCAATAATTCTTACATAAACTTAGAGGAATGGACTAAGCATTAGTCTAATAGGCTATTTGACTGGTAACCGTCTCATTATTTAGTGGCATCGATCAAAACAATACTAGATACACGATCAGCGACAAAAAATGTCCTCAACGAATGAGCGCTCATTTAAACATTTGAGCGCGCTTTAATTTTTTTTTTTTTTGACAACAACTTTAAGCATTGCATTTAAGGTTCAATTAACATTGTTATATATTTATTGCAACTAGATTAATTACCTTTGTACAATTGGTGACAGTTTTAAGAGAACTTTTGCATGGGATTGTGTATCTAGTAGTTTTTTGATGGATGTTTTGTGGTGTTTATTGAGCCCACAAAAAGTTTGTTTTTAATACCTATAAGTATTTCTTTCAAAAATAGCAATTAAAAAAGTACAATTTAAATAGACCGCCGAAATACTTTTTTGCGCAACATGGCGTCAGTGACGTCACAGGGAAGTGTCATAAACAATCAAGCGTCATACACAGGTTGAGTTGAGTTTATTTTTGTTATTATTTATTATTATTTAATAAAGAAAATGTACAAATGGTGTTTAGTGTCAAATAAGAGAAAATAGGAACAGCAATGACGGTATGACAATACGCATTTACAGGCACTATGTTTGACAGTTTACTGCTCTGTGACGTCATTGTATATCAGATCCAGGTCATTTTAGATCACGTGGTAACAGAGAGAAATAAATTAAGTTTTTAGGGGCTTTTTTGAATATTTCATAAAAGAAAATTTTTTTCGTTTAATTAATATGTATCTCTTTGAAAATCCCAAATCTATGCGGATGTCAATAAATAAATATTTTTCACATTATCAAATAGCCTATTAGTGGTTTGTGAAAAGTGAAAGCGAATATTGTGTCTCTTTCCTGTATGCCAGTTTAGAATTCTAGTGAATAAGAATTTTAAAAAGAACCTACTGATGGCTTTGTTGGCTAATACAGACATGTTCTGACTCACTAAGCTGGATAGCTAAAAACTCTGTCCGATCATTCCTCTATGTTTACATTCTAAACTATCTCATAATAAATGCCACAATAAAAATATCCATATAAAAGATATAAAAGAGAAAAAAATACCAAAAATAGTGTTCTAACTAAAGCGAAGTTCACATCTGTAGATCGTAGACTCGCACTGAAGCACAATATTTTAATACAACACGGCAATAAATTCAACGTTATTAATAAAATATAGTTATAACCAGCTGTTAGCTTTACAGCTATAGTCATTTGAATATAATAGTTACCAAAAATAGCGAATAAGTCACACAACCCCAGTCTAAAGCTTTGTACCACAACAATAAATAATAATATATTAAATAAATAATAATTCCTAAATGAATCCCCCTTTTTTGACATAATCAACCATTTTTAATAAAACAAATCTTTTTGGTTTTTGAGACGTCTAAAACCTTAGTCTCTCCCGTGACCGTGATTGCTGTAAAGCATTCGGAACGTCGGGAACGAAAAATCGATAGTTTTATTTAAAATGTCAAATATTCGCGTAAATCTAAGAAAGTGTTATATTCAAACATTATAATATGATCTTGTGTGAAATTTCATTTGGTCTCATGATTTCGTCAATATTTAAATTACAGAATATATTTATACTGCTATAATATATTTTTATAGTTAAGAATTATTGGATCTGTTGAAATTTTTGCATGTGTTCTTAACGTAGTTAACATTAAGAAACAACAAGAAATTTTTAATTATGCATTCCAAGTTGGCAAAATAATAATTATTATAATTATTTTTAATTAATTATTCGCAAGAATACAGTATTGTGATGATTTTCCTCATAAAATTCTGTACGTAATTTCTCTTTTGGGGCCGTTCGTAAAATACGTTCGCATAAAATACAACGGGGGGAGGGGGGTCTTTCTGAGTGTGTCAAGGGGGGACGGGGGGTCTACGGCAACGTGACGTTCACCGTTCACATTATTTAGTTTTTTTTGTGATGAAATATTTATAAGGGGGTCACAGAAAGTGTGACACAGCGTGACAATAGAGGGGGGGTCAAAAAAAGATGATTTTAGCGTGACGTATTTTATGAATGGCCCCTTTGGAAACTATAGAGAACTAAAATCATCATCTTCACACAAAAGTCATTAAATGCAGGCAATGGGAATAGAAAAATATTCGATGAATCGCATTTTCCCCCCTCAACATTTCCAGTGTTTACTTAAATAATTCCTTTAATTAATAGTATCGATATTTATATATAAAAAGTTCCTTGTTAGCTTATTTGCTATAATTTGAATTGAAAACGAATTATATATAATGTATTGTAGTGTTTTTATTCAAACTTAAAATTAAAATATGTTACAGCATCGATCAAAGAAGTACTTGATACACAATCAGCGATAGAAAATGTCCTCACCGAATGAGCGCTCATTTGAACATTTGGGCGCGCTTCTAATTTATTTATTTTTTTGTAAAAACAACTTTAACTATTGCGTTTAAGGTTCAGTTTACATCGTTGTATATATATTTCAACTAGAACAATTACCTAAACACAATTGGTGACAGTTTTAAGGTAACTTTTGCATGGGATTGTGTATCTAGTACTTTTTTTTAATCGACGTGTGACAGTGATAATTTGCCAATTTATTGAAAATGTCGTGTCCCACTGAGGTCGGAATCGTTTGTAAGAAATAAATAATTATAATGTGATTCGTATCGTACCTTTGATAGAATAATTGAATTGAAATAAAATTAAATTAAACTTTATTCAAATAGATTCGTTATAAGCACTTTTTTACGATATTTTATGATATAATTAGGATATTAGCTATTCTAAAAAATTTTGCGCTTTTTTTTTTGCGAATCGCTATGTAACTGCAATAGATTTTATTTAACAATAATGCATATATTAAATATAAAAAATTATATATTTTCTAAATTAAATTAAAAATTATGTCATTTGAAGAATAATCGTTCATTTATTCTATCAATGGTAAGAATTAAATTCGAAATGACGTGTGGCAACACCTTTTTAAAAGGTCCCAAAAACTCGTAAGGCCTTGAAATTGTACAAAATATCACATAATAGAGAATTAACGTTTTTATCAGTAGCAGTTATTCGTGAGAACCAAAGATATTTACAGTTTACTGTAACCCCTATTTAAAAACTCCAATAAGATCTCAACAAAAACCACATAGAAACCAGTAAACATTTATTGGTTTCTATGTGACTTTTATTGGTTTCTACGTGGTTTTTGTCGCTTTTGATGTGATCCTATTGGCGGTTTTCAATAGGGACTGCGTGTATGATGTAGGCTGTTGACGACTGAGGTGTAGCTGTAGAGGCGATGTACCGTCACAGTGCGAAAATTTTCAATTATTAAAATTTTTCTTTTTTTTTTTTGTTCACAATTTCATGGATTTTAATTTTTTTGCTCGGAATTCTTTTTTAAAAATAAAGTAGCCTAAGTTACTATTTATAACATCAGTTATCTGCCAGTGGAAGTTCCTTAAAAATAGGTCCATCCGTTTCGAAGATTAGCCGGAACATACAGACAGACAAAAAAAAATGATTTTTCCTTATTAGTGTTGTATATAGTTTCATATGCATTTAGTAAAAAGTTGTTAAATTAACATTACAGACAGACACTTCAATTTTATTTATCTGTATAGATTATACTATAATTATGTTTTCAAGTACCCATGAATATACAGCAGTTCTACAAATCAAAGTTAACATTTTCATCACTTATATTTAATTTCATGATAAACTTGGTTATTTAATTTAAAATAAAAAAAAAACAGTAGACTACATTATCATTCATAATAACCATAATAATATATTAAAATAATAATAAAAATTCTTTCTTTTTATTAGTTACAAAAAGTGAGTAATGTATATTTCAAACTCCAAACATATTCTGAGAAAGGCAAAATGTTCATCATCATTAGGATAGTATTACCATATCGCCTGCCGGTGAATGTGAGGTCTGTGACGGTATTGACGCCGTATTTAAAGTTAACGTACGAGTAGACTGAGCTAGCGGTAGTCGTGTACTTAATTTAATACTAATATATGTCTCGTTCGTTAGTCATTACATTTACATATAATATAATAACGGAGCTTGAACACAAACTATGGATATAGGCTTAGGATCTTCGTCTTCTGAACTCTTGCCCTGATTGCTTGAGCTTAGGTTTTATTATAATTTCTGAATTGAGAGTGAATTTTTATGTTGTTACAATTTAATTTTAAAATTTTCGACGCATGTAAGGAATAACGTTGTAACTCAGTTTTTGGCAAATTGAACGTAAAAATAAAATACTAAAATTATAATAATAGTTACAATGTTGTTCCTCGCAGCTGTCGTTATATAAAAATGTCATGTATGTCTGTATGTATAATTTTTAATTTCATGTTAGTGATCGGTACACGATGCTAGTCGATGACATTGAAGAATGTGGAACCTTTTTTTAACATTATAAATTAAATTTATTTATTACTATTATTTAATGTCCAGGCATTGACTTTAATTAAGCACAGTTTTTATATTTTTTAGTCACCAAAGTATTGTTGGCAGCTCAGCTGGTTTCAGATTTTTATATAATTTTTTTGAAAGTAAGTTTCTTCCTTTTCATTTAACCAGTATTTAAATTGAATATGGCTTAAATTCAAATATAAATACTATGTTAATTTAATTTTGATTTTAGAAATAACGCATTTTCCTATTTAATTTACTGTAGCGTTATTTCCCTTTAATGGAAAGCTAGGTGATAATTAATGAGAGTTTTTATATTTGGCACGTAGTCTTAAGTAGTGCCATAGCAATACAAGGCAGTGTTCAAATCGTACGCTTCGGTGACATCAGTTTCGTTGAAATGAAGCTTCGCTTGAGTACAAAGTGTGATAACTTTTAGTGAATTCCCTAAGCAATTTTAATCTCTGTGAAATTATATTTTCAATATGCTGAAATAAATCATAAAATTATATATTACTTTTATTTGTCCCGTCTCCATATATGTAGGTACATATAAAAATAATATACGCGACATTAGCGAAGGAAAGGGCCCCCAAACGGCACTCCTAGAAGCCATTGAACATAAGAATTGAATTGAATTAAATATAATGTTACGCGCCGCTAATTCAGTCGAATATATCAAACATAGAACCTCTGTGGTGTTTGTCTACGCAGGTGCCGGGCTGGCAGGAAAAGTATGACGACGAATATATTTGACGTTTGGGCGGGACGTATGATTTTCTGTTGAGTTTATAAATTACTGACAATATAACGATTAAAACAGGAAAAGTGTTTCACTGTTTTACAATAATAATGCCCTACTGACCTATTTCGGTCACGGCAATCAATATCACTAAGTCAATAGATGTATTATAGTGCAAAAGTATATATATTATATGCGCATGTATAAATTGCACTTTACATTCCTTGTCGGATAATTACACTTGGCTCCTAGTACTCGAACCCAGAACCAGGCCAAACATGTCGTTATGTAACATAATTCATTAGCCATCTATTACACGACTCTCCCTAGAATTATAAGGAATAACATATAATAAAACTGTAGAGGTCGAATGTCTGTATACAGAAAAAATGCTAAAAACCGAGTCAGAGGCATGAAGAAGAGAAATAGAACAAATCCAGTTTTTTTTGTTTTTATTTGTACGGGCTAATCTCCGAACCTGTGTGACCGATTTAAATGAAATTTTGTATGGTGGTACCTTATATCCCCGGTTAACATTTTAGATACTTTTCATTCCAGAAAATTATAGAGTTCCCGTGGGATAGTCAAAAAACTAAAGTAACTTATTAGTACAAAAAACGACTGATTGGATTTTAATGAAACTTTACAATAATATAGTTCACACATCAAATTAATAAATAGCCTACTTTTTATCTCGGAAAAATGTACGGTTCCGTTTTTGTCTAGAGGCGAACCCGAGCGAAGCGAGGGTGAGCCGCTAGTAAGGAATATAAATCCAGTTTTAACAAATTAGTGAAACGTTCAATATGTTGTAAATATGTAATTAAAATTTAATATATATAACAAAAAAAAATAAAAATCACTATTCTTAAGTTTTTGTACCCGTCTCGTACGTTTGACTTGGCGGGAGCGTCATCGTGAACCTAGGTTTTAATATTTGAATCATTAATTATCCTCGTTTCTTTTATTAACTCCTCGCGGACCGCGAGCACACCGGTGTGCTAGATAACAATTGAATTCTCGGAAATTCGCACGGATTTCTTAGAATTTGTCCGGGAGGGATTAATTTGAAACATTTTATAATATTTTTCGATTTAAGACAATTTTAGTTTTTAAAATAAATATAACATTGCTAGGTAATTTCCATTAAAACCTTGTTTAAACCAGTTAATTAAAATCATTCTTGAAACTTTTTCCTTATTTAGTTAATAAGTAGGTACATAATATTTGGCGAACCACCGGAGAATTAAATATTCAGTATAAAAAAATAGTATTCTATTGAAAAAAGGAGGAAAGAAAAAACATTTTAAAATTGACAATCATTTATTTTCAACATGACACAACTTTACGCACTCGATCCTGCAAGGAGCTGTGCTGTTCTCATCCAAACTCCATGTACATGAGTTTTCCAGAGAAGCGACGCCACTTCAGCCCGGCGCCCACGCCCTGTCAAATACAAAAAAAAATATAATAAAACTATCAAAAACCAGGGGCCTATCGGTCAAATCGATTCAATCGCTAAAACAATTTTTCCTTTAATTGTTAAGATGCAAAATTTTACGAGAAAAAAGTAACGTTACGTTAAAACCGCCCTGGCGTTAGCGATATGCTTGCATCGTTTGTGTAAACGGCCAGTATACAGTTCCTTTACAGTACGTAGACTAATGTCGCATAGTTTAGCGCTCAGGAGTGGAGTCTAGAGTAGAATAGTTAACAAGTAATGTTAGGGAATCGTGTGTGAGGAGCGGTCGGTCGCTCGCCGCAACGTGTCCGTCTACAACCGTACTTACGATTAAGTTGTAACGCCGTAACGTTTCGCAATCCTGTCTTCAGCCGGCGTCGCCTAACGCGTCCGTGTCCGCGAGAACGTGCATGCCGCTATTGCATCGACTAACGCCGCCCTCTCGCACGGCCGCTACTAACGTCTGAAAGGACCTCGCACGCACTCGTCGGTCGCCTCGGCCGCGGCCCACCGACCGTACTGTTCCACCTAACGGCCGTCAGACGTCGGTGCACCGGCTAACGGCTAATCGATAGCACTCAACGGTAATAATTATCTATATCGATAGAGAAATATTCTATATTCGCAATAATCGTCGCCCGCGAGTTCGGGCTTCGGAGGCCTGCAAGTCAATCACATGTTAAAATGGGAGCCGCAACCGGGGGACCAAGCGGTGGCAGGTTGCCGGGACGAGGGGACGTGGGGGACAGAGGGGGGAGGAGGGGGAGGCGGGACGCATGCCATCGGGGTAGTCGGGTGCGAGTAAAAGAAATACGTTCCAAAAAAGGAATTTAATCTAAAAGAAAAATATACATCTTAATCACCTTACAATTAGACTTATCGTTAAAACGCAATCATTCACATAATTATAATCGCAGTTTATTGCTGAGATATGTCAACAGCGACCGATATCGGATAAAATAAAAATTAGCCGTCACTTGATACCCATTTATTCATTAACATTAACGTCGTCTTATCAAAGTGTTATCTCGCAAGGGGCCGTGCTACTGCTAAGCTAGCCGCGCGCCGCTAGTAGCGCCGCGGCACGTCCCGCGCGCCGCGCGCCGCGCCGCCGCCGCCGCTACACAACAACACGCCGTCACTGCGCGCCCTCGCCGCCGCCCCGCCCCTCCCTGCCCGCCCACCCCCCACCCCCACACCTACCACTACTACGCGCACTTCAAACATACAGATATCAGATGGCAAGACCATGTAAATGCATCGAGTTGTCCGCAAACATTAACGGGGATCCCCTTGAACCCAGGTGGCAGGGGGCACGGGGCGGGCGGCGCGAGCGACGGCGAGGCGACGCCAGTGAATGTACATTTCATATAAATACTGTATAAAGTTGTCACCTTGTTCGCAATGTCCGTATCGTTATTAGCTGCATTGCAAAAATTTTTGATTCAATTCAAATCTTTCACATTCAACAAAACAAGAACAGAAATGATTGTCATTATTGACTTATTGAATGACTCATAGGTATCAAACCGATTGACCCTAGCAACCAGAGAGTAGTGCACTGCTACAATTCCGAGAACATTGTCCTTGTTTCAACTACCTACTATAATTTATTATGCATATTTGAAGAAACTAAAAACATTTTTCCCATTCATATATATTACTGGCTATGTAGCATTTTCGCTAAATAATTACTTTATATTTATTATTTCTAAATTTACTTTTGAAACTCCAGAATAGATGCACAGATAAAAACAAACTTTTTGTGATGAAATAATGTCATAAAATGCAATGATAAATCTAGGAATATATAATTTTCACACAAAATAAACATAAGTAAGAGTAAATTGACTAAATTTAAATTACATTACATATTCCTAGTGTAACATAAAAAAATCTCTCTGGTTGCTGACGTTATAAGTTGATCCTTACCGTCCCATGGGAGGGTATTGCTGCGCATAGGGGTCTCTGTCATAACCTCCCGCAGCTCCTGCAGCTCCACGCCTGCAAATATTACATTTTATTACTCTTACAACATTAACATCAGTAATTAACTATAAATATTTACATAAGTAATCAGATGTTAATGATTATGAAATTAACTTACATAGGTGGTGGTGTCCTCCTGCTGTACATGTCACCGTTGCCCATGGGGGCGGCACGAGGAGGCGCCCTATCATAGCCCGAGGACATAGGCATTGGTCCTCCTCGCATTGGGGCTCTTCGGTCCATCATGTCCCTTTCATCTGGGTACATGGGAGCTCGTCTGTCGTCGGGATACATGGCAGCCATATCGTCAACTGGGGCACCGTACCCGCGTCTGTCATCAGGGTACATCGGTGGAGGTGCACCATACTGATCACGGGCGCCGCGGCCGTCCATTAGAGCAAATCCGCGACGATCTTCGCCGCCGTAACCATTGTAGCGATCGTCATATCCGCCGCCCATCGGTGGTCTCTCTAAGGTACGGTCATAGGGAGCCCCTCCACCCATGCCGTTTCGCATCGGCATACCACCGCCACCCATCGGTGGTCCACGCATGTCTGCGCCACGCATTGGACCCATTGGACGAGAATCACGCATATGCGGATAAGGAGCATCCCGAGGTCCACCGGGTCCACCTCGCATCGGACCACCTCCTCTACGATCCATCGCACCCCTCATACCACCACGCATTCCACCTCTACCGCCACCACTACGTTGGCCACGTTCCTTTATTCTTCCTTTTTCCACGGTTATAACGCCGCCATTGAAAGATGTATTGTTTAGTGCTCGGATAGCGGCTACAGCTTGATCCTCTGTCTGCATGTGTACGAAGCCACATCTGTTCATGATGTCACATTCTGTTACTACTCCAAAACGTTCAAACAACTTTCGTAATTCCTCTGGCTTCGAACCTTGAGGTAAGCTTCCCACGAACACCTTCGTTTGCTGAAATACGACATAATCATATGAAACCTTTAATGTTTACGTAACACATAAATAAAAGTAGAAATATCTTACGTACCGCCACCATGTTGTAAAGATTATTGTATTTGTATTTGTTTTTGTCACTTATTATTTGCACGTGCACTGAGTAACCCGCCTATCCCGCTTATTTTTCTAACAAAATGGCGGGGCTAAAGTAACGCTAAAAAGCCGGAATGACGCCGTGATGTCATTAATAGTCTATGGTACGAATTGATTATTACCTATAAAGGTAGAGTAGTCACTGAAAAATATTTTTTGCTAAAACAATGCGATTTAAGAATAATTCCTTATTACAAAGAAGCCTCTTTGTAGCCTTAAAAATATTATATTCTTTGAATTTATTCCAGTTATTTCCGAACTTTTATATATTTAAGTTGTACAATACCTTTTAAATAAACTGCATAAAACTTTCGAAGAAATAGTTTTAAGATTTCAGTAAATTAATCAAAATATAGTTACGTTATTTATTATAAAGTATTATACTTATTTTATTATCATCATGCAACCTTGTAAAATAATTAATAATAGTTTGGTACATAAAATCAAAGAGTGAATTGAACATTGATATACAAAACTATATCAATGGAATTGAAGTAATAAAACGATTGTCCTTACACATTTAGTAAAATTTTCAAGTATTGTTTTACATTTTGTAAAAAATCCCCGTGTAAAATTATAATTATAATTAGGATTTCCTGCTAATGTATGATATAAAATGTATTTTTTTTTACATAGTAAAGTAGGTGGTATCCACAGATACGCTGCTTGCCTCTATTTAGCTATGGTTATTTTCGGAATAGTTATCCATGTTCGGACCAGTGTTCGCAACCGTACGATAATTATCGTACATGTACGATAATTTCATGACTGCGTACGATGTACGATAATACATTGCAAATGTACGATAATTTGTGAAGATGGGATGGGTTAAAATTTTTGTCAGGATTAGGTAATGTTTTATAAAGAAAAGTGTTTGATTATGCATTTTAAGTATTTAGAATTTGTAATAAGGGAAAAAATGAAAATAGTCCCTTTTTTTTTTTGCTCTCCCGTATGCAGTGTTCGTAACCATAGGATTAGAATTTGTAATGTGTGTTGTTTTTTTTTTTTTTGCTCTTTCGTTTGCAGAGTTCGCAACCGAATAGTCCTTTTTTTTTTTTGCTCTTCCGCTCGTACTAGGTACAAACACTTTCAGGTTGCTGACCGTTCAGTTGACCTGAGAGAATCGGTTATTAAAAATTGGTTATAAGGGAAAAATATCGATTTGTATAAAACTCGACTATTTTTGCACATCCCTAATAAGTACGATAATTTTGGTCCATGTACGATAATTTTACGGCCCTAGGTACGATAATTGCCTGACTTCAGGTTGTGAACACTGGTTCGGACATGGTTCGGACCATGGATGACAAAAGTTCGGACTTCGGAATCATCAGCTGGGTTCTAATTATTTTAACATCTGTACACATACAAACACAAAACTTTGTATTAAACTATTTGTTAAACTATTTGTCTTTCTGATCTTCTGTCAGGATTATCAAAACGCAGGCAATTCAGAAGATATGTATATGAATCTGTATTTCAAAATAACGCATCTGTACATTTTGCGGCCAGTACCGTCAGTCGTAAACAACAGCTCACAATTCTCAAGCACAAGGACTGTGATCTGTTGTTCATTTGAATAAGGCGGAATATAGGAGACATTCCAGGAAAGCGTTTAGTTCAATTTCGTCTGTTTCATGCAATTCATTATTTCAACAACCTCAGAATCTGATTTGCAGTCGTGTTCTAACCATATCGCTATAATTTCTTCGTGCTGTAGCCAGCACCAGATAAAGGGGTCGTGTTGACCATCGTTTTTCCGTAACAAGACAACTTTCAATATCATTTGGCCTTGCCCGTTTTGTGCGTGAAGACTCTGGTTGAATCATTGATTAGACTGTAAATAAATGATTAAACAAATATAAAATGAAAAATGGGAAAACAAAAAAACTTACGTAAGTACCGAGAGTGGTCTCATAGACCACTCGCAATCTCATAAAAGCCTTAACTTACCGATAACACGCGTGCCAACATTGCCACTCTCCATGAATACTCCCGGGCGATTGCTAGAGAGGTAGATGGAAGCGCGGGATAATACAACTAACGTTAACACAGGTAACTCGGAATCACAAACGATCAAAGTGTCTGTCAGATCACACGTAGATACATAAAGGTTAATGAGTCTTACCCGTTGTATTTCGTAAATAAGATTTATGAACTTTTGCCGACCCGAGTTACCTTATTTTTTTATTGCAGACATCGACTTTGTATGAGTTGGGCATATGATTCCCTCACAGAAATAGCGTATAGATTAGATAATCTGAATTTTTTACCAGTCACCATTTTCATCCAGTTCACAACTGATAACCTCTTTAAATAAATCAATGTTAAATTGAAATAAAAAAAAACTAGGATTTGAAAGACCCCGCGGCTTTGAAAGACGCGACGGGTGGATGGTTAATTAGGACCATGTGGTCCTAATTATTTTTAGTACACAAAATTAATAGGTTTGTTACATGTGTTGCCTAGAGAAGAACCGCTGATGTCGCGTATCGTCACGAGTCGCCGCTACGCGTGTGCCCCCAAATTAAGTCTGCATCAGCATTTCGGTATCTTATACATTCGGATTGTAATAGTTAATATGTATTCAATATGTGTCTCTAATATCGATCACTATTGTTTAATAGTATTAGGTTTAAATGTAATATTTCTATTTCAAAGTAGGTAATTTTCATTAAACTTTAGTAAAGACATTGATTTTTTGAGTCTCCCCGCTGTCATAAACGTAATTGGTTCTTTATTCAAAAATACTTATATACATAAAAAAATGGTAATTGGTATACTAAAATTAAAAAAAAGAAACATATCTTTCATACACTTTGTTTTTTCAATTCACTTTTCTTCAACACATTATATAAAACATTGTTTATGTAAATAATAAATATGTTTATATTTTACTATTTATTATCTTTGTAAGTATTAATTTTCTTTAATTAATCTTTCCTTACATATTTCTCAGACTAAAAGAAAAGGTGTCTAACACAGACACTGTATAAAGTGTCATAGTAGGTACTCTTATTTAACACGTACTAACCAAATACCTCCTTGTAAAGAGTGTAGAAATAAGAAAAACAAAATTATTGAAATGTATATTTATTCACAATAAAGTTTTTGGATAGCAGAAGAATACTTCTGTACAAATATGTTAAGTGGTGTCATAATAAAAAGGACACCGTAAGTAATTAATAGACAAAGTTAAACTGTAAACAATATTAGTTAACTAGTGTTATGATAAAACAACTGATAGAAAATTAACGTATTTTTCAAATAAAACAGAGTATGTTCAAAGTGATAAGTGGTTGTTACAAAGCAGGTCTTAATGTATGAGTTTCTTTACATAACACGCGTTAGATTTTCTCATAATAATAAGAACTTGATACACTCGAATTATAATCATATCATATACATTTTAATATTTTATTAAATGTACACTTAATTAAACAAAATGTATTATTACAAAATTTTATCACATTGATATAATATCTTATAAAATAAGAAAAAAAATATATTAAAATCACTAAGTGGAAATATTTTAGAGTGAGCAATAGAGTACTTTTTTCTCCTGCTTCTCCTATTCGATATAATATGCGCATACCTCACGGCTCTAACTGGGAAATTGGCAAGTTTATGTTCTATAACCACGAACTATAATCGCAGTGATCTATCCTTACCCCCTTGAGGACCGCGTACACGCCAGCGTGTACGATAACAATTGAATTCTCGGAATTTCGCACGGATTTCTTAGAAATTATCCTGGAGAGACTACTGTGTACAACATTCAATTCAATTTGTTACATGGCTTTTAGGCGTGCCATTTGGGTATAGATTATTTCGCCAATGTCGTGTAGAGGTACAAGATTCGATATAGTTCAGGGAAATATACATCTGTACTATGACGGTCCATTATTTCGAAATACATTTACATCTGCATACAAGTGAGGCTGTCACCCTGATATTTAAAAAAATATAGCATGCTTACATATATTTTAGCTAAAATATACATTTTATTTTGTTAACATTAAACGTAGACGGAATATTATTAATAAAATGATAGATTATTTTTTTATTTCAACATATAAAATATTTATATATTATGATGGAGGTCATAATGATAATAATAATCTGTGGTTAAAACTATAACATCAACCTTGACATAAAAAAATATATTGAACGCTCAACGCGCGTAAATTAAATTAATGGTGGTAAGATTTCTACAAATTATTAAATTCAATAATAATTATTAAGTCATTATAAAATGTTGCTATTTTATTTTATTTGATATAAAGAATGTGGCCAAAATAATATATTTATATAGATTTTGGTATTCTTGTCGGCCTGTTCGGATGCAGATTTTATTAATTTCGAACAACAAAAACTGATAATTGATTAAATAGATATTGCATAGTGCATACTCAAATGCAATACAGGTCCCATGGTGATAAAGTATGAAAAGTACGCGCAAAAAATGTCCCTTGCCTCTGACTTTACGTATGCTATATTCCTAAAAAATAATATCTAAAGCAACTATTATATTCTATTTAGTACATTAATCGAAACATTAACAATCATTATTTACTTTAGCCTAATTAGTCTCACAAAAAATAAAAAATATACCTAGTTAAATCTTAACAAATGTCATCTCAATGAATCTAAATAAAGGGACGCATTATTAATTGATCTTAATAATTTAGCCACTTCATATTTTATCGAAGTTTTTACAAATTCGGCGACATTATAATTGACAACAGTACCGCAATCTTGTGCAGTGCAATTAAAAACGTCTAATAATTTTAAAGTAATTTTTTCGGGGTCATTGTGATGAATAGCTTTGGGGGACACGCGTTTGGCTTTTTTGTATAAATTGTCCGCTGCAATCGTTAAGTTGATGGATACGATGTCATTGCTTCTCCTCACTTCGTTTCGCGCCATTCGGCCTAGCAAATAGCCTGGAAACATTAAGATAAATTAATGATGGGAAGTTAGCTTTGCTGATATTAAAAGAAATATGTTGGAGCAGTAAAATTTAAAGTATCCCCCCCAACGTGCGTAAACCTTGTCGTGGTGGACGCTTCTTAGCGTCCGACAGTTCAACCGGGCGCGAAGCTAAGAAACACTCAGGGAGGTGGTCCTCTTCGGTGGGCGGTGTACCATGCGGGTTGCTCTTGGTACTTCTCTGATAGCAGAGTGGACTATGGACCAACCCCACGGTTGTTGTGGTCTGCTTCGGCAGACCTGCCGTCAGTGCGTCGGAGTTAAGTGCGTAAGCGATCCTGCGAGGCCCCATTAAGACGGAGGGGGTATTAGTGGGTAGTACTGGCATTTTTAGCCGATGAGTCCCACATAACCACCGTATGTCTACAGGTGGTATACGTAAATGCATTTCCCAACATAAAAATAAAGTAGAATGTAAAATATAAATAATAATAATAAATAGATAATATGTTGGGACACTAACACACAGCACCATTTAGTTCCATGGTAAGCTACGAGACTTGTGTTATGGATACTAGATAGTTGATACTAGAGATGAAACGGATATCCGCTAACTATCCGGTATTCGGCCTTATTCTACCATCTGGCCGGATACCGAATATTTAAAAACTGCGATTCTTTTCTTTAATGAATTGCAAGAAAAAGAACCCGTGAGTGCTTCGAGTTAATGGTCCCCCAACTATAAGGGTTGCAAAGTGACTGAGCAAGTAAACAATTGACTTTCTCTAATCACTAATAGCCCGGTCAATATAGACATTAAGGGTCTCTGCCCACTACACCGTCTCATACCATGACCGTGCTATGAACGTATCAGGCACGGAAACGAGCACGGCACGGACTACTATGCCCACTAGACCGAATCAACAGCGTATCATGCCCGTACATAACGGTTATAGCGACCGTAGCATCCGCGTATCATCCGCGTATCAACCGCGTATCAACCG
The DNA here is from genome assembly GCA_905404265.1 of Fabriciana adippe. Taxonomy (NCBI): domain Eukaryota; kingdom Metazoa; phylum Arthropoda; class Insecta; order Lepidoptera; family Nymphalidae; genus Fabriciana; species Fabriciana adippe. The sequence goes on along the minus strand of FR990000.1, from coordinate 13,104,014 downwards.
CCTATCATTCGCGTATCAACCGCGTATCAACCGCGTATCATCCGCGTGTCATATCCGTATGGTTCCCGTTTTAGTATTACCTGTTGTTTCTAGATAAATATCACTAATATTGAAGTATTAGTTACAATATTATAATATTGCCAGACGAATATATTAATATTACCTAATCCTGAGAAATATCGGTACTAACCCATCTTTAATAACAATTATCGCCCATCTTAACAAGACAAGCGGCAATACGTAACGGGCTTAGAACGGTCATCATACGCGATTATAACGGTCATCATACGCGTTTATAACCCGTATGCACACCGGCACCGTGCACGGCACGCGACGGTGCCGGTCGGTGACGGAACGGTCTCTTGGGCAGAGTCTCATACATTTCAATACAAAGAATATTTTTTTGCCTGACACGCTCCTAGCACGGTCATGATATGAGACGGGGTAGTGGGCAGACTCCTTTAAAATAACAAAAATTCCCGGAAAGCCAAATATTGATGGAGAGCTAGCATTTACCATTAATACAATTACAAATAAAGTTTTAAAAAACCCTATCGATCCTATGTGTGCTACAAAAGTTATTCGGGGCAAAGGTCAAAATTTGAGGTTTTTTGGATTTTCCTCGAAAACGGTAAGTTTTACCAAAAAAACCTCAAACCAAAGTTGTAGATCTTAAAATTCTCTACAAAAATGGTTCTTATAATTTTTTTCCAAGAGTTACCATTCATGACATACATATCTCGATTCTAAGAGTCACATTATACATGATATTCTCACATTTCCACGCCACCTGTGAGGTAATGTACTCGGCGCGTTTTTTTTTACCGTGGTAAAAATAGTATTGAGGAGTTTTTCTGGAGCAGGTGGGAGTAAAGTTTTAATCGGTTCCAGAGTATTATCTATCAATTTCCAACCCCAGTCTTCTGGGTTCAGTTGATTGCCTAGCCATGTATGAACTTGATAGTATACTCGATACAAGTGTTGAATAGCAGATGCCGATGTTGGAGGCAGACATGATATTTGTACTTGTTTCTTGTTTCGCGTATTTTTTACAAAAGTTAAGTATCGGTATTTATCAATGCAAGTTATTTTTTTTTGGAGCTCTATAAACCGCAAGAAGAAAGCGAATTCCTTCCGTAATTATTGTTTGAGGTGTGGAATCAATTTCTGTAAATACTTTAGCGCAGTCAGTCAAATCTTTATATGCACATATTATCATGTAGGTATAATTTGACTCTTAGAAACGCGATATCTTACGAATGGTAACTCTTAGGAAAAAAATTATAAAGACCATTTTTGTAGAGAATTTTAAGATCTACAACTTTGGTTTGAGGTTTTTTTTGATAAAACTTACCGTTTTCGAGAAAAATCCAAAAAACCTCAAATTTTGACCTTTGACCCCGAATAACTTTTGTAGCACACATAGGATTGATGGGGATTTTTAAAACTTTATTCATAATGGTAAACCCTAGCTCTCCGCCAATATTTGGCTTTCCGGGATTTTTTGTTATTTGACCACTATTTTTATGTCTAAATTGACCGGACTGTAATGTCACGATGACACCCGAATACGCCTAAATTTTAAAAATAACACTTACAATATACATGCACATGTCGCAACATACGTGACAACAACTTTAATATCCGGCCGCTGGACATCCGGTCTTACAACTCACACGGATATTCGGTATACGGCCAAACAACTATCCGTTTCATCACAATTTGGTACACTACACTAGTTGATACAATATAATATTATAACGTTAAAAAACATGCATATTATAAATATTAACACCAATGGCTGGAGTAGGTACAAACATTCGTGTTCATCGCACAAATAAATGCCCCCAGCGGGACTCGAACCCGCAACCGCTAGCACAGCAAGTAGGATCACTACAAACTGAGCCAAACGTCGTCAATGTAATGTAATTTCAAAGAAATACGAATATTTTTTCGCTTTGTGATTGTGGTAATTAGGAATGCAGGTCGATTTGCAGATTCTAAAATAAGCATCGTGTATTTTAGTGAATTCTTGGTCTATTCAGTATTGGCATAAATAAAACAATAAGAGCAACGTCTGTTTTTTAAGCAAAGAAGAATAATACAATAAAATGTTTCTTATTCTTTGAATAGCATTCGCAATAATTTACAATGATTTACGAGTACATCAATCATCAGGAAAACTATATACTTGTAAGAAATGTTTATGCAGATAAAATCTATTGTTGATTTTATTAGCAATTAAAATATTCAACATTTATTAGTAAATACCTACTGCTCACCTCCAAATATACACACAATCCCAATAAAGAACATTAGTGTCGCACATAATCTCTTCGTGACGCGAGGGTCGGAGCCCGTGCACGACCTGCGCTCTATACTCATAACAAGGCACTGAAACCACAAATTTTCACCCAAAAAGATGTTTCCGCCACACTCTCTCAACGCGAAATGACCATTTCGTAACGTCACGGCCATGAATCCTGGTTTATTTATAGTGAGTTGTGTCTGGGGATATGGTTTTCTAAGAAATATGTATGTGTATTAGGTATATGGTGTGTTGGAGTTTCCTGACGGGGTCGCTGGTTTAACCTTAGGGGCTTGAAACATTGCCAGGTGTCGATTGTTATACGTTAAGATTGTGACTCATCATCATGCTTTCAATGTTTACTTGGTTGTTGGTACTGTTAATGAATGCGTGGAAATTTTGTTTCAAAATCAAGGCAATGGTTTTTGAGTTCACGATGTTTGTTATAAATTTTATTAATAACCGACATACATATCGATAAGAACTTGAGAAGAATGTATATGTAGGTACGTTGTTTTATCACATTTACACTTTTCGATGTAATGAATGTGACATATAAAAGACGTTAATTTATACATCCTTCCATTTATTCACCTCTTTCCTTGTTTGAATTGATTTTTATTGATTATTCTTTCCTTAATTTAATAAAAATAACTGAACGTGGAAACACATATAGTATATGCCTATGGTATACGCCTGTATGGTAAACGCCTTGGTAACAACACCATAATGTCAATCTAGGTAACACTATTAGCATTTGTATATGTAAGAATCGAAACCCAATTATATTCAGAATGTTTTATTCACACTAATTTTACATTTTGGTGGCAGTGGTAGCCCAGTGGTAACGCGCTCGCTTGGGAAACCGACTGAAGCGGGTTCAAATCCCGGGTCTCGCACCTCTGATATTTGCATGTGCGAATCATTCCTAACATGATTACCACTTGCCTTACGGGGAAGAAAAACATAGTGAGGAAACCTACATGTCTGAGAGAACCTAGCAAGTTTTCGAAAGACATGTGAAGCCCGCCAACCCGCAGTTGGCCAGCGTGGTGGACTATGGCCTGATTCCCCTCGTATTGAAAGGAGGCCCTTGCCCAGCAGTGGGACGTTAAAAAGGGCTGAATACACAATTTTATATTAATTTTGAAGAAAAGCCAAGGACCCCGTAGTATCTTATAATTTTGATTATTTTAATAAATAATAATAATTAAAATTTTGTGGGTAGATGTCGTCTTTTGTAACTTTTGAGTTTTTATAAATTCTTTTATAACGCCAGACATTATTAGTCTTTCCCGTGACCATGATTGCTGTAAAACATTCGAAATGTCGGGAACCGAAAATCAAACCGATATTTAGTTTCATTTAAAACTAGCGACTCACCCTCAGTCCGCTCGGGTTCGTCCCTAGGTAGGTACGTTTTAAGGGTTAGTAAAGATTTCTCAGAGATGATATATTTTCTCGCAGTAAAAAGTACCCTATATGTTGACCCGGACAACCAGCTATCATCATACCAAAGAGCATGGCGGGATAAGCATGGGGTAGCGGCCCCAGCGGTAATTTCAACTGCCAATTTTTTTGTACGATGGTTTTACGGAGTACAACTTACCTGTAAAATATTATTTAAAAATATGCATTAGTTTTCGAGAAAATCAAAAAAATATTTTTTTTGAGAAAAATATTTTTTTCGTCAATAGTTATGAATACATCAATGTCCGTGATATATGTTGTACATAACTTAGAGAGACAACATATCATGACATTTATGACAAAAAATCTCGAGATAATAGTTAAAAAAAATTTTTTTGAAATTTTTGAAAAATTAATTTCATGCTTTCTGAGCCTGATACACCTACGAAATTTTCACTAAAAAACACCTTGATCATAACCTACAACATATATTTGGGTCCAAATTTTTACGTGGGTGGAAGGGTGATTTATTTTTTTGGAACCCTTCAATTCCAAGTGTCACCTGTAGGTGACAGATGTTTATAAATTTTTTTAGACCACATTGCATTTTCTTTTTTTCATATAATTTCTTTATTGATGCAAAGCTAATAAGTAATAGAATATAATTTAAATTTCTGGAAACAGTGAGAATACGTTATCTGTCAAAGTTATTCAGTTGTTTCGCGCGTAATTGGAGTTTTCTTACTTTTAATATAACTTGAGAAAAATATGCGCAGACCGTAAATATTGTCTTTTTTCCTATTGTATTTCATAAATAAATATCTAAAGTATAATTTAAATGTATCTTTAGATAAAAATAATATACACCATGATTACTACAATAACCAAAATATGAGTGTTGTAACTACTTCTTATACTACTTATTACAATTCAATGTACTTGGTGTTTGCACGGATTTTGTTTACTGTCAGCCTTATTGCTCTCTGTGGGGATGATCTTATGCCTTACATATTGACCTTGGATGACATTTCCGAGGAGTTGCACGCTGGGGAGGATCCAGGCGACATTATTTTGTTTCCTTCGGATGACGGTGTGGTAAGCGATGAAGGTAGTGAAGATCAAAATGAGGCTAACATTCTTTATCTGCCTAGTCGCATGCTTCGGTCTCAAGTAGAAGTACAAAGTAAACCTTCTGTCTCTAGGGAAAATTTTCTCTATCAAGAGGAGGAAGAAAATGATGAAGTTGAAGAAGAAAAAATGAAAATACCATAACAAAACGGTACTCTAACACTTCGTTTACTGCTTGCGGTAAAGGAGACTATGATGAAGAAGTCTTTATAAACTTACAGGAGGACATGACGGCCGTTGAATGTTTCCAATCGCTCTATAGTGACGAAAATATAAAGTTTATAGCTTTGTTTATTGATTTGTACGCTTTACAGAGAAATCACACTCTACATGTAACAACCGATGAAATTAGTGTGTGATGACAAGTGTATGATAATGATCTGCAAAGTAAAGAATGATACCCACAATGAGCCAGTAGCTTCCAGTATGCGGCGAAACAGATTTTTCGAGATTCAGCAATATCTTCATCTTTATGTACAGTACTTCATTATCATCACACGATCATTTTCGAAGTTCGCGAATACTTTACAAAGCTAAATAAATAAAAATCCTTTTAAAAAAAACGAGTGTTTAATCCTGTCTCGACACGTTAAAAAAAATTTAATAGTACGTATACTTACGATTTGAATAATCCTTTCAAGATGATCGTTACACATTCTTCTTTAGCACTTGACATTAGGTTCACTTTGTACTTGTACCATAAAATGCATATTTTGCAATTATTGATTTTTATCGTACGTGTTTATAATCATTAAATTCTAAAACACTGTCAAAAACTTAAGAATTCGCGTAAGTAATACGAAAATAATGACGTTAAGAACTGTCGTTGAATTATTTTTTTAAACAAAGACAAATCAATAAAAAAGTGATTTTTGTTATTTAATTATTGTCTAAATGAGGAAAATTTTCTATAGTCATTGAAAAAAATTAGTTGACCTACATGTATTGATAGATTCTTTTTTAATTTTTATATATTTTTTTTCTTACTCACCTTTTTGTTTTCCAATTAAAAAAAAAAGAAATTACCCTTCCCTACCCTAGGCAGATACAGAATGTTAACCTCATTTTGATCTTCACTACCTTCATCGCTTACCACACCGTCATCCGAAGGAAACAAAATAATGTCGCCTGGATCCTCCCCAGCGTGCAACTCCTCGGAAATGTCATCCAAGGTCAATATGTAAGGCATAAGATCATCCCCACAGAGAGCAATAAGGCTGACAGTAAACAAAATCCGTGCAAACACCAAGTACCTACATTGAATTGTAATAAGTAGTATAAGAAGTAGTTACAACACTCATATTTTGGTTATTGTAGTAATCATGGTGTATATTATTTTTATCTAAAGATACATTTAAATTATACTTTAGATATTTATTTATGAAATACAATAGGAAAAAAGACAATATTTACGGTCTGCGCATATTTTTCTCAAGTTATATTAAAAGTAAGAAAACTCCAATTACGCGCGAAACAACTGAATAACTTTGACAGATAACGTATTCTCACTGTTTCCAGAAATTTAAATTATATTCTATTACTTATTAGCTTTGCATCAATAAAGAAATTATATGAAAAAAAGAAAATGCAATGTGGTCTAAAAAAATTTATAAACATCTGTCACCTACAGGTGACACTTGGAATTGAAGGGTTCCAAAAAAATAAATCACCCTTCCACCCACGTAAAAATTTGGACCCAAATATATGTTGTAGGTTATGATCAAGGTGTTTTTTAGTGAAAATTTCGTAGGTGTATCAGGCCCAGAAAGCATGAAATTAATTTTTCAAAAATTTCAAAAAAATTTTTTTTAACTATTATCTCGAGATTTTTTGTCATAAATGTCATGATATGTTGTCTCTCTAAGTTATGTACAACATATATCACGGACATTGATGTATTCATAACTATTGACGAAAAAAATATTTTTCTCAAAAAAAATATTTTTTTGATTTTCTCGAAAACTAATGCATATTTTTAAATAATATTTTACAGGTAAGTTGTACTCCGTAAGACCATCGTACAAAAAAATTGGCAGTTGAAATTACCGCTGGAGCCGCTACCCCATGCTTATCCCGCCATGCTCTTTCATCAAAATCTGTCCAGCGGTATTCTCATGATGCGTTCCCAGACAGACAGACAAAAATTCTAAGAACTATAAGTTCGGCCTCTGTATTGATAATAATGACTATTTCAATAAGTTTACCAAAAAATATTTAGTGTACAGATTCGACTTAGTTAGAATTTTATTATAAGTGTAGATGTCAAATATTCGCGTAAATCTAAGACAGTATTCTGTGAATCAATATTATCCTTCGTTGAATCAACACTTAGATCAGACGAATTCCCAAAAACAATATGTAAACTAGAAATAGATTTATGTCAATGACCACTTCCCACAACTATAGGATGTGATAGGTCAATGTAGTTGCGGAAGTGAACATTCATATTCCTATTAATATACCTACTACCAAAAGAAAAGGGACGAATGAAAACTAAATCAGAGATTATACTAATCAAATACTGCAATTAGTACTCATAATAATCTACAGAATCATTGGACATCGACATAGTATGTATCAGCCCTTTTTTTTAACGTCCCACTGCTGGGCACGGGCATCCCGTCAGTACGAAGGGAATCGGGCCATAGTCCACCATGCTGGCCGAGTGCGGGTTGACGGACTTCACATGTCCAAAAATTTGCTGTTATCTTAGACATGCAGGTTTCTTCATTAGACAAGTGATAATTATGTTGGAAATAATTCGCACATGAAAATAACAGGTGCGAGACCGAGGATTAGAGCTCGTTACCATGGGCTACCACTGATATATTAAAGGTATGTTGAAACATAATACATTTTTAATTACCTATCACATTTTTTCTTTCTTAAGGACCTGTGTACGAACTGACTTAGAAAACCAAGTAAACTAAATTCAAAAAGTTACAACTTCCTACTAGTTCCTTAGTTCCTTCAGTTTTACGTATTTTAAATAGAGAAGTATAAATAAAAGATTTTTTTATTAAAACATGTATTTATTAATAAACGTAAATCAATTTTATAAAAATAATATTATAATATCCCTACACTATACATAATATTAAAAATTATATCGTAATATCATTATTCGGTGGAAGTAATAACTTGTAGACAGTAATTTATTGGCACTAGCGTTTGCTGGAACTCACACCGATACAATATTATTTCCGTATCAAGTCCTTTAAAACTTTAAGTTTCACAAAAGAGCTTTTAATACAAAAATTTGCAAACCGAAATTCAAATAAAACTAAATCCATGTAACCGGTGTACGGTATCCACTTTTAATTCTTTAATAAGTAAAATTGAAAATGACAATTAAAATCATGTATGCATATATTTTCATCTGTTTTCAATAACAAATGTCAAAAATTAAAAAAAAATCAATAATGTTTTTAGTATTATACTTGAACGTTATTTAAAAAATATTAAAATTAATAAAACGGCAACTTATAATATACACTTGAAGTCCTCTGCACATTCACCTAACGTTTACTTCTAAATCATTCAAAATATCCATCCTAATATTCTGTATTACGTACTGCGAGGTTGTATGTATGGATAGATATTTGTTACTCTTCCATGCAAAAACTACTAAACGGATTTCGATGAAACTACAATAATACAGCCATTACAGGCCATATTTCAAAAAAATTATAAGTGAAAAAGCGAGTGGAGACGTGGGAAAAGGCTAGTATGCGACTTTTTCAACCAACGGTTTGTGGGCCCATATTGAACAGCATCTTAAGATCCTCAATGGTCAGTTTGGAGGCGTTGGAGTTCTTGGCGCCGGTGAGCACGCTGTCGGCGAGCGCCAGCTTGGCTTTCTGCAGCTGCCGGATGGACTGCTCCACTGTGTCCACGCACATGAACCTGGAGGTAAATGAATATTCATTTATTGAACTTATACTTCTTTTGACGACACGTTTGGCTCAGTTTGTAGCGACCCTACTTCCTGTGCCAGCGGTCGCGGGTTCGAGTCCCGCTGGGGACATTCATTTGTGTGATGAGCACGAATGTTTGTACTCCAGTGATGAGTGTTTATAATAATTACAATATGTATATATTTAAAGTTATATATGTGTAGTGTATCAACCATCTAGTATCGATAACACGGGCTTTGTAGCTTAACATGGAACTAGATGGTGCTGTGTGTTATGTCCCAAATATATAAAAAAAAGAACTGCTTGTCTATTTAATGAGTACTATACAAACATATATTTCATACAAAGTATAAATGCAGATTTTTATGCAGTTCCATATTTAGTCGAGATTTTATAAGTCTGATCGTAAAAACAAAAATCAAGCACGATCAAATAAAATTTGGAAAATATTTCGAATGATAAAACGTTTATTATCCTATAAAAAGAATAACTGACGGATATTTTATTTATTTTAAAACACTTCAAATATTCAAGGCAAATTTTGAAATATTACTCGCAAATTTAAATAATTTAACAAACCTAAGAGCTCTAAAAATAAATGACCAAAGTTTAAAATAGAACTAAGAAAGATCGATCGACTCTGGCGTTGAGTCTATCAGTTAAATTCAAGGTGGATATTTGATAATAAAAATACGTTACATTCTATAACTATGTATGGACAAGTGTGTGTAGGAATTTATGTTTGTACATTTAATAAAAGAACTATTTTCTTTTCTTTCAAATTATTGCATATTTTTTGTGGGTAAACACTGTCTGTAACAACTGTAACTTTTGAGATTTTAAAAACTTTTCTTTCCCGTGACAAATTGATGTATTATTTGACGGTTGGTATGGAATAGATACCCTTCATCTATACAGATAAATAAAATTAGAGTGTCTTTTTGTAATATTAAAATAACCGCTTTTTATTAAATGCATCCATATGCATTTAGTGGTTGGATGTATACACGGTACATATACCAAAACAACATTTTTTACAATTTTTGTCTGTCTGTCTGTTTGTTCCGGCTAATCTCTGGAGAAGTTGGACCGATTTTGACGGGACTTTCACTGGCAGATAACTGATGTTATAAGGAGTAACTTAGACTACTTTTATTTTAGAAAAAAAATAGGGTCCCACGAAAAAAAATTAAAACCAAATTAATTAATTAATTATGTTTTGGGAAGCAACCTAGGGACGAACCCGAGCGAAGCGAGGGTGAGTCGCTAGCATTATATATATACATAGGTATGATTAGTTGTTGTGGGTTGTATTTTCTCGTGTTTTCCCGTGGGAATGATCTCATTTTGATTGATTGATGATGATGATTATCAAATCTCCCGCGGAAAAAAGTAGTCAATGTCATTTCAAACCCTCCAAATATCTCCACACAAAAAATCACGCCAATCCGTCGTCACTTCGCTTTGACGTAAAAAACGACACACAAACGAATACACTTTCACATTTATAATGTGAGTATGGAAGTATGGTATATAATGTGAGTATATATTAAATATCATCTGTAATATGGCAGACGAAGTGGGGGATCTGCTGTAAGTGTGCAAACGATGTGCCTAGCCAAATTCCGGGAATACTCATTCGCGGTGACACTATACGGCGTTGGCGCGAACACTATTGAATGACTCTAAATTACCGGTGACATGACGTGAACGACGCGCATTTCTGTAGAATTGTTTTGCAAGAATATTTTACAAATTAGTAATTCGCTTAAACAATATGCTGGCCGTAATGGCGGAAAATGACTAACTCGAATTCTCCACTACGACAGAGGTCGCGGGTTCCATGTTTTTAGTCGTAAAATCGGTAAAAATATTATGGCATGTTGCGTGCATTTCTCGTAGCGGCACGTGAGCACATATCGTGCATATCTTAACACAATTACATTTTATCAGAAATTCGATAATGGCAGATTAAATATTATGATCTTTAATAGGCTAAATATTTTCCTTTCTATGAAGGACATCTGTTAGGAAGACGAGAAATATAATGAAGTAAAAAACTATTTTGCAAGAGCACGATAAAGGTATTGTGGAATTCTACATATAGGTATGTAGAGGCTGGGTCGATGTTAAGTACTTAATTATTATCGATTGATAGCAGAATATGTATTGCATGCATTAAATTGAGTCTTCTCATTTCTTATGATTTACTAGCGACTCACCCTCGCTTCGCTCTGGTTCGTCCCTAGGTAGGTTTTAATTTTTTTGAGCGAAACCGTAATTCTTTTTCTAAAATAAAAGTAGCCTATGTTACTCCTTATAACATCAGCTATCTGCCAGTGAAAGTCCCGTTAAAATTGGTCCAGCCGTTTCGGAAATTAGCCGGAACAGACAGACATACAGACAGATAGACAAAAATTTTAAAATTTGTGTCTTTCTTATAAGTACCGTATATTATTCCATATGCATTTAGTACTAAGCTGTTATTATGACATTACAAACAGACACTTCAATTTTATTTATCCGTATAGATAAGAAATGAGAAGATTAAATTCAAAACTGTATAAAAATAAATTGATTTCGCATATTGCAAATAAAATGGATTTTCTTTAATTACAGATCAGTATAAAAACTTGGCATGTTGCGAACAAACAAACTAAACGGCGGCGGATGCGAAAAAAACCTGGCACGCTCTATAGAGCCATCACTCGTTATGGGTTTTTGTTTGTCTTATAGGAATTAAATACATTAATATTTATAACTAGCGACTCGCCCTCGGTCCGCTCGGGTTCGTCCCTACTTACGTTTTAACGTTTAGTATAGATTTCTCTGAGATGAGATAATTTCCTGCAGTAAAAAGTATCCTATATGTTTACCCGGAGCTATCATCACACCAAACTTCATCAAAATCTGCCCAGTGGTTATCTTGTGATGCTCTCTCAGACAGACGGACGAAAATTCTAAAAAACTATAGATTCGGCCTCTGTATCTATTTCAATAAAGATTTTCCAAAAAATATTTAATGTACAGATTCGACTCAGTTACAATTTTATTATATATATATATATATATATATATATAAATTTGGTTTATCCCATTTCCCTCTACAACTGCTAAATTCATTTCATACTCCTCTCCTACGCTAGCGCCATTCCAATCAATTTTTGAGGTGTTATTTACTGTTCGTAGCTGGATACATTTTCAATTGGTCCCCCATATAAGACGGTTCTCCTTACTTCTCCCATTCATAGTTTGCGCGTAACTTTCGCATTTATAATATACTGATAGTATATAATGCTAACATGACTAGAGTACGGCTAGCATGTATGGCTGCAGATCCGGAGGTCCTAGGTTCCAGTTCCGGGTCGGGTTAAGTTTAATTCGATAATTAATACACAATAAAACTCGATGAGTTTTTCTATTAAGACATTCTCAGTAGTCCGGAGTTGCGAAGTTAGCTGTATTTGAAGTATTTCATCCCCGTGGTTTGAAGAGCATATTAAACCTTTGATCCTGTGCCTTAAGTCTCACCGGTCCCCTCGGATTTTGACAGTGTTAGTAATAGAGAGTGCACGTTGTGTCTGCGCGTACACTTGTGCACTTTAATGTTTCCTGCGCAGTTGGCTAGTCTCAGTGAGACCGACTGCCATGACACTGGTCAGGAGGACATTATAATAGCTAAGTACAGACCTGTATATGTGCACGTGCTGCGTCTGTCCGACGCGGTAGATGCGGTCCTGCGCCTGCTCCTCCAGCTGCGGGTTCCAGTGCGGGTCCAGCAGCAGCAGGTGGCTGGCGCCGCACAGGTTGAGCCCCACGCCGCCCGCGCACAGCGACAGCAGCATCACCTGGATAATTAATTGGATTGTTTAACATCAGTACATTAAAAAATAATAGGATTTGTCTGTTCGTCCAATAGTCCAATGAATTTTACTAATATTATAAATATGAAAGTTTAGATGTTTGGATGTTTGTGGATCTGAATAAAATTTGGCATACAGATAGATTATAGTCTGGAATAGCACATAGGCTACAGTTCATTCTGGAAAAATATTCCAATTAATATATATGAAATTCCCATGGGATAGATTTGTTTTTGTTTTTCTAGAGGCGAACCCGAGCGAAATGAGAATGAACCGCTAGTATATAAACCCGCCGCTAGTAATAGTATAGTATAGAAATTCTCGCACCTAAAAAAAAATTCATGCTCGTTCTTTAACCGGTTAATGAAATCATACGGTTTAGTAAACCGAAATAATAATGGTTATTTTTAGAAGAAAGGTTGGATTTCGGTTTTAATACCGAAATACCATGTATCCTTCTACTAAGCAATTCACCTACAGCAACAATTCACCAACAATGTAAACGCGCAAAAACTCATTTTAACCTTTTAATTTTGATCATGGAACTTAAATTCATCAAAAACTATTCTCCAGGATTAAACCGATTAAAGAACGTAATCAGAATCTTAAACTGAAAAACGGAAGGGCCGTTTCAGGTCAATGACCAGAAGTCAGAATCAGTTTTAAAATTAAGTAATATGTTTCCGAGTCCTGGTGAATAGATAGATAATAAATAGCTTACATACGAGTATTTATGTTTATACACTCACCACCTTTAACTTGTTATCCTTATAGAATGCAACTGCACTCGATTCTTGCCCATATTCATTAAACAAAAACAAGGCTATAGAGTTTTAAGTATAACGTCACGCAAGCGTGATGTAGAACACATGTAACGCCAACCAACCCTGACGTCGGAGGCGCGGTCGTTGAGCTGGTCCACGAGGCGCGCGCGCGCCGCCACCGGCACGGCGCCGCTCAGCGTGACGCAGCGCACGCGCGCCGCCGCCAGCGCGCGCGCCACCAGCGCCAGCACCGACGTCCACTGCGACACCACCACCGCCTTGCGCCCTGACACACACACACACACACACACACAGATGAGTTTTTTTGATAACATGTTTGGCTCAGTTCGGGATCTGTTCCAGCGGTCGCGAGTTCGAGTCCCGCTGGGGGCATACGTTTGTGTGATGACCTCGAATGTTTGCACTCCAGTCATCAGTGAAGAGAAAACTTTGAACCCCTTTTTAAGCATATTGCATGTATGGAGGAGGATGAGCTTTAGCATAGTTAAAGTTTATATAGAGAAGGACTGTAGAAAGCTAAAATTTTTTGACTTTCTTTTACCCGCGAATCCGCTCGCGTATTTTATTTATATATAATAATTTCACTGCTAAAAGATGTAGTATGATGTTAGATAACCTTCATCAATATAATACGAGTACTTACATAATATATAGATGAAAAGTTTATTTGTCTATACGTGCAAATGTCTGAATCTATAGGCTCGTTTGAAAATTCTTTTGGATTTTATAGGTTATCTATATAACTTTAAAAAAAAAACTTCAATATCGATCAAACCTAATGAATTATGGTTGATTTTCAACGACGCGGCGGTCACTAGTGCATTTTTAATAGGCAAAGTTTAGCGATATTTAAAATCTAAATTAACTTACCCTTATGAGAAATAACGTTTTCATTCAAACAATCAATAACAGCTTTTATTTTTGAGGACGGATTTTGTAAATCAAAGACCGGATTGTTCGGAGACAAAACCGATCTGATTGCTTCCGCTACTGAGGTACCTTCTGACTCGTCTTTTTCTTCTTCTTCTTCTTCTTTATCACCACCACTCTACAAATAAAATAAAAATTGTATCCATGAATAATACCAAAGTCTGCAAAACAAGATATTTTAAATAAATAATAAATAAATATGTTGGGACATTAGCACACAGCACCATCTAGTTCCATGGTAAGCTACGAGGCTTGTGTTATGGATACCAGATAGTTGATACACTACACATATGTATATAACTTTAAATACATACATATTATAGATATAAACACCCATGACTGGAGTACAATCATTCGTGCCACACAAATGAATGCCCCCAGCGGGACTCGAACCCGCGACCGCTGGCACAACAAGTAGGGTCACTACACACTGAGCCAAACGTGTCGTCAATTTGATTTTTTGTCATAAATTTTATATATATGGATATATTCTGGTGTAATATATGGGTTGACACAAAGCATTTTTCATTGATATTCTTTCTTAGTCCGGATAGGATGATAAGACAGGAATCATGACTTATAATAGAAAGAGTCAAGCACAGGAACGATGGATGTTTGGATGTATGTTTGTTACACAATCACGCCAGAACGGCTGAAGGGATCTGGATGAAAAGCACAAAGATAGATTAATAGTCTGGAATAACGCATAGGCTACTTTTTATTCCAGAAAAATGTACGGTCACCGTGGGATAGTTTTTTTTTTTTGTTTTTCTAGAGGCGAACCCGAGCGAAGCGAGTGTGAACTGCTAGTGCTCTATAAATGAAACTGTCCAGACTACAATGATGCAACTTTTGACAAACATCTATTTTGGCCTCACCCGTGACTCGAACCTCAGATTCAAAATCTAAACTCGTAAACATAACATAACGTACCCGTATCGTAACCAAACTAATAAAACTGTTTAATTTATTCCAGATTACTAAAAATCTAAAAGGAAGGTTGGTTAACGGTTCCTTCTAGAATCATCTATATACATAGAATAACAAGAAGTGGTAGCCCAATGGTAACGCGCTCGCTTGGGTAACCGAATAAAGCGGGTTCAAATCTGGGGTCTTGCACCTCTGATATTTTCATGTACGAATCATTTTTAACATGATTACCACTTGTCTTACGGTGTAGGAAAATATCGTGAGGAAACCTGCATGTATGAGATAACCTTACAAGTTTTCGAAAGATAAATGTTCGCCAACCCGCACTTGGTCAGCGTGGTGGACTATGGCCTTATTCCCCTCGTATTGAAGGGAGACCCGTGCCCAGCAGTGGGACGTCAAAAAGGGCTGAATATACATAGAATATATGTACATATACCAACCTTCCTTCTAGAATCGTTAAGCGTGAGCTTGTTGAGCTCGGCGAGCAGGTCCTGGCTGCCGGCGTCGCGCGCCGCGTCGGCGTCGGCGTCGGCGTCCAGCATGCCGGCGATGAGGCCGCAGTGGCAGCACACCTGCCGCAGCCGCAGCAGCAGCACCAGGATCTCGTGGGACTTCACCGGCTTGGCGCCTGTTTCAATATACATAGTCATATAGTATTACTTTACTTGCTTTTACTTATCATATCGATTGATAAATTAAATTAATAAAAAATAAAATAATTAACTAAGGCATATTAGGCATATTACAATCATATATTTATAGAATATCATTTAAGGAAAGAATATAATATTATTTATCATTTGTATAATATTATATTCTTTCCTAAAATGATATTCTATAAATATATGATTGTAATATGCCTGATATGCGTTATTTTTAGTATCTCACCTATCCTAATTATATAAATTGAATTTCATAAAGATTACCGATAACCTACAGAAATTTTACTTCTTGCGAGTGTACACATTCATACACGCACTCTATATTTTTTTTCTAAATATACTTTGTGATTCAATTTTGCTATATTGAGTCAATAAAACGATTAAATAATGAAAAACTGTGTCATTATGCGTAAAGATCCGTACGTAAATAGGTTCCTACGTGATCCAAGTGTATAACAAAAACAAGTGACCTTGCAAAGCGATCATCTTCTTATGAACTTTGTCATACTCGGAGCCCTTCCCGGCGGCGAGGAAGCCCTGCGCGTCCGCCGCCTTCTCCGCGCGCTGGTGCAGGAACTGCGCGAACAGCGTCTTCGAGAACACCAGGACCTGATGATGATAACAACACGCCTAGCATGAATGGACAGCTCGACAGAGGTGCTATCTTTTGATTTTAAGTTCAAGTACCAAGAGCCAGTCTTCAAGAGTCAGATTTATTTAGATTTTTGATTCTCGTCGTTATGAATGCTTTACGGCAATATCCCGAGATTATGATTATGAAATAGTTTTATTTATAATGTCAAATATTCGCATAAATCTAAAAAAATAGACTGTATGCTTGTTTACACTTTTCTAAAATAACAAGATAGCTACACATCAATGTGAAAATTATGTAAAGGTGGTTTCACATAGGCCAAATGTCTTTGTCCAAGATTATATCTGCCTTTGACGAGTCTGGTTATTGATCTACTGTTCCAATCACTACTGGTTTTACATAACTGTAACATTGCCAAGTCTAAATACTGTAACATTGTTAAATCTAGGTACTAGGTAGTCTTTATCACATGTGTATGTATGTATTTAGCCCTTTTTTAACGTCCCACTGCTGGGCACGGGCCTCCCTTTAATAGTAGGGGGATCAGGTCATAGTCCACAACGCTGGCCAAGTGCGGGATGGCGTATTTAACATGTCTTTCAAAAGCTTGCTAGGCTTTCTCAAACATGTAGGTTTCATCACGATGTTTTCCTTCACCGTAAGACTAGTGGTGATCATATTGGAAATTATTAGCACATGACAATAGCAAATAAAGCAATTAGTAGCGCAATCGCAGAGGTGCAAGACCCGGGATTTGAACCCGCATCACTCGGTTTCCAAAGCAAGCGCGTTACCTGGCCTGGACTAAGCTAGAACCATGCTATGGTACCTTAGACTATATTCCGTTGACCAACCTTCTGGTAAACATTCATCTCCTCCTTATCCAGGGTGACCTCCTTCTCATGCAGGTCGCGCGGCGGCAGGCACTGCAGCTGGCCGCGCTCCTGCAGCTGCGCCTTGGTGCGGCGCAGCATCAGGCACTGCATGATGATGGAGAGTCGCTCCTGCCCGCCTATGCTCTTGTTGTCTATCCACTTCTGCCACATCTGGTTAACAATTGTATTTATATTTTTAGTTGATAGTTTTTAAAGTTTCGACCTATGTAATTGATTATATTAGGTGTTGTGGAATTTTAAAATTTGGCAATTTTTAAGAATTTTTTGGTAAAGAACATTTGTCAGTTTACTATATTAATACTGAGTATAACTGCTGATTCAAAGGTTCTGGGTTCGAGTCCCGGATCGGACAACTGTAGTTATTAAATTTTTCTCTTAAGAACTCCTTAGGGACAGCCAAAAGTTGGGAACCCCGACGACGTAAGCTTGACCTTTCAGCGGTCGAATTGAAGTATAATTCAGTCATACTTGAATGAATATTTTGCACAAAAAATTATGCACTATTATCTCATTAAGTAATATTAACTTATCATTACTAGATATTAGCTTCAATCGAGAAAATAGTCTAAATCTAAATAATTTAATCCGGAGCTGTAGTTGCCGCTAGGTTAGTAGGTAATGGGGGTGCTCCAACGTGCTATCACCTTGTCGTGGTGCGGGGGCTTATTAGCGTCTGGCAGTTAAGTCGAGTGCGAAGCCAAGAAACACATAGAGAGTAGTGATGTAATGAATGTTAGATTTTTCACATTCGCGAATGCGAATATTCATCTCCTATATTCGCGAACACGAATGCGAATGTCAAAAAATATGCGATTATTTGCGAATGCGATTGCGAATATTCGTTACATTACTAATAGCACAGTCTATAAAACAATACAGTCATCCAACGAAGCCGTCTAGACAGGGCAATCGTGCGGGGTGTGAGGGGTGAGACGCGGGTAGGCGAGCCCGAGCTGCATACATTTCTGCCGCCCGAATTAGTAAGCAGCTCGGGACACGACTTTAAGGGCTATCGCGCGTTTAATTTAATTTGTAAGCAATTAAAATGGTTTATACTACCTGTGCTATATTATATATTTTTTGCTAAAATTATTTATTAGGATGAGGATTTTTTACATAATTAAGTTTAATAACAGAAATTTCAAATCCAGTAAATCTAGAAACCGAAAATATTTGTCCGTTGCCCATTTATGATAGGTGATTTGAAAATCTATTAATTACATTATATCATATAAAACTAACTTTGCTAAAAAATTGAAAATAATGATAAATTTATATATAACTAAATTCAATCTGACGTATGTAATATAATTTGCTAGATTTAATTTATTTTTATTATAACTTAATTTATTTCATTCTAATTATCTAGTTATTCATTAAATTAATTATAATGTCACATAGAAATATCCATTTAATCAAATCAAATAATTGTTAAACCAATTGTACATTATATTTTTTATTAAAGAAATAAAAGGCTTATTATTATTATTATATGAAATTATGTAAAACTCTATTTGAATTTGCCTCCGCGAAATGCCTTTTTGTATTCTTTGCTATGAAGAACTTCGATAAATAATTAAATAATAATATTATATTTTAATTAAATTACAAAAAAAACTGTAACAACCCTGCGTAATGCGAAGTACGCTACGCGGTGTCGGCTTTTCTTCAAACATCAAAGGCGATAGCCCACTGTTATTGTTTAGTACACTGTGCTAATAGGGAGGTGGCCCACTTCGGTGGGAGGTGTACCATGCGGGTAGCTTCTAGTACTTCTCTGACAATAGAGTGGACTGTGGAGCAACTCCATGGTTGTTGTGGTCTGCTTCGGCAGACCTGCCATCGGGGTGTCGTAGTTGAATGCGTAAGCGATCCTGCGACGCTCCATTAAGACGGGGGAAGTTTTGTTGGATTTTAGTGGGGCTTTGCCGGAGAGTTCCACACTTCGTGCCTAAATGCATTTCTCAACGTAAAAAAAAAGGTAACGGGGTTGCGACCTTGAGGTCGTCGAAGGGCGTGCACTTGAGGAACTTGAGCAGCGCGAACAGGTCGAGGTCCTTGTTGTGCAGCGGCGTGCCGGTGAGCGCCCAGCGCCGCCGCGCCGCCAGCGCGCACACGGCGCCCGACGTGGCCGACTTGTGGTTGCGCACCGCGTGCGCCTCGTCCAGGATCACGCGCCGCCACAGCACGCGCGTCAGCACGCCGTTCTGTCACGTTAAGTTTGTCTTTGTTACATTGGGAAGTGGAGCTATGGGTTGATGGGGTTTTTTGTGTAATAATAGTGTGATGGCTGGAGAGTGATTTAAGACATTTTTTACCGTATGTAAATGCAATTTTAATGAATAAATTTTGGGTGACATAATTTATTTATTTTTTCCAATAAAAACTAAATTACACAATTTTATTTTTCAAAAATATTACTATATTAAAATTATGATAAATTTAAAATTACATTTAAAAAAAAAAGACATTAAAATAATATTGTCTGAAAAAATTAAAACATGATACATTATTTTTATATGTAGTCTATAATATAATTGTCTACGACTAAACAAAGCACGACATCTCTAACTATGTAATAATGTTCTCCTGACCGATTCCGGCCACGGCGGCCAATCTCATTGAGACTAGCCAACTGCGCAGGAAATATTATAGTGCACAAATGTACGCGCAGACACAAGTGCACTCTCTATTCCTGTCACTCGCATACTCCGGTGGGACGACTACACGACACGACCGGTGAGAGTTAAGGCGCAGGACCGACGGCTTTACGTGCTCTCCGAGGCACGGGGGTGAAACACCGCCAACTTCCCAACTCCGGGCTGCTACTGAGGCTTACTATACAGAAAGACTCAATAACCAAACTTGGCCCGACCCGGGACTCGAACCCAGGACCTCTGCGTGTGCAGCCGTACATGCTAGCCACTACACCACCGAGGCAATCGATCTAACTATGTATATATACAATATACATATGTATATATGCACGACATATGTATGTATATATATGTACGTGATGGTAGTGCGCATACCTTCTCGCTCTCGCGCTGCAGTATGTGGTAGGTGGTGAGCACTAGGTCGTGCGCGGCGAGGCGCTGCGGCTGCGCGGCGCGCGCGGCGCCGTGGTGCAGCGCCACGCCCAGCGCGTGCGGCGCGCAGTGCTTGCGCACCTCCGCCGCCCACTGCGCCATCAGCGACGCCGGGCACACCACCAGAGTACCGCCGTTCACCACTGGAATACAGATAACATACCATTATAGCTGTACAGATACCGCATCCTATACTGAAACAGGGCACATCACCGCACACCACTAGAATACAGCTAACGTACGATTATAGCTGTACAGATATCTCGTTCTATACAGACACCAAGCACACCACTGAAATACAGGTAACATAATATTTTAGTTATAGAGAGACCCCGTCCCTGACGAAGGCGATCTAATAATGGATAAAATTCTTCAATTAATTTAAATAAAATATATAAACGTATAATCCTAATAATATCAAATCTCGATGTCGTGTATAAACAATTTTATCTAAAAATAACTGATAGAATATCATAAACAGAACACTTGCAGTTTTGCAACTTGCAGCAAGAGATAATACTTTAAAGTTTAAATGTATACAATACAATTTTTGTTAATACAAATTTATATGCTACTAGCGACTCACCCTTGCTCTGCTCGGGTTCGTCCCTACTTACGTTTTGACGTTTTGTATAGATTTCTCAGAGATGAAATATTTTCCTGCAGTAAAAAGTACCCTATATGTTGACTCGGATAACCAGCTATCATCATATCAAATTTCATTAAAATCCCTTCAGTAGTTTTTCCTTGATGCGGTAACAGACACAAAAATTCAAAAACTATAGATTCGGCCTCTGTATCGATAATAATGACTATTTCAATAAGATTTTCCAAAAATATATTTAATGTACAAATTCGACTCAGAATTTTATTATACGTATAGACTAAGAAAAATTTAGCCAACAAACAAATAATGCAATTATACGATATTACATTACTGTTTTAAAATAAAACTCACTTCGTTTCTTATCGGGATAGTCTTCATCGTCGTCATTATCTATGGAGGACTCCTTGTCGCTGAGGATGAGCGCTATCATCGTGATCGTCTTGCCCAGACCCATGTCGTCAGCTGTTGGTGGATTATTTAATTTTAATAGTTTAATATTAATTTTTTACTATTTATTATTATTTATAATTTTTCAAATATATTAAGTAAAAATGAAAGATACTACAAAATTTAAAAAATTAAAAATCTTAATGTTACTTATTTAAAAATGTTAATATTGACAACAAGAAGTATGTACTTACAGGCAGGTAATATTTTAATTTGTCACAAAAATTAGAAAACAACAAAGCGTCCGCCCCCAGACCAGGCATTCCATTGCGTAACCTCTGCCTACATTTCCCAATGTTAAAAAAAAACATATCTACACAACAGTCCGCTTCTTAACCTGCGCCTACATTTCCTAAGTTCAAAAAAAAAGCATATCCACCCAGCAGTCCGCCCTTGGATCTATGTCTACATTTCCCAATGTTAAAAAAACCCATATCCACCCAGCAGACTGCCCCTGGATCTAAGCCTATATTTTTGAAGGTCAAAAAAAAAAGTATATCCACCCAGCAGTCCGCCCCGGGGGCGCTGCGCCTCGCGCCAGCGCAGCCACAGCAGCGCGTGGCGCTGGTGCGGCAGCAGCGTGGCGCGCAGCGCGGCGGGCGCGGCGGCGGCGGCGCCCTCCGCCGGCCGCGACTCCAGCGCCGCGTACAGCGCGCGCAGCCGCTCTTGGATCAGGTTGCGCTCCGCCATGTGGGTCGCCATCGCTGTCATTGCAACAGGAATTAGGGCATCCATTCGTTACGTGAGCTCAAAATGTAGGGAGGGTTCAGCAAAATCTCATCAAATCTCATTTAAACTGAGGATAATTGGGCGTCAACTTTAAAAGAAAATACTTATTACACAGATAATAAATTTAAAGTGTAAAAAATTTAATAATTTCTTATTTTGCCCGCTGAAAAAATACCTAAACGCTGTATTATCTATACATATGGTAAAACCGTAGAGATCAAATGCCTGTACATAGAAAAAAACTGCTAAAAACCGAGTCAGGGGGATGCAAGAAGAGAAATTCATATTTTCTATTTCACCCTCTTAGGGGATAGATTTTCAAAAAAACCATTTATTTATTTCTAACCAGAAGCTTGTATATGAAATTTCATGCTTCTAACTTTAAAAATGACGGATTTCCATACAACCGTTCACCCCTTATTTTACCCCTTTAGGGATGGAATTTCTAAAAATCCTTCCTTGGTGGATGTTTACACCATAAAATCCATCAACTGCCAAAAAGTTTCAAGTTTTTAACCCCTGTTTTAGCCGGTTTAAGCTGTGTTGATGAATCAGTCATGACAAGCTATTTTAAAGCAAGTTTAAAATTACCCTGTTTCCCGAACATCCTTGGTTGCACGGCATTGTTGGCCTTCTGTATTTCGTCCCAGGAGAGACCCTTGTTCTCAGTAGAAAACCCATCTCTAGCTATGTCTTCAGGCGTAGGCACATCTAATTGTAAGACAAAAAGATTACAATAAGACAAACTTTCATCTTAAAATGTTTTTTTTTCCAGTATAAATTTAAATTTGTGTTTGTTCGAACTAATCTCGGAAACTACTGTACAGATTTTCATAAAGTTTTCACCAATAAAAATAGGGTTTGACAATATTTCTGAGTGAAATCGGAAAAACGTCCCTTCCAAGAGTTTCCGTAATATAATAAAACTGATAATATTAGGTGCTATTAATAAAAAAAACGCATTACCTGGCTCGACCACCATGTTGGCGACCTTGTCCCCCTGGCGCCGCACCTGCGCCTCGAGCGCCGTGAGCCGCTCGATGAGCTTCACGCCGCCGTCCGGGAGAGTGTTCACGTCCATGTTCTCCAGCAAATACTGACCGACATATTTGACATATATTTACCCGACTGCGGCGAAGCCCAAAAGAAGGATGTGTTTGAACTGTATGTATGTATGTATGTATGTATGTATGTGTGTACATATGCCCGACTCTATGTTCCCTCGTATTTACTAAACGGTTAAACTGATTTTGGTGAATTATGTGTACTTAGATTCGTCTTAATAAGGCGTTAGGCGAGTGTTGGTATATTAAAATTATAAAAAAAATCATATGGCTGATTTTAGGCGCTAATCGGAGTGCCTTAAAAAATTTAGTACTTCTAAACCTATCGAGGGGATATGAAAATGAAGGGTTTTGGGACGATCAAAAAATGTACAACTTAATAAAAAACACATACATAATATATTGAAACCTTTTTTTATTTATTATTAAGTACATCATATTACTTTGTTTAAAGGTTTCTCATACAAATATATGTTAAAAATATGTATATAAATATTTGTTTACACATATATTATCGTTATACTTACCCGAATATTTTGCAAGTCCTCTCTAAGTCCATTGAGTTTGTTGAGTTCAGTCTCTCGCACATGCTTCTTGACGTACACCACTTGGTTAGGGTAGCTTTGTGGCAGCATGTACTGTTTAATGTTGCTGTCCACTCGCTTTGCTTTTTCTTCATTTTTGATATTCTGTGACTTCTTTAAATTTGGAGATTTCTTCTCGTCTTTGACCTGGAAAAATTTAATACATTGTTTGTTTATCTGTACTTATACAACTACAGAACTTTTTTTTTCAATCGATACAGGTTAAGTGGAAATTGGGATGTAACACACTGTAAAGACGTAATATTTTATGCATTTCGCTTTAGGATTAGAACCAGTATTCACCATTTAGGCTCAGGAGAGTCAGTTACCAGGTGTGGCTAAATTTTTTGTCTCAAAAGTCACCGTAAAGAAAATTCTGTGATTATTAAGTGAATCCGGATTTTGATTTAATTTTGTCCAAACAGCTCGGCATTTGCTACTAATTACACAATATTTATTATTACACGACTGAAGTTTGAAGTTCCACAAAGATACGAGCCTTTTATATAAATATGTATAATATTATAATTTGAAATAAAAAAAAAACTCTTACTTAGAAATTGCGAGAAGCGAGAGATATAAGAGCGATTTATACAAGATTGGCCAAAAAACAATGATTTTGATATCATATAATTACCCAATATTTTTTAAAAGGAAAGTTTTACTATCCAGTTTTGTGATGAAGTATACTGTTATATTTTTTTTTAAATGAACATCAAAATAACGTTTAACGAGAAAATAGTATTGAATATATGACTCAGTATACTGATTAGGTTTTTTTTTTGAAATGAACATCAAAATAACGTTTAGTGAATAAATAGTATTGAGTATATGATTCAATATTATTTAATCATCTCAGATGATCAAGAAATACGATCGATATGATCATAGACAAATTACTTACGGATTTTGGCATTTTTTCCAATTTGTTATATTACCAGCACATAACAAATTATTTTGATTTAATCACTAATAATTCACAATGCAATTCTTTTATTTCGTGGCTTCCAGAAAATAATTTACACACAGCAAGTTATATAGAAAAACAACGGAAATTTGTGACACAGGACATCGATTAACGACTTTTTGATAAACATTTTTAAATCTACCCTAATTATAAAAAAGAATAAAAAGTATACAAATTATATTTTCTATGTAGATAATAAAAATTGGAATGTAATCCAGATCAACAAAGTTTCTTTTTTAGTTTGGTTTTTTTTTTATCGCACGATTAAAATTATTTTTTACTGAACAAGACTACTAGGACAGAATTGTCCACAAGCAAAGTTTCGCTTTCATATAATGAGTTAAGCCTAAAAAAAACGTTTGTACTTTGTGGTCGCTCTTCTGCGATGTCCTAGTGGTAATATAACAAACTGTTATTTTTATAGCGCCGGATAACTCTAATAAATCTTCGAGATGTTCCTCGTTTCTTTTTTAGCATTACAACCGATTCATGACATCTCTCGCTGTCACAATAAAAAGCGCGGCAAAAATATACATCACCACCCTTTTGTAATACCTACATCACCAGCTAAACTTTTATGCAGCAATATTAAATATACCTATGGGCGGCGGCAAAATAATTTCCAGGGGGGTGCATCTGCTTCTTTAGATTAAACTATTAACTAATCTTTAAATGATAAACTTTATAATTTTTATTCTTATGTTATATGTCATCTATATTCATTTTCGCAGATATCTAAATTTAAACAGAGATTTTACTAATAGAATTTTATTTCCTTAACTTTTTTATATATATTTTCCTTCACAGCAGTGGAGTATAAATGCACCCCCTTTTGCACCCCCCATGAATATATCTATTAATAGGCCTACAGAAAAATTCGCAATAGTATATGTATGTCTCCTAAGTTACAACTATTTCGCAATAACTATTTTTATCTATATAAAACATAGCTAGGGATACAGCTAGAGATGCACACGAGCGAAGCCAGGGAGGTTCGCTAGAACTTGATATAAAATAATATTTCAACTGTGCGATATAAACGTGAATTTTTCACATCGAGCATCGTAATCGAAATAGCCATTCACCATTCACCAGGTGAAATACACGCCAATGCGGTGATACTAACACGCAAATTTATTATTATTAGCTGTTATTTACAATATAATATAATATAATGTATTAAAAATATATTCTATATATAAAGAAAAAAATATAAGAACCTTTTTTTGGTTACTTAATAAACTTATTTTTTATTAGTAATCTACTTTGGCGACATATCAATATAAAAAAAATAAAAAATCGCATAATTAATCAATAAAATCTTCATGCTTGCTTTGCAGAAATAAGTTTTTTTTAATTGCACAACTGTATAAAGTTTATATAAAAAAAAATTAAGCCTTACCTCATCTTCATCATCACTGCTCAATGCTATAATTTCAGGCTTCACATCAATCATTGTTAGATCGTCATCAATAACTTTTTCTATGGATTTCATTTTTATATCCTTACTGCTATTTAAACTTCTAAGTTTACTATCGTTACATTCCGATCCAGTTGAGATCTTTGTATTAGAACTGTTACTTTTGTGTGAGATGTTTGAATTATTATTAATGGAATTATTAATTTCATTGGTTATATCTCGGAGAGGACTTGAAATGGGGGAGCAAGTTATCCTCGAGGTATCTCCATCAACAGCTTCTGTGTTTGGTGAAGTAGATTCTAATACTTGTGGTTCAGACGGGCTGGACAGAGAATTTCTTCTAGAAGTTTGAGGGGTCTGAAATTTTTTTATATAATATACAATAAAGTTAAAAAAATATAGATTAATAAAATAAAACAGTATTACTAAAAAACAAAATATATCTTACATCATCAGATTGGATATAGTCAGAATCATCACTGTCATTCTCCTTAGGTATTATACCCATGATGCTCATGCGTGTTGCACGAGACATCACCATCTGATCTTCATCAAGACCATCGTCACTTGTGCTTATTCTATTTTGATCATCACTTTTATTATTTTGCTCATCATCATAATATGTTTCTTCACCAGGCTCACTGTTTTGTATGTCATCTTCATTATCCTTTTTGCTCTTAGTATCACTTCTTTGGTTAACAATTTCCTGGCAATTGTCAACTTTTTCTGCACTATTCTCACACTTGTCACTATCATGTTCCTCTTCATCACTACTTTGGATGCTTTCATTGCTTTGTATACTCATATTTTTTAAATCTCTCCTATTTTCTTTTAAACCATCAATTTTTAATGGAGTATCTTTTAGGCAGGCTAATTTCCTATTTTTATCATGTTCTATAATTATAGAATTGTCAGTATCTGAGTCTAGACACATAATTCGCTTCTTTGTTTTACGTCCAATAAAAGAGTCAGATGATTTTAGAGTTGTTTTAACAGGCAATCTTCGTCTTGGTATAATTTCTGGAGAAACTTGACCTGTATTTAACATATTTTTTAGTCATTGTAACTATCTATTTTTTAAATTTAATATTACATTCATTTTTTTTATTTTATTAATATTAAAAAAAACTTACATTCCTCTTCTGAAGAACTAAGTACTACTTTATTGGAAGAATCTGATTGCCTTCTAATGCTACCACTCTTGCTTTGGTCTAAAAATTTAATAAAAATTAAAATAAATGTAAATATAAGATAAATGAACTTGACTTGATATATAAAAAGTAATTATTTACCATCATCACTACTTAAGACAATGTGATGTACTTTAGCACTACTTCTTCTGGAGACCGACTTAGACAAATAGGTGGGAGTGTTCTCCTCTTCTGATTCACCTATTTTAAAATATGGAAAAAGAATTGATATTTAGTATAATACAAATGTAAACAGCTTTTGCAACTTAATATACAATACAAGATTAGTATTGTTTTGAATACTGTTGCAAGGGTTGTTTACTTTTATATAGAATTAAATGTCAATTGTAAATATGAAATCAGTACACTAATTTAAAAAATAGTTACGTTACTATACCTCCAGTTATAGAATCATCAGATTCTGGTATAAAAGCTGTTTGATTTTTCTTGCCTGGTGTTTTTTTGGGAGCGATAGATTCATCCATTAAACTGTTATCAATAAACTCTGATTCTGAATCACTTCCCACCCCAGTTTCGTCACGATATTCAAAAAATGAACTTTCTAATTTTTCCATTTTTAATTTTTTATCTTTCCATTAAGAATTAAATACAATAAAGTATGTAAATTAAATATCGCAATGTGTCTCATGAAACAACGAATCAAAACATAATTTAAAAACGACAGTCGTTGTTTTTGACGTTTGGATAATACACCGTGCATAAAAGATCATCAAAATCACAGACCAGGAACAACAAGAAACATTTTTCTTATATATATTTTAATACGAGCATGAGTAATAATTTTCTCTAAAATAATAATTTATACAATTTAAGACAAATTTTCATGTTTCTTTGTTCCATGGGAAATATGGAAAATTTGTAGTGTACTAGGCTTGTAGTTCGCGAACGAACTAGTTCGAAAGAACGTTCCCACAGATGAACTATGCGAACTAGTTCTCAGATCTCTCGCTTTTTAGTTCGTTAGTTCGTTTTCGATCCTAAGGATCTATGGATGTTATATATTAGTAATGTGTGTTACGGATCTTTTTTCAGAACACAGTAGATACTTTTTATATGTACTTTATTTGTAAATGCGGGTTTTGTTCAATTTGTAATAACGGGAAAAATAAATACGTGTTTCGTTGGAAGGAATAGTAAGTACTAACATGAAAGCTGTTGTAGTTGTAGCTGTTGTTGATCAAATGTAGTGAGAATTTTGTCGGATTTTTTTTTGCTCGCCAGCTTAAATCACAATAAAAGCCTGGCAGTATATAATTATGTTTGCAAATTACGAGTATAATAGGGACTTAGGGCATTCAGTGTAGGTAGCACGTCTGTAATGAACTACTACAAGGATTAAAGTAGTAAAGCCGCGAAACGAACTAACGAACTAAAAGACCGACCTAGTTCGCTAAGGAGCTGCGAACTAAATTGACCGCTCCCAGTCGCGAACTATTATGCCCAACTCTATAGTGTACTGAATAGCACGTATCAGTCCATGCCAATATGACATTTATGAGTTATGACATTAGATAATAGATTGTAAAATGTAATTTTTAGTCTGTATTGTTTTAAAACAAGTAGTCGTCGTTTATCTAACCAATATTATTTTTGTTTGCTATGTTTTGCTTTTGAATAGGAGTTTTTACATAAATTAAAGTTGAACATAGGCCTGTATTCCATATTCATAAAATGACTGAAATTCAATTGCAAGAATTTAAATTAGAACCCGACTCTGAACTCCGTTTCGAGGTTGAATCTAAAAACGAAAAAGTAGTTCTGGAGGTACGTTTATAATATAAACAGTATCAAACGCCAATTTATAATGTAATTATTTTGTATAGTTAAATGTTAACACAGTCATGTAGTAATATAATTTTTTTGTTAGGTTAAAAGTGGCTATGCAGAATTATTCGGTACAGAGTTGGTCAAGGGAAAACCTTACGAATTCCATACGGGAGCCAAAGTGGCTGTATTTACGTGGCATGGTTGCACAGTTGAACTAAGAGGTCGTACTGAAGTCAGTTATATTGCTAAAGAGACCCCAATGGTAAACAAAAAATATTTCTGTTTATTTATTCTAATATAATAGTAAAACATTGTAAATTTGATTAAATTATTTTTTGTAATTTAAAAGTTTTTTTACTTTTGCCTATATATTTATATTTAATTTAGCAGAGTTTAGTGCTGAGTTTTAATTTTAATAACTTAATCTAATATTTAATGAGAAATCATTGTAGTTATGGACTTTATTCTAGGTAGTTTACCTGAATGTGCATGCAGCTTTAGAACAACAAAGAGTAGCTGCAGAGCAAGAGAACACAAGAGGACCTGTCACAATGGTTGTTGGGCCAGGAGATGTAGGGAAGTCCACTTTAACCAAAATTCTTCTCAATTATGCAGTAAGAATGGGCAGAAGACCTATATTTGTTGATTTAGATGTTGGACAAGGGCATATAAGTGTACCAGGGACTATTGGTAATTTTAATTATTTATATAGATAATTGTCGAGTTAAGGCATTCATTATTCAAAGTTTTAATTTGAGTCTCTTTTTTATATAAATTTATGCTAAATTAAGATATATATCATAATAAAATATTAATTATTTTTCATTTGAAATTGCTGTCCTTAATTTTTTTGTATTTTCTTCATTTTAACTTAGTTTTTAATTTTATTTCTAAATTGTTTTCAGTACAGATACAAATGCTTAAATTATATACAAACACAAATGTTTAATTTTTTAAAATTATTCCAGGTGCATTATTAGTTGAAAGGCCTGCATCTATAGAGGAAGGTTTTAGTCAACAAGCACCATTGGTGTACCATTTTGGACACAAGTCTCCGGGAGATAATCTTGAATTATACAACACAATAGTGTCTAGGCTGGCAGAGGTAGTTGCTGAGAGGTGTGAAAATAATAAGAAAGGTAATAACTTATAATATTTCTTTTTGTGATATAAACATATATTTTAATATTAAAATGAAACTATCTTTTCGGATTATTTCGTGGATTTATTTTGATTTTTGATTCTCGACATTTCCAATGCTTTACAGCAATCATGATCACGGAAGAGACTAAGTTTTTAGAAGTCTCAAAGGTGTTATATACTATAATATTTAAAATGTCAAATATTCGCATAAATCTAAGACAGTATTATATACTTTTATTTTAATAATAATTAGTAGTAGGTTATTCAAATAAGAACAATACTGAAATTAACTTGCTGTTATTTTAAATAATAGTTAATTTCAGTTTTCAGGAATAATTTATTGCTTAAATTTGCAAATAATAAGTTATCTTGTTGTAAAATTTGCTGATATAATAAAAATAAAGTATAATGTTCCATTTAAGCAGTAAAGTATAAAAGAATTTAGTATTTTAATTGTATATATCATGAAGATGTTAAAGTAGTCACTTGGTAGTTGATACTTGTTGCCAAATGTTTCAAGTACATTGTTTCTATTTGTTATGATACAATATGAACTTTTTTATATATTTCCTAGCGTCAACATCAGGTGTAATAATTAATACTTGTGGCTGGATTAAGGGAGCTGGGTACAAAGTGCTGACACACGCTGCTCAGGCGTTCGAAGTAAGTGAATTTACAAACTAAACATTATTTTCTATTTTTATTCAGAAAAATGTATTTCTCAAATACAGCTGTAGATTACTTTCCTTCTTTATACAGTACTATAACCCATTTATCTATACATGTAATAAAATTCTAATTGAGTCGAATCTGTACATTAAATATTTTCTTGGAAAATCGCATTGAAATAGACATTATTATCGATACAGAGACTGAATTTATAGTTTGTAGAATTTTTGTCTGTCTGTCTGGGAACGCATCACGACAAAACCACTGGACACACTTTGTTGAGTGAAAATATCTCATCTCTGAGAAATACTAAACGTTAAAAGTAACTAGGGACGAACCCGAAACTGAGTCGCTAGTTTCAAATATCTAGTATAATAATCATATTACAGTTCAAATCAAATGAAATTTGAAAGTTCAAATGAATGTCATGTTTAAAATATGTATATATAAGCTGGTGGCTATTCTGAACTAAACAAATGTACCAGACTGTGTCTGAACTGATGTTTCTTGTGGATTTTAAATACTTTTTTAATAT
This sequence comes from Fabriciana adippe, assembly GCA_905404265.1. Taxonomy (NCBI): domain Eukaryota; kingdom Metazoa; phylum Arthropoda; class Insecta; order Lepidoptera; family Nymphalidae; genus Fabriciana; species Fabriciana adippe. The sequence continues at coordinate 13,072,355 of FR990000.1, read as the reverse complement.
GAATTAAATGTTTATTAGAACTTTAAATGAATCTATAACCTTAAATATTGTGTTGAATTTAAAAATAAAGCACAATTTGTTTTTGTAATTTAGATTATGTTTTGAAAATTGTTCCATTTTTTTTTGTAGGTAGATGTGATATTAGTATTAGATAATGAGAGGTTATACAACGAATTGAAGAGGGATATGCCAAAGTTCGTCAAAGTTGTGTATTTGCCTAAAAGTGGAGGGGTAAGTGTACCAATGAAAATTAATATGTATTTGTTTAATTTATTAATTTTTTTTAGTTCAATAATTATGATTTAAAAAAATTAAAAATGTCAGTCTGTCTGCTGTAGTGTCAATCTATAAGAATATAAAGCCAAAGTAAGAGCAAGTCTAATTTAAAAAAATCATTTGGCATTACACATATACCTTAATTATTATTAGAGAAGGTAATATACTATCTAAAATCACATTACAAACCTTATGAGCAGAAAAAAAAATGTAAACTAAGCGGGTGGAGCTTCGGGAAAACACATAGGATCTTGTTCGTTTCAAAGTGTTTTTGTTGCTTAACGAGAGCCTTAAAGTTACTTACGTAGATTCCTTGCTAAATAAATATGAAATTATACATGTATAAAACGCATTTAATATTTTTTAATTTAATTGAAAATTATTATTTTTTTTAATTATGATAAACAATTAAGAATTAATTGCAATAAAATATAAATACTTCTTGATAAAGGTGGTGGAACGATCGTCTACACAACGAGCAGAAGCCCGAGACGCGCGGATACGAGAATATTTCTATGGGAAACGCACACCTTACTACCCACACTCGTTTGATGTCAAGTTTTCGGATTTAAAAATATACAAGGTAAGTTATTATATTATGGAATTATATTTATTATATTATTTTTATATTCTGTGGGTAGACGATGAGAGAGGTGAAACCGTCGGAAGAATTTTGAATTAAAATCAATTAGAAAATTTCTTTTACACGTTAGTGTTGTATATAACAAACGTTAAATTAAGTAGTAAATTTAAAATGTAATTCTCTAGTAAATACACAATCAGCAACAAAAAATGTCCTCACCGAGTGAGCGCTCATTTGAATATTTGAGCGCGCTTTTAATTTTTTTGTTGTGAAAACGACTTTAAACATTGCATTTAAGGTTCAATTTACATTGTTGTATATTTATTTCAACTAGAATAATTACCTAAACACAATTGGTGACAGTTTTAAGAAAACTTTTGCATGGAATTGTGTATCTACTATCTAGTACTTTCTTGATCGATGTCCTCATCATTAGGAATTTGTTAATCATGTAGGTATTGGTATTCCTCAAAAGACGAATCGATTAAAAAATTAAAAATAAATATATTTAATTCTTAACCGATTCATTGCGACGGCCTTTTTTACGAACTACGGCCCGTGGCGGCGAACAAATTTTTCATGACACCTCTAGGGCGTCACGCGCCATACGTTAAAATGACACCCCTACGGTGCCTTCAGCCATATATGAAAACTTTGTGCTTTTTTTTCTTTTTTTGGCTTATTTACACTTGATTTCGTTCAGTCAGCATCTAATATCAGACCTAAGCAGTTTGTTAATTCGTTTAGAGTGAGTTCCTTGTGTTTAGATACGTGATTTACTTGAAATGACTATTTTGAATCAGATATTGTAAACATTTGGTATTCTTTTTTCTTTGACTATACAATTTAAATAGCTTAAGAATATATTTTAAAATATGTTCTGAAATTGGTGTTGCAAAGTTTTTTTATATACTTGGTGCAATATTGGCAACTAAAATTCCCAAGAAAAGGTTGAAAGTGTTGAGTTTAGCTATTGAGATGACGTCTATTATTTCGCTCGAGTTCGTCCCTAGATACCTTATGACGGTTAGTATGGAATACATAGACTATATAGTCTATATACATATATCATACATAGGTATGATGAGTTTTATATCTCTTAGTTGAGAAATGATTAATTTCCCATACAAAGTTCCACCCCCCTTTTCACCTTCTTAAGGGATGATTTCCGGGGTAAAAATATCCTATGTCCTTCCCGGGATCTCAAACTATCTCCATACCAAACGTCTAAATCAGTTCAGCGGATTAAGTGTGAAAAGGAGACAGACAGAGTTACTTTCGCATTTATAATATTAGTATGGATATTAGTATAGATTTTGTATAGAATACACTGCGACTTTATATTTTTTATAGCTTAAAGAATTGTTACAATTTTTTGAATTGAATCGAAAACGCCCATACATCCCTGAATCGCAGAGTGACGAAGACGAAACGCAGTGTACTTTGGAACAGAACTCTCAATCATATGAAGAGTATGTTCTTCCTAAAAAAAAGAAAATTAAAGATATTGGGACATGCACAGAAATTAAGAAAATATAGATTGTACTATTACAAGTTGCTTTTAAACATAATTATTTTGAATATAAAAATAACATAAATTTTCTTTGAGATCCCTTCATTTTGATAAAAAAGATTTAAAGCTTAAAAGATAGCACCCGGTATTTTGTTATTTTAATTTACACATGGACATTCCCGTCACCAAAGAAGAATCTACCGATCAATATCGATATACATATTATAGAAAATACATTATAGAAAACACTATCCGTTCCGTAGCTACGAGGAAACATCAAATCATACATCATAATCATAGCCTTTCTCGGCTTCGTCGCAGTCGGGTATAAAACTATGCAAAACGGGTAAAATGTTCAGTTCCATACGTTATTCTACGATTAACAGAGTTTCAACGGATTGGATTATGATGACGCCGCTCGGGTGTCATCCGCCACACGTGAAAGAAATGTATTCGGAACAATGAGAAGGTTTTTAACCCCTGAAAATTTTCTATTCACACTAAATCCTGAAACGAACAGTACAGGCATGATTTGTGTGATAAAATAATGATTGATTTATTTAGCGAAAACCTTTAAAAATATCATTTTAACATAGTTTCGACGAATTGAATTATGACACCGCTCGGGTGTCACACGCCACACAGGAAAGAAATGTATGACACCCCTAAGGTGTCACCCGCAATGAATCGGTTAATTGCAATTATTACTTTTTCAATATACTTTATATGTAACTTTATAAGAACTAGTCACGTATTCATCGAAATTATTAAAAAAAAATATAGCCGTTATATCTGTATATACTTATATTATCTGTATATATTCGACGACACGTTTGGCTCAGTTTGTGACCTAATTGCTGTTAATAACCCAATATATGTATATTTTACCTGTACATATTAACGCAGGTGGGCGCGCCGTCGCTGCCGGACTCGTGCATGCCGCTGGGCATGCGCGCGGCGGACGCGCTCACCAAGCTGGTGGGCGTGTGGCCCTCGCCCGCGCTGGCGCACCGCCTGCTGGCCGTGTCCTTCGCCGCCGCCGCCGACGACCACGTGCTGCACTGCAACCTCGCCGGCTTCGTCTGCGTGTACGTACCCACCACGCCACACACTACACACTGATACGTATACACGCATGCACACAATCGCACACACACGCACACAAATATGTACATATTCGCACGCATAAACACAAACGCATGCACGCACGCATACATATCCATTTCGCACATATACGCACTTATATAGTTTGCATTAAACACCATATTTCAATTTTTTTTTCATTCTTATTATAATTTAAATTCCATTAAATCACGATCATGTCAGAAAGTATAATTACTACACACTTAGAAATTAGCAGGTAGTTTCGTATTATACACATTCAAATTGTGATTTTTTTGAGAATTTTAATAAGTTTTAAATTTTTTATTAGATAAAAAATAAATAGAAACTAATTTAGATATTTATTCCAGGACTGCAGTCGACATGGAGAGGCAGACCCTCACCATCCTATCTCCACAACCGAGGCCGCTGCCTAATACTGTGCTACTGCTATCAGAGCTGCAGTACATGGACAACCATTAGCATTATAAGTTTTAGTGATTTGGCCGAAGTAACTGTCTAATGTCTTACAGAATATTACTCTAAAGGTTTCATATTCTACTTGTATAGTTATGTACAGATCTTCCAAAATCTCTTGATGTGTCAAAGACTTTACTTGTTTGATATTGTAAATTTCTATACAAAGTTGGCGAAGTAATTTGGGCCTAAATGACACTCATCAAAGCCACAAAACAAAAGCATTGAATTGGTATTGTAAATATTTTATTTGTCTTTTTCACAATCTATCTTAAAGAAACATTACTATGCCTCGACAACGACACTCACCATTTTCTAAATGTTATGCGATACTGTAAATAGCATAGGTACATGGAAAATTTTATCCAGATTGAAACAAGATTCTGTATGGCCAATACGAAAATTCACCTTGATGAGAATCAAACCCACAACCACTCATGTTGCATATTCTCTAAGATTGCTCAAGTAAAAATTGTTACTAGCGCCATTTTCACTAAAAAAAATTTTTTAATACTTCATAAGTATTTATTGTTCAAATAACTGCGACGGTATCATGCAAAGAGTAACACAATTTAAAATAATGTAAAAGAATATTTTGATATGCATTTATGTGATGTAATACCTTCTAGCATAATACCATCCAAGTTGTAGTATAATGAATATAGAATAAGGTATACAAAAGTTTAGTAAATAAAACTGTTATATTTTAAACATTTTTTTTTATTTTGAATAATCCGACTAGAAAAATAACAATTCATTATGATCAATTTTAATATAAAAGTAACATAGGATTGCTTTAACAAATTAAAATTAAAGGAAGGGTATCGATAAGGCCTCGTTTCCACCCCCGAATAACAAAAAGAGGCTGTATGCCTAGAAGATGGAAGAACTGTATTTTTTTTTAATATATTGTGTAGTAACATAAGAACATTAAAATAAAATAAAAAAGACAGTGCTTCTTATATCCGTTCTATATAAAAAAAGTTGAAATGTTCCTGAAAATGACTCATTTTGAAGTCTCACAAGTAGTATTCATTGTAGTTTTTTATTCATAAATATATGATCTTATCAGGCACATAGTCTACTTTCAGAATATATAAAAAGAAGATCAAATGGTATAACTTAATTTTTTTTGTTATTCATTTTGGGTGTAAAAGAAGGATACTCCTTCTTTATCGCATAGAGTAAGTTATGACTAAAGAAGATTCTATTTAGAAACAAAATATGTCAAAAATAACACTTAGGTTTCTTATCGAAGACTGAAGAGGCAGACTGATAAGTTTGAGGAACACAATAAACTGGATTATAATTAAAGTAATACTCAAACTTGCCTTACGGTGAAGGAAAACCTGCATGTCTGAGAAAACCTAGCAAGTTTTCGAAAGACATGTGAAGTCCGCCAACCCGCACTTGGCCAGCGTGGTGGACGATGGCCTGATTCCCCTCGTATTGAAGGGAGGCCCGCGCAGCAGTGGGACGTTAAAAAGGGCTGAATACAAATACTCAAAAGTCCAGATGGAATTTGATTTGCAACAGAATAAAAATTAATATAAATAACATTGATCCAATATTTCATTACTTGTAATTTTAATAATAAATAGTAATTATTAAATTACATAAAAAAATAAAATTAAAAATCATAAAATAATAGCATATAATCCAGAATATAGGCTATCTCCTTTCTACATTAAACTCAAATCCGTAGAGCTGTTATTGCGCTAAAAACTAACAAAGGCATTCACAAAAGAGTATTTATTATATTAGAATGATATAAAAACATTGTTATAGTCAACTCGCTGAATTAGTGTCGGTACATTTAATAAAAAAGAATTTAATTAATATGATAATATATATTTCGCACGGGCGACATTAATTTAGCGAATAAATTATACTTCCTCTTCATAATGCAATAAATATAGGCACATTGACAACTCCCTATTAGTCTAAATAGTATTTCATGTGATATTTCATCATGGACAGTCTATACTGGCTCTCTTTAAATCATAATGAATATTAATTGATAATTGATAGGGGGGGGGGGGGGGGGGGTTTAGTCTGAAAGCTCGCCATATATCACCAGAGGGGAGGGGGCAGTTAAAAAGTTGCTAAAAACATCACGTGATTAATGGACGACGTAGCTACGAAAACATAGCTATATTTTTGCAATATTTTAAATTATTTAACTTTAAGTGTCCTCTATATGAAAATATCAATTACATCGTACGCCGATACTTTGAAAAATATCAAAATGGCGGCGTATTGCTAATGTCAACTTTTTTTCATTGAAAATATCTATAGAAAAATGATCGAAAACCCCTTTAATGTCTCACGCGCCTACTCCCGCTCGGCGGCGCGGCGCGCGGGGGCGGGGGCGGGGGCGGGCGCGGGGGCGGCGCGCCGCAGCTGCGCCTGCGCGTACTTGATGGCGACGCGCATGGCGTCCTGCACCAGCTGCTCGCACGTGATCAGGCTCACCTGCGGGGTTGTCGTGTGCTACACTCATTTCTGCGTAAGGTTTCGTACGTGGGTTTATTCACCGACTTTAAAGATGAGATATTTAAAGGTGTATTGACGACACGTTTTGCTCAGTTTGTAATCCCGCTGGAGACACTCATTTGTGCGATGAGCTGGAATGTTTGTATTCTAGTCACGGGTGTTTATATTTATAATGTATTTAAAGTTATGTCAACTATCTGGTGTCCGTAACACGAGCCTCGTAGCTTACCATATAACCAGATGGCGCTGTGTGACAAGGTCCAAACACATTTATTTATTTATGTGTATGTTACATAATATTTTAATCAATTATGAAACGGTTTGGGTGTTTATATGTATTTAATGTAGTGTATCAACTATCTGGTATCTATAATACGAGCCTCTTAGCTTACCATGGAACCAGATGGCGCTGTGTGCTAATGTCCAAACAAATTTATTTATTTATGTGTATGTTACATGATATCTTGATCAATTGTGAAACGGTTAAGGTGGAATGATTCGTAAACACAAGGAACAACAATAATAATCTAGATATCAACTTAGTGTGTTTATGTATATTACGATAAAGGGACTGGAAGGATTTCAATGTAATTTAGTACATAAATATTATGACCAACTACACATAGGCCTATTTTTAGGTACGTTGAGGAATGCACACGAGCGGACCAAGGGTAAATCGCTAGTAAAATATAAAGCGTACCTTTGTGGAGCTCATTTCAGCGCGTGTGAGCAGGGATTGCTCGCTGGCGGGCAAAATGCGCGCCTTGAATATCGGCAGCACGCAGGAGAGCCATTTTTCCGCTGTGAATGTTGGTGTTACCATTTCCTAAACACAAATATATATTGTTATTACTATATCGCTACAGTTTTACCTTATACTTTTTTAGATTTATGCGAGTATTTGAAATTTAAAAGAAAACTAACTTTTCGGATTTTTGTTGATGCCGTGATTGCTGTAAAGCACTCGAAACGTTGTGAGCCAAAAAGAAAAAAAAAATACAAAAAGACAGTTTTATTTTTAAACCTTCAGCTTATTTTTTTTTATTGTGGAAAAGTTAAATTCTTTATTTTCATTTAATCATTATTTCATTAATACATAATGAAGCAACATTTATATAAAACTAGCGACTCACCCTCGCTTCGCTCGGGTTCGTCTCTAGGTACGTTTTACTGCTGAACTGAGCTGAACATTGATAAGTCAGTCAGTGAGTCGCGAGTAGTGAATAGTGAATAAAAATAGTAATTGCGAATGTACCTTAGGTGATAGACAAATAATATTGCGAACTTCCCAGTATAACTTTTTAAGACCTACAATATTCTAGTACATTGTTTTGATGTACCTCTTAAGGTTCAGCTAGCGTTAGCCATATAAATTTCTAAGGACGACTCGATAGAACCAGTCATTGCGTTTTCCCGCGGGAATGAAAAATGTATTTGTAGTGAAAGGTATCCCAAATGTTGAACCGAGTGATAAGCTATCACTATACAAAATTTAGTTAAATTCGATTCAGTACTTTTTGCGTGAAACGCGCACATAGATTTGACTAAGTCAGCTTTATTATAGGTATAGATAAGAATAGGTATTGCGAGTGTACCTTAAGAGATAGACATATACTGTTGCAGATTTTTCTGTTGACCTTTTCAAGACTTACAATTTTTTAGTACATTGTTTCGATGTATATCTTAAGGTTTAGCCAGCGGAAGGTTTATAAGGAGGACTCGATAAAATCAGTTATTGCGATTTCCCGTGGGAAAGAAAGATTTTCTTGAAATAAAAGGTATCTTAAATGTTGACCCGGGTAATAGGTTATCACTTCACCAAATTTCGTTGTAATCGGTTCATTACTTTTTGCGTGAAACGCGCACACACAAACAGACATACAGACAAACAGACAAACAGACAAACAGACAAACAGACAAAAATTTTAATAACTATTGTTTTGGGGTCTATATTGTATACATAATACGTTACATTCATTGTTTTTAAAAAATATTGCATGTACAGATTTCGCTAAGTTACTGCTTTATTATAGTATAGATACTGGTAAGTCTATCATTCAATCACAATTGAAGTATTTCTTTAACATCCATAAATTATCTTATACTCAGTTTTGACGTTTACAATTTTAAACTTATATTATTAGATTTAGATATTAAATTTATATTAAGTTTTTGTCTAGCCATTCTTTACTAAAACCTCTTTAAAATTAAAAAAAAAAACGCATTTGTGCCTGCAAAAAAGGTTGATATTATCAGGTTACGCGACAACTTCCAAACGTTTCAAACGTTAGATGAGACGTATACCTACACGCACCCACTATTTGGTGCGAACTCTGCCCACTTCCACAAACAACAAATATGCAAAAAACTTACTTGCGGCACATGTGCAGCGGCGACCACGACGCCGCCGGCGCAGCCCAGCAGCATGGCGGGGCGCGCGGCGGCGGGCGGGCGCGCCACGCAGCGCCGCGCCGCCGCCGCCGACAGCAGGTAGGACACGCGCAGGAAGTGCACCGTGAACAGCCGGCCCTCGCCCGCCGCCGCCGCCAACGCCTCCCGTATCTCCGACTCGGCTATCGATCTGTTTCACGTCAAGTAGAAAAAAGTTTTATTCAAATGGAAATCCAGTGACAGGGTAGATCATTTCGCCGTGTGTGAATATACGTTTTAGCTTTAATACCAAAACTAAAATATTTTTAAAATTATCTCAATACAGCAGATTTACATAATGGAAATTTGATTAAGGAAGATGATTAAGAGTGAATGAAAGAACTTTTTAAGACCAAATATTTTATACATAAAAAGTCAGGTTTAAAGTATGCTCCCCCTCACCCTCCCACGTCATATTATTTTTTTAAATCTTTGTTGCATTTGAATTAAGCCTATATTTATATTTTTAATGTAATTCTTTTGTGATTAAGAAAATAATGATTAAAAGGTGCAAATATAGGTGGGAAATTCAAAGCAGTTGAAACGCACGCCATTGGTCAGACCGAATATGACCTCAGAATATATCATAACAGAGCGATTTCGTCGCTACAAATTGAGTCGTCATTCTTTGGTGTATATCATACTGTGACGTCACGCCAAGCGCACGAAATGGCGATCGTTTAAAGTACCCGTATCGGTGTAATATTAAAAAAAATCTAAATTTTAGTTTTTTTGGAGCTGGATATTTTTTTAACAGATATAGAACGATGTAAATCATAATATTAAAAAATCAAAAAAAAATCACGCATATTCCCTATTAAAGTAGCCCTTCTGAAAGTCATGATTGACTCAAATAAAAAAAAAGATCCTTACTGCAGCACAACATCATTCTTGTCGGTAGCTCTTTTCAGCAAGGTGTCGAGCAGCTGCAGGCAGTCCGCGTGGTCGCCGCAGGGCGCGCCGCCCGCCCAGCCGCACAGCTGCGCCAGCTCGCCCCTGATGGCGGACACTTCCTCTCGGATCCTGTCAGCATCTGCCAGCTCCGCCACTTCTGACAGCTTTTGCGCCCGACAGAAGAGCTCGCGTGCCTGTGGGATATGGACGCATTGGGTTTAGGGTGGTGATGTTTGGTTCTTTTTGATAAATGCTTTATGTTCGCCGAAGATTTTATTTATGCTATACATTACCAAAATTCGTCAAATTATTGTGTGCGAAGGAGTTATTGGCATTTCTTTTCATCTCTAAGACTAAGACTTGATAAAAAATCGTATGCCTATACATAGGTATGTAGTGTACATGCGCACGAAATAAAAATAAATAGATAAACGTCCTATAGGACGTTTACTTTTTTTTTTGTTTATAAACAAAAAAAAAGTAATAATATTACAATTAATAATAAAAAAAAAAACAGCTTTAAATTATATGTAAATAACATAAACGAAACGAATGATATAACTAAAAAAATGAAGATAATGAAATGAAATAAATATAATTTGTGTAGCGTGATATTGTGGTGTGTAACAACTCTTTCTACTATGCATCAATAGTAAAGTCAGTAAGCCATATAATGTATTGTTTATTACACGTTAAAATAGTCAAATAACATTATCATTATATTATAGTAAAGCATTATATTGTTTTAAATACTCCTCTTAGTTTACATATAACAAACTCTTTCTATCGCACGCAAACAATTGTAAGTGAATGCTGTATACACCTGTAAAGGCGAATCATACCGAATTGCATGTATAAGTTACAAAAATTATAGTGTTATTATGATAAGTCGATGGTGTATCTACCTAATAAATAAATAAATAAAATAAATAGCAAAGACTAAAAAGGATCGGACCTGCACCGCGTCGGGCCCAGCCAGCGCGTGCAGCGCGGGCGCGTGTCCGCCGCCGCCGCGCAGCGCCACCGCGCACAGCTCGCGCAGCAGCGCGCCCGACGGCAAGTGCGTGCCGCAGCACAGCTCCCTGAACACGCACCACACACTCATATATCACTCATTCTCTGATTATTTCAAATATATTAATGTATAATTAAAAACTTTAAATTACTAAATATTCATTTTTACCAAATCTTAAAATTATAGGAAATAAAAAAAAAAAAAAACTTTAAAAAGTGTTAATTTTTCTCTAATCTATACTAATATTATAAAGAGGCAAAGTTTGTTCGTTTGATCGCGCTAATCTCAGGAACTTCTAATCCGATTTGTAAAATTCTTTTTGCATTAGATAGCCCGCTTATTGAGAAAGACTATAGGTATATAATATATAACCTATCTATTCTATACTAACCGTTAAAAGGTACCTAGTATAAATTATATCAACGCAAGAGAAGAGAAATAGAAACGTGCACATAATTTAATTTAAAGAACCTAGTATCTCCTTAATTCCTTGGACATAAAACAAGGAAATTTAAATACCAGAAAACAAATTCTTATAATCATAATAAAAACTTGCTTGCTTGACATTCCTAGGAGCAACACTAAATTCCAACAAAATTCTTTTTCTGTCCATGCCGCAGTACTATGGAACCAACTACCCAAAACCATCCACGAGAGCCCATCTATCCATATCTTCAAACGTAAATTAAAAAACTATTTATTAGCACAAACATAGACAAGTATGTGTATATGTATATATGTATGTATAAGTAGAATCTTTACACTAAGTATTATATATGTGTAGTATTATATACTTTTATCAGTAATATATTATGTATATGTTATCATTACTTTTATTTTACTTTTTTTTTTGCACTATATTGCCCGCTGACATCTTCTTCCACATCCAGAGGTTGACTGGAAGAGATCTCTTTTAGAGATAAGTCCACCTTTGTGAACTATGTTTATTGTTGTTTTTTTTTCTGTATCGCATCTAAAGTGCAATAAAAGAATATAATAAAAATACTCTCCTGTCCGACACTAGCTATCTCTGAGACTAGCCAACTGCACTAAAAGATATTAAAATACACCATATGTGTGCGATAGCACTAAAATTTTACTTTAACTCGACACATGAGTAATAACACAGCCACCTCTCCAATAAAGACTTACTACTACTGAATGAATACCTAAACCGGACCTCGAACCCAGTATCTGCAGCCGAAGATGTTAGCCACTAAACCAAACGATCAATACTTACTTGGATACCAGTGGAGGTGAAGAGGAGACGAGTCTGAGACCAGTTTCTGGATACGTCTCCCCGGGGACCGTCACCACGTCTTCTTCCATCGATAGCTGCGTACTGTCCAACACTCGCGTTTGTATCGAAACGTTCGCTTTAATACTTTCCCTGGACATCATAAGAAATATGTTTTTTTTTTATTTTTAGCTTTTATTAACGGCGTTAAAAGTAGGTTAGATTTATTTAGATATAAGATAATAGATACCCTCATATTATATATAATGTGGCCCTCATAATATGTGGCGCAGAATATTGATGCATATATGGTAGGTACTCCTTTGGAAACTTTTGAAACAAATAAAGTTATACAATGAGTGTCTTGAGAGGCGGAACGTCAAAAAACACACAGACGGACAAACAAGCATTTTGGTACATGTTTTATACAGAAATAACTATTTCACTATATCGATGTTCATAATCATAATATTAAAAAACTAAAAAAGTACACATTTTACAAACTGTTATTCTTATGTACCTACACATAATCAAAACAAGCCCAATGAGCCCATAATTAAAAAAATACTAATAACCATTGAATTTAATAAAAAAAACTCACCTTACTAACTTTTGAGCTTGCAAAATCACCTTCTGAGACAATTTTTCGCCATAAACCGACAAATTTAAAGAGAACCCTTTTTCCGTTACGCTAGATCCAACTTGGCATATCACACTATTTGGCAAAACTCTTCTCAAAGCAGCATTTAACAAATGTAAAGCTGTGTGATTAATCATAATTTTCAGCCTTTTGTCACTATTTATTTCTAAACTAACTCTATTACCGTTTCTAACGTACACATCACTATCTGTCACTTTCAATACAAACTGTCCTTTATGAAAAACTATGTCGCGAATTTTAAAAACGTTATCCACTTTAAATGTTATATTTTCATTAAACGTTATATGACCGTCGTCGGCTATTTGACCACCTTCTTCGCAGTAGAAATTTGTGCTCTCTGTTACTATATAATAAGGTTTATTTTCGGATGGCTCTGAAAAATCTATCCATTCGCCATCGTCACTCAATATGGCTACTACTTTAGTTTTCAAAGGTTTGAATGTAATTTGGTCATTGGTTTCCATAAAATTGTACTTGTGTTGATCATCAGTGATTGTGACGCCATTTTGGTGTAAAGTTTCGATAGCTTTATCAAACATTATGCCTTTATTTGAAGACTGTTCTTTGAAAGCAGTTTTATGTCTGGATTTATGGTTCGATAGAAGTTTCCAGAAGCTTTTTTTGTCTATTTCTAGATTATTTAACTTCGCTATCCTTTCAATGACGTCGTCTTGGAGACCGTGAGTGTCGTATAGTTTGAACACTAATTCGCCAGGTATAACATTGGAGTTCACTTTAGACATAGACTGAAACGAAAATGTTACAAGTATTTATATAGTTCATTCTATTCATCTAACTGCCTCGGTGGTGTAGTGGCTAGCATGTACGGCTGCACACCCGGAGGTCCTGGGTTCGAGTCCCGGGTCGGGCCAAGTTTAGTTATTGAGTCTTTCTGTATAGTAAGCCTCAGTAGCAGCCCGGAGTTGGGAAGTTGGCGGTGTTTCACCCCCGTGCCTCGGAGAGCGCGTAAAGCCGTCGGTCCTGCGCCTTAACTCTCACCGGTCGTGTCGTGTAGTCGTCCCACCGGAGTATGCGAGTGACAGGAATAGAGAGTGCACTTGTGTCTGCGCGTACATTTGTGCACTATAATATCTCCTGCGCAGTTGGCTAGTCTCAATGAGATTGGCCGCCGTGGCCGGAATCGGTCAGGAGACATCATCATCATTCTATTAATCGAGTGCACCAAAATGCCCAAACTTAATTTTTTATAATGCGTTTTATTATTACTCATCTGAATTGTACTTTTTAAATGTTAAGTACATTCAAAACACTTATCATATTTAGTAAAATAGACCAATACATGCATTTTGCTACCTTAGACTTTTGAAGCAAAATTACTCTAGTAATTTCAAACATAGTATAGACTGAAATTCATATGATAAGATTCTACTATATAAAATGAATGTTTTATACCAAAAAAAAAATTGAATTCAGTTCAAATGGATGAAACGAAACGAAATTATCCATTCAATCTTACCTCTTTAAACTCCTTATAGCCTAAAGCAAACCCTGCGCTTTCGATGTCACTCATCGCTTCTACCTCAGGGTACATTTTAACCAGCTCTTTCCATTTTTTAACCATATTTGATCTTAACTTTGCATAATTATCCCTTTCATGGTCGATAATCAACTTTGCGTCTTTCTCTCTGGCAACGATTTCCGGATATGTTTCCCCAAGTGTCGCCGCTACTTCATTGTATAGAATGTTTAGAAGATTAGGATTTTGGAAGACATCTGTGCTTATTTTGAATGATTTGCGCATCACTTGTTTTAAATTGAGACTGAAAATAGAAATATAAAATATTTCTAATAATTTTATTTTAGCAGCAAAAATTACTAAAAATAAGTGGGCTTAATGCTAGGATTCTGGTTTCACACTTCAGAAATAGAACACTTAAAACGACATAAAAATGTAGATACCACAAAGTTTTAAAATGCCTTAAGGTTGTGTGACTTTCGCAAATTTACTTGTAGCGACACATTAGTATTGCTATATTAATACTTTCCTAGATATACGCGAATATTTGACATTTTAAATAAAACGATCTTTTCAGATTATTTCGCGGATTTATTTTGATTTTTGGTTCCCGACGTTTCGAATGCTTTACAGCAATCACGGTCACGTCTAATACCTTAGTCTCTCCCGTGACCATGATTGCTGTGAAGCATTCACTAAACTCAATACTTTTAATTATACTTCAATAAATATTAGCACATACCTAGAGGAAGGGAAGGCTCTGTCGGCGAGGCACACGGCGACCATGCGCGCGTGGTCCGCCAGCCGCCGGTACGCGCGGTCGACGCGCGCGTCGGCCTCGTAGCGAGAGCCGTACGGCGACACGTGTTTGCTATTCTTTGTATGGAAAGATATGGATACATTACTATAAATGTTTGAATATTTTAGCAAGTGTATTTTTCATACTATTACGTATAAAATGAGTTTAAAATATAATTACTTCGCAGTTATGGGTAGAATGTTTTATTGAAATTTATGTAGAAACAACTTTGAAGTATGAGCCATTCATCGAATAACATAAAAATTGATTAACAATTAGGAAGGTTATCGTGTTATATACAAGAAAATTTTATAACTACAACAATGACTAAATCATCACCAAAGACGAGACTGCTACGATATAATCCATACTAATACTATAAATGTGAAAGTTTGTGAGTATGTACATATATATGGATATTTGTTACCCTTTCACGCCAGAACGGCTGAACGGATCTGGATGAAATTTGGCACAGAGATACATTATAGTCTGAAATAGCACATAGGTTACTTTTTATCCCGGAAAAATTACGGTTCCCGTGGGATAGATTTGTTTTTGTTTTTCTAGAGGTTATATAAATAGATTTGATATTATCACCAAATTTACAAAGACTTTCAATAGAACCACTATTAAAAGCGTGAATTTGTTGAACCAGCTAGACCGACATAGATGAAATTTTGTACACAGATAGATTATGACTTGGAATAACATATAGGCTGTTAGGCTTATAGGGATGCAATCGAGCGAAACGAGGGAAACTAGCTAGTTAAGAAACATACATTTTACCGAGATTAAATGATTTTTTTTTAGTTTTACATTATAATTATAAATACTTAATACTTTCTTAGATTAACGCAAATATTTGACATTTTAAATAAAAATATCTTTTCGGATTTTCGTTAGACTAAATCTCTCCCGTGGCCATGATTGCTGTAAAGCATTCCAAACGTCGAAAGCAAAAATCAAAATAAATCCGTGAAACAATCCTAGAAGATAGTTTTTTTTTTTTTATTATAAATACTTGCTTACCTTTTCAATAGCAGCAATGATAGGTCGGAACAGGTCGGTGTCGTAGTTGGAGCGCACGCCCTGCAGTAGCGCCGCCATGCGCTCCAACCCCATGCCGGTGTCCACGTGGTGTCGCCTCAAACTTGTCACGGAACCATCTGATTCTCTGAAACAAATGACATCAATTTTATAAAACGTCCTTCGGTGAACATTAGCCTTATGCTTAGATATGTATTAAATTTCATCGAAATCTGTCCAGTCCTTTCAACGTGAAAGAGAAACAAACCTGTAAGTACTTACTTATACAAGATTTTATATTTTGTCTCACCTACTACGCGAGCGAAGTTGCTAGCAGATATAAAATATAAAACGTAAGAAAAAAAATTAAAGAGTGTGTGTATGAAAATGTGTACACGCGCAAGAAGTAAAACTTTAAACTTCTATCGGTTATCGGTATTCTTTATGAAATTCAATTTATGTTTTAAACAATTAGGATAGGTGAGATACTAAAAAATATTAAATAACGCATATTAGGCATATTACAATCATATATTTATAGAATATCATTTAAGGAAAGAATATAATACTATGTATGTACCTATATATCATTTGTCAGACAATAACAACAGTTACCATGGCAACAAACGTTCGCCTCGCCCGATCACACTTTTCGTAACGCTCCCGTAAAGCATTCAAGCGTGCGTAAAGAAGTTTTACTTAAAAAAATCATTCTGATTTACTGGACTACAGGACAGAATTGAATACAGAAGTCTGTGCACTGTTTTATATATATATATATATATATATATATATATATATATATATATATATCAATCTGTTGTGTGTACATAACCCTATGTGCCAGAAAGTTTGGTTCAAAGCAGTTGGCAAAGGCTAATTACTTAGACACAGATTTGGGTAATATTAAAAAAAAAAACGATCTGTACAAATGAATGAGATTGAAACATTTTTAAGAGTTCAAATCCTTAATTAATTATTATTTATTACTAGTGACTCACCCTCGCTTAGCTTAGGGTTCGACCCATGGACAAAAATAAAACTTTCCCACGGGAAACGTACATATTCCGGGATGATATATATAATGCAAAAAGATTTTTTCAAATCGGATTAGTAATTCCTGAGTGCGTTCATATAAATAAACAAACAAACTTTGCCTCTAATATTAATATAGATGTTTAGTTATTCAATAGGTATAGTTACAAACGCACACACACACCTGCTTACAAATGTGATAAATTATGCAGTCATGTATGTTAACTTACCTATTGCACTGAATAAACACCAGGTTCCATATCTCCGTAAGTGTGCAATCAGGGTGAATGTAGTGTATCTCGGTACATGGACCACATGGCCCAGTGAGGCCCATCTCCCAAAAATTGTCCCTTGTACCATGAGCTTTTAATTGGCTTGAAGGTACACTGGAAATTAAAAAAAAAGAACAATTGTGAATTAGATTAGCATAGAAAAGAGTTTCTGTGCATGTATTCACTTTGTAGTGGTAAAGGGACTTAATAGAGCTTGGAAATCTAGGAGAAGGTGATACCAAAAGGGCTCTTAGATAAAGCCTACCTGGGACGGCGCTGAAAAGTGTACTGCAGATTGCTCCTGATAACTCTCTGTTAGCAGTGTGAAAGGTAACTCTATGGCTGTTGTGGAAATTATTACCCCTTATTTTCAAGTTGGGCGAGACAAGAGGATACATTTACAGCTGGCTTTATTGCCAGGGAAAAAGTTTGCAGATGATTAATAATGTGACATTGATAAAGCAGCATCCTATTATGATGGGAAAATTGACTTCAAATTTAATGGGTAGTTCTGGGTTTTCCAACTATTAACATTGCACAGGGTTAAACATATATGCATTTTTTTTAATTTTTCATCAAGTATATTCAAAATATATACAAAAATATTTTTATTTCATTTACAGAAGATTAGCCAAAATGAGTGAGATGACAAGAGGTGACAATTATAATACAAGCATATAAATATACAGTAGAAACTCGATTAACCGGACTAATTGTTGTCCTTAGGCATTTGGATAATCGAAAATCTGGATAATCAAATGTATAAAGAAAAGCAGTCTTTTCCTGAAACAATACTATCATCCTCCTGAAATAATAACTAACTAAAACTACTTTTTATCCCGGAAAAATGCACGGTTCCCGTGGGATAGATTTGTTTTTGTTTGTTTAGAGGCGAACCAGAGCGAAGCTAGGATGAGCCGCTAGTGCTTTAGCGCTTGCATAAATTCGACTAATAGGTATATAATTGGTCGCGGTTGATAGTCTGGATAATCACGAATCCGTATAACTGAGGGCCGGATAATCGAGTTTCTACTGTATGTTATGCATTATCTATAGTATTTAAAACACTTTACAATGATTTTTATTTTCATAGTATTATTTATTCACTATGGAGTAGTATTTACCCAATCTGTTTCCAAATATCCCTGCATTCTCTGTCTTCCTGCAGTCCAATAACAGCATCCCCAGCAAAATAAGTCACCAATAAATTCTCAGGCTTAAGACGATATGGACCAAGTAAAAGGTCCCATGCCATTTGACAAGCTTCTTTCTATGCAACAAAATTACATAAAAGCATCATAAGTGTGCCATTTAATATGGAATTGTGAGTTTTTAATATTTAATGATTTATTTTTATTAATATTGATTTTAATTAATTTACATGTTGTTGTAATAAAACATAATATAATATAGATATTATGAGAAGAAATTAAGTTATTGTTCAAATACCTTGTAATAATCTCCAAATGACCAATTGCCGAGCATTTCAAAAAATGTATGATGTGTACCATCCATTCCAACTAAGTCTAAGTCATTGTGCTTGCCACCCACACGAACACATTTTTGTGAGTTAACTGCACGAGAACATGGAGCTTCCACTATACCTAAGAATACACCTTTAAACTGAAAGTTAAAATTCAGATATTATTTTTAAATCTATATCATCAATAAAATATTTATGTCAAAAATAAAAGGACTATTTATTTATATACATGCTACATAGAATACAAAATATAAATAACAAGTTTGTTTATATTAAGACTTTATTTTGAAAGATCTTTTGAAGCATAAAAATCTCAGGGACCTGTTTGCCTTTAAGAAAAAAGATAATTACTGTGAAAGTAGTTAAGGATACTTTATGGATTCTATATACTTCTTTGTTTTTAATAGTTTACCTGATTCATGCCAGCATTCACAAAAGGTACTGTAGGATCACATAACGGCACAACAGAACTGGATTTGATATATTTATGGTCATGATCATTTTTAAAGTAATTTATAAAAGTATTCCTTATATAACTGCTCGAAGAATTCATTCGTATTTGAGTCCTACTAGGAAGCGGTCCTCTTAAAACCATTAGTCGAAACATATTTTCAGTTAATTAAAATAATTTAATCGTCTACTTTAAACTGTTGATCTTTTCTCTATTCTTCTTTTCTCTGTTAATATTTAGTCCTGTACCAGTATGGATGGCTTTAAGAATTTGCAAAAGTTTGCAAAACAAATATATTGCACGCTTTTTGAACTTTGGTTTTTTCTGTCATTGTCAACTAACAACTTCCCAGATGGCAGATCCAGAATAATATGTCAAGTGTCAAGGAGAAAACATAATGCATATTTAAAAATATTGATGTATATTTATTAATTATGAACACTTAAAATAATTACGCCTAGAATATAATAAAAACTTAAATAACAATCTATTACCATACGTCTCATTTATCCTTTTTCTGTTTTAAGCATGTGAGCATTTAATTTTAGCACTTGATTTTTTTATCTACTGGCAATTGGCATTGACATTAGACATTAGACATTTGATAATTGTCAAATTTTGTCGATTTGCGAAATAAATATTTTTATTTTAATTAATATGTAATTACTAGTTAGTACCTATCGAAAGTACACGTGTATATTTGTAAGTGGCTACTGGTTATGGTGATAATAAATACAAATAGTAATCAAATATTGTTGGTAGAATTTATTGTTACAATTACAACACAATATATTTTCTTTTATAGGGACACGTAAGTGAAATCTTAGAGAATCCTATTCTCTAAATGCAAAAGAAAAATGGAAAATTTAAAATTATACATTTTGTGGTTGTGTGTGGTGATATCTACAGCTAAATTATTAGGACCTGAAGATCAAAAAAAAAGTGAAGATTCTTCTGAAGATGAAGATAGTACTCTAGGAAACTTAGTTATAGAAGGACAAGTCGATCCTGAGTATTATGCTGAACTTACTGAGGCTATAAATAAACAAATAAGATCTATGCAAGATCATGCAGATGCTATTAAGAAAACAACAGGTATTCTTAAAGAAGAAGAAGAAAATAAAGGTAATTTATTATGAATACATTTTCAGTTATAAATCTATCTTAAGTTACAACCGATGTTTCTTCCATTTTGTTAATTAAGTGTTTATACTCATTTATAATATGTATATGTAGGAATGTATGTAATAGTTAGGAATTTACCTGAAAGTAAATATATTTTAAGATTGAATTTAAGAATTTTTTAGATTCTATATTTTTAAATTTTACCTCTCCAATTTTAGTTTTTATATTGCCAAGAGTAAATATATCATATTTTTTAGAAACAACGGACTCCTTGCAAGCAGTTAATAATTTAGAGCAAATGGAATATACTTTAAAGTTATTAAGACAGAGTCTACTAAGACATTCAGAGCCAAACTGGGTACAAGATAGTAAAAGCTCAGACTTCCAAGGAAATGACTATGAGGTAATTAGTATAGTTTACAAAATATAACTTTAACAAGTAACTTACCTTTGTTTCGTTCGGGTTCATCCCTAAGTTGCTTCCCCATATAAACTTTTACCCCCTTAAGGGATGATTTTCAGGATAAAAACTATCCTATGTCCTTCCCAGGGTCTCAAACTATCTTCTTACCAAATTTCATCTAAATTTATGGAAATTTACTATTTGTATTTCTTGATTGAACTGATAAACAAACTATAAACATGTATTTCAAAGTTTTTAAAAATTAGATGAGAAAAGGGGTGGCATTTTTTTTATTTTTGTTTTCATTATATGTATGTATGAACTGCAAAAGTAACTTTATAATCGCATATATCGCATATCTATCCTGTTAGATCCGTTCTGTTATCCTGTTATGTCCGAACGTTCCGATTGGAATTGATACAAAATCAATAGATTTCGGCATTCTGCAATCCTTCTCTATATAAACTTTAACTCCATTCCAAAGCTAACCCTCCTCCATACATGCAATATGGTTAAAAAGGGGTTCAAAGTTATCACTTCAAGTATTAATATATAGATTTCTTGTGCACCTAAGGGTTATTGTATATACATTATGAAATAATTACATTTTTTTAGAAAATAGATGAAAATCCTCAAGATATTCTAGATACACTCCCTCCATTGCCTAAAGAGGAAGAAGTAGAGCTGTCTCCAGAAATTAAAGAAGGTATTTATTTTGTTTCAATTTCTTTGTAACTTCACAAATGTGTAAACTAATAAACTTAAAATATTTATCCCATTTTTTCTAAATGGCTTTCAACTTTAATCAATTGGTAAAAATTATTGGTTATTTATTTTGAGATAAGGAAGAGAAGAAAAAAGAAGAAGAGAGATATGTACATTATGTATGATATACCGTACAAAGAAAGAAAGCGAAGATGCATCTTTTACTTTATTCACATTTCTGACCACACATTTGTTTTGTCTCTGGTGTGCCTTTCTGTCATTTTTACCTGACTGCTGGTAAAGAAACACTCAGTCCACTCTTTATGTCTATGGCTAAGACCTAATGTATAGTGCAGATATTTCTTCTGGTCAAGTTTTTAGATAAAGTATAAAAATATTTAGCTTGTTTATTAATAAAATAATAGCATATTTTAGCAGTTATAATCCCTTATAATAAGTTATTAAATCTTCCTTTTTAACTTTAACCTATTTACCTCTATATTACAATAAATATATAAATATTTCAGCAAAAGAAATATATGATGCTGCAATAGCAAAGCTTGACCGTAGATCAGCTGACCTTCGTGGTGCAATTTTACAAGTAAAATATGCAGCTGATAGAGGATATTTGCCTGCCAAGAATAAATTGGCCTGGTCTTACATATATGGTGAGGGTGTGGAGTTGGATGTGGAAAAGGCAAAGAAGATATTTGAGGAGTTAGCTGAAGAGGGTGATGCTGATGCTCATGCTGTAAGTAACTTATTTTGTATAGTCCTAAAAATCTATATAAAACTAGGTGATTAAAATAGTGCTTATAGATTATATAATGGTATTAGTAGTTAGTAAGATAATAAATTAAAAAATAAGCAAGTTCATGAATCGCTCATACAGTTACACTTAGCCCAAATCATCCCACTGTTGGGCGAAAGCCCTCTACATTTTCAAGTTTTGCAGTCTTGTGCAATGAAATGTAAAACCACTCATAGTACTATGATAAAAAAAATTTTATTACTTTCAGGTGGAGAATTTCAGTTGGAAAAACTTTTTTAAACTAAAACTGCAGTAAATTTGTAATATTGTCACATTTACCGTTTATTATAATCTATAGTCAACGACACATGTTGTTACTTAGTGAAAATGCGTTTTTATTTCATTTAAAATACTCGAAAAATCATTTCATCTCCATTCAAAAAGTTACCATACTCCACGATATCTGATCTTTTTAGTCTTTACAGTCTTAACGGACTGGTCCTGGTCGTCATTTAGATGTAACCCACTCAACTATAATTCGCATCCACTCCTCTCTCAGTGGGACATCTACAGCTTCTCTGACTTGTCCTTTCACCTCATAACCTTTATAGTGCCCTCTACCCTTCCTTACAACACTAATCGTTCGATGGCCACATTGTTGCGTTGACATCTATACATATATTAAAACTGTAGAGGTCGAATGTTTGTATATAGAAAATAAAAAACCAGTCAGGCGGATGTAAGAAGAGAAATAAAACAAATCCAGATTTTTTGTCTGTTTGTCTGTTTTTATGGGCTAATCTCCGAAACTGTTAGACCGATTTAAATTAAATTTTGTATGGTGGTACCTTACATCCCCGGTTAACATTTTAGATACTTTTCATCCCGGAAAATTAAAGAGTTCCCGTGGGATAGTTAAAACACTATAGTAATTTATACAGCTTAGTACACAAAAAGTACTGATTGGATTTTAATGAAACTATAATAATATAGTTCATACATCAGAATAACAAATAGGCTAATTTTTATCTCGGAAAAATGTACGTTTCCCGTGGAGTAGATTTGTTTTTGTTTGTCTAGAGGCGAACCGCTAGTCTGATAATATTTATAAGACTTATGTATCATTTCCAGGGTATGGGCTTCCTCTATGCTACAGGTATAGGAGTTCCTGTATCACAAGCGAAAGCATTGGTACACTACACGATGGGTGCCCTTGGTGACAGTGACTACGCGCAAATGGCGCTCGCCTACCGACACTGGGCCGGTGTGACGCTGCCCAGCTCCTGTCCAAAAGCAATGGATTTGTATATGAAGGTTGCTCATAAAGGTGAGTTTATATTTAACTTAACTATAGAATGATTCATTCTTGGCAAACAACAGACAGAATCTGTGATTTTTATTGTTAAGTAAACTACTTTTTAAATAAAATATAATATCTCATTAATTAAATCAAAAAGTGAAATCAAACAGTATAATTCATACATATATATAAAACATGTATAAAACATATATAAAACTTATTTTTTCCAGTGGCAAGCCAAGTAAGCCTAAGCGGTGGTCCGGCCATACAGCGTGTGCGGCTCATGGACGAGGCGGAGGGGAACTCCCCCGGCGCCGCGCTCGACACCGACCTTATTGAGTACTACCAGCTGTTGGCTGAAAAGGGAGACGTGCAAGCGCAGGTCGAATATTTGTATTAAATTGCCTTGTTGTTTCATTTTTATTCTGTTTTATGTTAATTTTTTTTGGGGTGATTTATTTAAATTGGAGAGACCACCGATAATTATTTTCATTAATATGAACAGTTGATATAACTCGCGTCTTGTAAAAAGAACACTGGAAGAAAGTGGGTGGGGGTATGCTTGCGTATGGGTATACTCGCGCACAAAAGTACTAAGCCTATTATTTTATTTTTCATAGCATTTCGCTCGCGGCTTCATATATTAGTTATTGGTAGAGACATTGAAAAATATATAGAATATCATTAAATAGAATTCTATTCATTATTAAAACATGTTTGATTCAGTGTAGAATGTTTAATCTACTTACAAAAAATTAAATTAATACGTTTAATAGATTTTTTTAATTATTAACTGCATTATTATCAGACTCTCTCTTTATAAAACAATATACGTCAAAAATAATTTTTCTCTCTTTTCTATATATGAAACCATTTCGTAATTAAAAACTTTTGTGTGCGCGATGATATTTCGAACTGACGAACCAATGGCGCGCCGGCAAGCATGCGGCGCGTGCCCCGCCGCCCCGCGCCGCCCCGCGCCCCACCTCTTACCACCAATGTGACCGATAAATCGCTTCTGCGCAGCTTGACAGCCAGCGTTCTTTTTAGATGACGCGAGTTATATTTTGAATCGATTGAGCTCTATTGTAGATTAAAGAGGTATGAATGGACAGACTAACAGATGAGCACAAAACTGCTAACTTTTTTTGGACTTTGGCATTATATAAATACCTATATAATATGAGCACAATTTGTTTTAGCTGTGTTGAGATCACAGTATATTGATAATAAATGAATTAAGGTAATTGATGAAGGTCTTCACAGGTAGGACTCGGGCAGCTCCACTTCCAAGGCGGGCGAGGAGTCACTCTGGACTTGAACAAGGCGCTGCACTACTTCCAACAGGCAGCCAAAACTGGGAATGCTGTAGCAAATGCTTTCCTCGGCAAGGTAACTTAATATTATGCTGTCTCAGTGCTTATTTGTCTAAGGGACCAATTTACTGAAAGAGTTTTTAGTACAGAGTTATTGACTTTTAAATGTCCATTCTATTGGTATTAAATTCTGTATTTGTGTATTATTTTTACTTTAATATAGCTGAAGAAATATTTTTAACTATATATGTGTATCTAAATGTTAGAAATAAAGCTTTGTTTTAAAATAGAGGAAAAAAACTCTATACAGTGTACTATAAAGTATAATAAGTATTGGTCAATTGAACAAATAAGCACTAAAGCGGTGATTATGTAGTGTAAAGGTAATCAGTTTGATACACACAAACACTAAGCATCACCATATCTTTGGTGGAATGGTTAACTTCATCTCATAGATCTTTTTACCGGCTAAAAGTTTATTATATATTTCGAATTCTAACGGTAAAAATGTTTTAAATAAAACTGTTTTCGGGTTTTTTCGCGGATATATTTTGATTTTTGGTTCCCGACGTTTCGAATGCTTTACAGCAATCATGGTCACTGGAGACACTAAGGTTTTAGACGTCTCAAAGCTCAAAATAAATCCGCGAAAAAATCCAAAAAGATAGTTTTATAAAAAATAAATTTAAGAAAGTATTATTAAATAAATAGGTTTCATTTAAATCATTCTAATGAGTTCCTCTTATTCTCAAATGATTTAACAGATTAAGCAGATTTTTCTAAAAATATTCCATTTAGAACTTTAGTCCGAAATTTTATATATTTTTCTTCTTCTTTATTGCTTATTTGTTACTTAAACGCTGGAATGTACGAGATGCTATCTGAAGTAAAATATATGCGCTTGGCTCTGCAAAACATAACTAGCAGGAATGTATGGGGAAGGTCTGGTTTCAAAGATTTTCAAAGTAATCAAATATATGTCAATATATCTGTGACCTTTTTACGCTTAAACCGCTTATCAGATTTCGATAAAACTTGTTAAAAACATAGAATGCATCCTGCGATCGGACATAAGCTATCCTTGATCTCCGTCCTTCTTATCACGCGAGAGAAGCAGCGAGTAAATTCAAAATTTTCCTTAAACAAGCCTTTGTCGCCATCTTTTCTTCTTGGATACCGCTTGTTTGAATTTTAATGTCACTTTTCTTAACCTAAGTTTGATCTTATCTGAAGAACTAATGGATTTATATGCATAATTAGCGACTGACTCTCGCTTCACTTGGATGCGTCCCTAGTTACGCGAATTTTGTTTACAATTTTGTGGGTTATATTTTTTCTGCGCCGAACCCCAATTAATTTTCCAAAAAGAAAGTAAGCCTGAATTACTCCTTATAACATCAGTTATCTGCCAGTTAAATTCCCGTCAAAATCGGTTCAGCCGTTTTGGAGATTAGCCGGAAAAAACAGATAGACAAAAATTCAAAAAAATGTGTTTTTCTTATAAGCATTAAAGACACTTTCATATGCATTTAGCAAAGATTTCTTTTTTGTGATTACAAACAGACACTTCAATTTTATTTATTTGTATAGATTAATATGCTTCTTATTATAAAATTTAAATATTATTATTATTTTTTAAAAAATAATACGTTTCAGATTTATCTAGAAGGCGGGGATGGTATCAAGGCAGATAATGAGACTGCGTTACGCTACTTCAAGAAAGCAGCCGAACTGAACAATCCTGTAGGTCAGAGCGGGCTTGGTATTATGTATTTACAGGTATGTAATATCACAGATGATATAACACTACTAGCAAAGTTTTTTTTTAATGTTAGGCTTCGGTTAATAAAGTACTAGATACACAATCAGTGATAAAAAATGTCCTCACCGAATGAGCGTTCATTTGAACATTTGAGCGCACTTTTTTTTGTGAAAAGAACTTTAAGCATTGCGTTTAAGGTTCAATTTACATTGTTGTATATTTATTTCAACTAGAATAATTACCTAAACATAAATTGGTTACAGTTTTAAGAGAACTTTTGCATGGGATTGTGTATCTAGTAGTTTTTCATCTATGATGTTAGGAAATGAATTTACGCATACCATCTGTATACATACAGATGGTTACATGGGGTTCTCCGGTTAGAAAAGTCTGTACTACACGCTAAAACTCAGTAAAACCTTGCTCATCGAGGAGGGGGGAAGGGGGGGGGGTACATTGGTACAGATACATCATCCCATGGAAAGACACTAAACCACCCTAATTTGGACAACACTTCAGGCTATTTTGTTTCTCTTAAATAGGTACTAGATGTTGTTGTAAATGACGTTCAAAATAATTGATTTAATAATATTTTTTTTAAATACCAATATAATAATTTTTATAAGAAAATATTTATCATAAAGTCAACAGTCTGTGCCTTATACAAGAATTCAATGGTAAAATGTATAATATAAATATTTTAAATGATATATTTGGATTCTTTTAATGTTTTAATAATGTATAATTTTTAAATTTTGATTACTTTCCAGGGTCGCGGCGTACCAAAGGACACTTCAATCGCGTTCAAGTATTTCGCAATGGCGGCCAACCAGGGCTGGGTCGAGGGACAGCTTCACTTGGGCTTCATGTACTTTGGTTTGTACAAAATGTTTAATTATCATTAACTTTACTTCTTAAAAAACAATATCAATCCTATTTATTTTATTTTCGATATTTACTCATGTGTTCATAGATATGATTATTTTTTTAATGTTTTTTTTTTAGATTCTTTGTTTTAAAAACTCGTTGAAACGAAAATGCAATATTAAAAAGAGACAAACACAAATATATAGAATTAAGGCGGCAAGAGAATGACATAGAATACATTGCCATGTTGCCATGGTAACGGTTGTTATTGTCTGACAAATATATATATCATTTTATTCTTTCCGTATATGATATTCTATAAATATATGATTGTAATATGCCTAATATGCCCTATGAATTTGAATAACGCGATTGTGTCAGGCGGTATCGGCGTGCGGCGCGACTTCAAGCAGGCCAACAAGTACTTCTCGCTGGCGTCGCAGTCGGGCCACGTGCTGGCGCTGTACCACCTGGCGCAGATGCACGCGCAGGGCCTGGGCGTGCTGCGCTCCTGCACCACCGCCGTCGAGGTGACCACCTCCCTCCTCTATATCTTATATATATATTGACGACGACACGTTTAGCTCAGTTTGTAGTGACTCTACTTGCTGTGCCAGCGGTCGCGGGCTCGAGTCCCGCTGGGGGCATTCATTCGTGTGATGAGCACGAATGTTTGTACTCTAGTCATGGGTGTTGTTTATATTTATAATATGTATGTATTTAAAGTTATATATGTGTAGTATATCAATTACCTGGTATCCATAACACAAGCCTTGTAACTTACCATGGAACTAGACGGTGCTGTGTGTTAATGTCCCAACATATTTATAGTGCAATCTATACTAATATTATAAAGAGGTAAAGTTTGTGAGTTTGTGACGTTGTAGGGGGTAATCTCTGGATCTACTGAACCGATTTAGATGAAATTTGGTAAGAAGATATTTTGAGACCCTGGGAAGGAAATAGGATAATTTTAATCCCGGAAATCATCTCGTAAGGGGGTGAGAATGGGGATGGAAGTTTGTATTGGGATTATTGTCTGCAGCTGTTCAAGAACGTGTGCGAGCGCGGTCCGTGGGCGTCGCGGCTGATGCTGGCGCACGCGGCGTGGCGCGCGCGCGACGCCGACTCCGCCTACCTGCAGTACGCGGCGCTGGCCGAGCGCGGCTACGAGCTGGCGCAGAGCAACGCCGCCTTCCTGCTCGACGACGGTCCGTACACACTGCCCGCTACCCACTACCCGCTACCGGCCTGTTAGAGATCACTGGGAAATTGCTGTGGGATTGAAGAGCATTACTGTGATTTGTTACACGACTGCACTACAGCGTTATCTTCGCTGTGAAGCAGGGCTCGGCAATCCGTTCAATTAATTATTAAACCGGTGTTGGTTATTGATTGAACCGAAAGCAAACCGAAATGCTTTCGGTTTAAAGTTTTGGTTACGTTCTTTAACCGGTTAAATCCGGGAGAACGGTTTTTGACGAATTTAGGTTTCATGACGAAAATTAACCGGTTGACATGAGTTTCTGTGCGTTCACATTTGGCGCGACTTTATTGATGGTGAATGGCTTAATAAAAGGATACATGTAGTATGTACGTTTCTTACTTATGAATGAATTATTTATGTTATACTTCTGACTGGCTTATTTTGATATTAAGATCAAAATCCAATCTTTCTCTAAGATTAACCGTTAACCATTTCGTCTTATTAAACTGTCGTTTTCATTAACCGGTTATAAAACGAGCGACGAATTAATTATTACATTACTGAAATAGACAGTTTTTTATCACGGTTTCAAGCCCTGCTGTGAAGATTAGTTCCATTATAATCAAAAGCGATCACAATGGGTTTTTAAACTGTGGTAAATTAAACTGTTACTTGTTAAGTAATTATATATTTTTTATGTTACTAAGAAAAAATTTTTGTGAATAATGGCAGATAAAAAATATAATAAAATGTAGTCACATATATAAATATCGATATTATTATCTGTCGTACGCAGGCGCGACGCATCTGTTCCCCGAGTCGGAGCGCTGGACGCGCGCGCTGCAGCTGTGGGCGCGCGCGGCGGCGCAGGGCTGCGCGGGCGCGCGCGTCAAGCTGGGCGACTACCACTACTACGGGCAGGGCTGCGCGCGCGACCTGGAGCTGGCCGCGCACCACTACCGCGTGGCGGCCGACGCGCTGCACAGCGCGCAGGCCACCTTCAACCTGGGCTACATGCACGAGCGCGGCCTGGGCCTGGCGCGCGACCTGCACCTGGCCAAGCGCTGCTACGACCTGGCCGCCGACGCGTCGCCCGACGCGCGCCTGCCCGCCGCGCTGGCGCTGGCGCGCCTGCACGCGCACTCCGCCATCGAGACGCTGCTCGAGGTGACTTGCACATATATACATACATATTAGGGTGGAACGAGAAAAAAAATGTTTTTTTTTTCTTTACTTAGTGGTAGAATTTGTAGCTTATAAAAAACAAAATTTTTGTTTGAAATAAAAAAAAATTAGATTTTTAAAATAATTAAATTATTTCGTAAAAAGTTGAGTAAAAATTACTATATTCGTCAATTCTTGAATGTTTTCAAAGATAATCACACAAAAAAAAATATTCAAACCAAAAATTTATATTATTTATTTTAAAATTCAGTGGGCAACCTCAAAATGTTTAGTAAATTTTTTTTTTCAATAATCTTGTTTTTTTATAAGCTTCAAAATTCTACCCCCAAACCAAAAAACAAAATTTTTTTTTCGCTGCATCCTAATACATATTATATACCTTTACCACAGTCTAAACAGGGGTTTAGGCTTTTCAGAAGTTTATTCGTATTTTTTGACAACCTTTTCATTGGGAGACCGTCAGCTATATGGATTTTTACTCTTTGTTTTAACTAAGACACAATGAATTTATAAATAATTTATTCTATTATTAGTGGCCGTAACTTAAGATATGACTAATTCATTATAAAAAACATGAAAATTTAAATTGAAGAAATATATATAAAAAAAAAAAAAACAAATTAATTATTATTATTTTGATCCTTTTTTAAACTAGCAATAACTAATGCTACAAAATATTTTTTTTAATTTATGTAATTTATGTAAACATTATACAACACATCTAATGTCGGTATAATTGTCAGTCTCTCTCGCAGAGTCCGCTGGCCATGATCTTCCTCTCGGGCGAGTCCGCGTTCCTCTCCAACTGGGACCTGTACCTGATCACGGCGCTGCTGGGCGCGCTGGGCGTGGTGGTGTACCTGCGCCGGCCCCCACTGCCCGCCAACTGAACTGGGAAAAGTGACTTTAATACAGTGCAAAAAAGGCCTAACTACATTGATATACAAAAAAAAACGTGTGTCTGTACTTATATACGCACGTAAGAAGTTATACTTCTTTGGCGTAACAGAACAAAAATAGCTAAAGATTTCATCCCGTATGTCACAAATCTGTTTGTATAACCAATGCAGCTAACTTCATCATGTCGCTTTTTGGCTGTCGGTGCGCGCGCGCATCGTACCAAAAGAAGTATAACTTCAAAAACTCAAAATAGGGTCTCGAAAAGTGTCATCAAAAGAAGTGCACCATTTGGAATTGAACTGCGCTTTTTTCAAATCTCTTTTGTTTGTTGGTTGTTGTCAAATTTAAAACGCACGTTGTTTCGTTTAAAAAACTACTTTATGTGGTTGTGCGTAAGTTCGAATTTGTGTTTCGATTCTTCAACTTTATTATTTGGCTTAACGTAACATGTCGATGGCATTTTTTGAAGACCTATTTGTTAGGAAATGTGTATCTATGTTTTTATATATCAATGTCTAACTACAATAAAAACTTTTTAAGAAAATTATAAAAACCGACTTCAAAAGAAGCACTAAAAATTAAAAAATAACTGATTGGTAGTTTTCGTTTACTATAGATACCTATTACCTTAATCAGATATTTTCGAAGTCGGTGTGCTTTGATTTGTATCGGCCGGCACCGACTTCTGTCCTCCTACTCTCCTCCTTTTTGAAGTCGGTTAATAAAATTGGTATGCAATAGTTAGGCGATATTTATGTATGGTGTGTTTATTTTTTAATTTATTAAATTTTATTATTAAAAGACGCTTTTTTTAGATTTACTTAATTTAAAGTTCTTTGGAATACTTATATGTATATAAACGGGTAAGGCCATTTTTGCACTGGCAGAAGTAAACGGTAATTAAAAGAACGTCCTCTATAGTTGATAAAGTGCGAAAATATAATTATTATTTGTGTAAAAAATTAATGGTACAAAATAAGAATAAAAATTTTACTTAATTTTGAATAGTATACTTTTAACTTGTATATAAAAACTTTTTGGTTCCATATTTTCCAAAATTGAAAAGTAAATTCAGTACGTTTTTGCAATTTATTAAAAAATTTTTTTACACCAGTGATATGTACGACCAATGATGGGTGATCAATTTTAAATGTCAAAAATCCATAATGACCCATTCTATACATATAATTTAAATTCTATATAAATATTTAGTACCGCTGGCCGAAACACGCTGTATCTAATATTTTACGTTATTTGTGATCTTTGAGTTCATACCAATATCCCATAGAAAAAAGCATTCTCAATTTTTCCAGAATTTTCGAAATCTTATACGGAATATTACGAACACTTTAAAATTAAGTAGCTAGCTTACCATCTAACAGCATTTCATTTTTATTTATTTCACGTTTAGTAGAGACTTCTTAGAGATGAGATATATTCCCACAGTAAAAAGTATTCTATACGTTGACCCGGATAACCAGCTATCATCGTACCAAATTTTATCAAAATCTGTCTGGTGGTATTCTCGTGATGCGTTCCCAGACAGACAGACAGATAGACAGACAAAAATTCTAAAAACTATAGATTCCGCCTCTATATCAATAATTATGACTATTTCAATAAGATTTTCCAAAAAATATTTAATGTACAGATTCGATTCAGTTAGAATTTTATTATATGTATAGATATATGTCTTGCGCACTGATGACCTTGAATTTCGGTCTTTTACATGACGACATATTGGACGTTCAAACTGAAAGGGCTATTTAAAGACCAAAAACGAATTTTAGCTCAACGTTGAAAATTGAGTACTGACTAATGTAAATCATTGTGTGATAGCAGTTTGTGGTATAGAACTAAGTGTGAGTAAATGGTAAAGGAAGATGACACCATATACACGACATGATCGTTTAAAATCAAAAATGTTAGTTTATATGTGCGTATGTAACGCACAAACTTCACTTATTTTCCATATTTAATAACGATTATTAATTTATTAAAAACTATATTGTCTTATGTACCAAGCACTAGCGGGGCTCGGAAGTTTTATTCATTGACCCCAAACCGAAAGGTTTTTCGGTTTAAAGTTTCGGTTACATTATTTAACTGGTTAAAACCCGAAAACCGATTTGTGACGAATTTAGGTTCCATAATCGATATTAACGGGTTAAAATGTGTTTACGTTTGGCGAATCTTTGCTAATGGCGAATTGCTTAGTAGAAATATGTATACATGTAGGTAGGGATCTTTCACTCCTAAACTGCACACGGACCTTGGCGCAACTCACATGTTTATTTAAACGTGTGTAGAGATATAGTTATTTCAAGCTCTTCCTATTCTTTTTATTTATTTTAAACTTACTTGTGTAATGATTGCAATAAATATGTCCTTTCACACAATATAATAATTATGTAAAATGCTTCAAGATCACCTGCAGTTTTAAAGTGTAAGATCTTCTACGTTTCTTACTTATTAATGAATTCGTTTTTATTAACATATGAGTCTTTGAAGCATTTTGAATGGCCCATGTTTATTTTTAATAGGATAATTAATAATAATAATAATAATAAAAATATTGAATAACAACAAAACTTTTAAGATTTTTCTATTGATTTTGGATGTAATTATTTCTGCTTTTTCTTAATGTTTGTTCTATTAGTATATAATATGTTGTTTGAACATCACTAAATAGTGTTAATTTTGCATTAAACTATGATTAAAATACAGTTAGCATATTTTGACCAAGTAGCAATAGTTTCTGCATTTGTCATTTCTTTATAATGTCTTTTGAATAATTTTAGTAAATTTCCTATTGGGGTAAAACAATTGCAATACACTGTAGAGTTTTAGCACTCTTGTAAATTGTGTTAAGATATGCGCACATTCGATATTATCCGAATGAATACGTCAGAAAATATTTTCATGATAAAATTTCCATCACAAAACATATAAGACCATAAAAGTGTGAAATGTGCGCACGTCTTTATTTTTTTTTTATCACTTTTGTTTGTAACACTGTTATCATGCTGCTGATAATATTTAATTGTTAGTAAAGTGTCGTGTAAAGTACTGTAAATAAATATAGATTTTTTATAAGGTTCATGTATTTTTATTTCGTTTTATTTCCTTTAAGTTTTAGCTTTTTGTAATATAAAGTCATCATATATATGTAGGCGAATCACTATCTATACTAATTTTATAAAGAGGTAGAGTTTGTGACGTTGTAGGGGGTAATCTCTGGATCTACTAAACCGATTTAGATGAAATTTGGTATGAAGATATTTTGAGACCCTGGAAAGAACATAGGATACTTTTTATCCCGGAAATCATCCCTTAAGGGGAAAATGGGGATGAAAGTTTGTATTGGGAAGCAAACTAGTTATTAATAATGTTTACTTAATTTCTCATATTTATATATTACATTCAACACAAAATAATATTATAATTAAATAATTATTTACCTACCATTACTTGCGATATAATACATATACATAACATACACATGTATATTTAATAAAAATAATAATAATTCGTAAGGACAGTCCGCGAAACAAGTAGTATATCTATACATATAATAAAATTGTAACTAAGCCGAATCTGTACATTAAATATTTTTTGGAAAATCTTATTGAAATAGACTTTATTATCGATAAAGAAGCCAAATCTATAGTTTTTAGAATTTTTGTCTGTCTGTCTGTCTGTCTGTTACCGCATCACAGGAAAACCGCTGGACAGATCTTGATGAAATTTAGTATGATTATAGCTGGTTATCCGGGTCAACATATAGGATACTTTTTACCGCGGGAAAACATCTCATCTCCGAGATAACCGTTAAAACGTAACTAGGGACGAACCCGAGCGGAGCGAGGGTGAGTTGCTAGTATACTATAAAACCAAAGTAAACGTTTCAAAAATTGATAATTCACCTACAGATATAGACAAGAATTATTCTGTAATACATTGTTTTGCCAGTAAAGCTCCTAGTCGACATGTTTTTATCGACATCTTCAACAATCATCATCATATTTTAGGCAATTTTTAAAAACTTTTATGTATAAACCTAAATAAATATTTGGGAAAAGAAAAAAACGCATTAATTATATTAAAGTTTTTATACAACTCAAGTATCATTATTCTGTTTTTCAAACATTTCAATTTTCTTCGCGATGTCGTCCGCCGAGAACGTGTATTCCATCTGTTCCTCTTTTATGCTTGTGTCTTCTTTCTTAGTTTTCTGAAAATATATAATTAAAAAAAATAATGTATATATTCTTTATTGCACTTTAAATGTGATACAGAAAAAAAATCAACAATAAACATAGTTCACAAAGGTGGACTTATCTCTAAAAGAGATCTCTTCCAGTCAACCCCTGGATGTGGAAGATGTCAGCGGGCAATATAGTGCAAAAAGTATACTAGATATATACTATTACTAATTAATAATTCTAACCTAAAATCTAAATAAAAAAATCATCAACAAAATAATTAGGTACCTATTTCGATCTTTTTTATGTTGACTCAAAAGTCACATAACCTGGTGTCCATAATCCATCTCACAATCTATTATTTCTTATGAACTGTTTTTAATAATTTAGTTAAAATTTAAATAAAAAATAATATTAGATGAATATAATACTTTCTTAGATTTACGCGAATATTTGACATTTTAAATAAAACTATCTTTTCGGATTATTTCGCGGATTTATTTTGATTTTTGGTTTCCGACGTTAATCTCAAAAGCGTTATATACGTCTGTAACAAGTATTTAACGTTTTTGAGATGTCTAACACCTTAGTCTCTCCCGTGACCATGATTGCTGTAAAGCAATCGAAACGTCGGGAACCAAAAATCAAAATAAATCCGCGAAATAATCCGAAAAGATAGTTTTATTTAGATGAATATAGATAAGTTTCAATAACTTTTGTAATGATTTTATAATTTGGGTAAAAAAAAATATTTACAAAAATGGACGAGAACTTCCAAATTGGACATGGACACGAGATTGTATGAGAATTTTGAAACAACTCATAAAATGCTAAAACAATGGTACCTATATACAATTTTATTGTCTTATATTTAAATGACTGAGCTATTCTAGTCTTGACTGAGCTTTCTGAGTCTATTATAAGTAGACTCATGTTCAAGTTCAGTAAAAAAAATTAAGAGTGCGTGTATGAATGTATACACGCGCAAGAAATAAAACTTCTGTAGGTTTTTTTATTTTTTATTTTTTATTTGAGTAAGTCTAAATACCCATAGACATACGTCCGTGCCTTTTTTTGAGCTATTTTTCTACTTTGTTGTTATTTTTATTTTATTTTATTTGAGATGGATTCGTGTGTGTACAATTTCAGAATCAAAAGATGTTGGGAATAAAAAGAACAGTTGAACAAAACTATGGGATCGGGTGGACTTTAGGAGTCCACCCAAATGAATATATTTATAGAATATCATTTAAGGAAAGAATATAATATTATATTATATCATTTGTCAGAAAATAACAACGGTTACCATGGCAACAAACGTTCGCCTCGCCCGATCACACTTTTCGTATCGCTCTCGTCACACATTTACCAGCTTACTCCCCAAGTCAAGCGCGCGTAAAGAAGTTTTACTTCAAAAATTGTAATAATTTAATGCTGAATAAAATATTTTGAATTTGAATATATCAATAAAAGTTAACTACTTAAAAAACTAAAAAATTCTCAAATCTCACCCAAAACAACGAATATTCTGGAGAAATAGACTGCAAATATGCAATTTTATCCTCCATATCCTTCAATCGTTTGTATATGTCCGGTGCGACGGGGCCGGTGCTGAGGTAGGACTCTATCGCGTGCACCCTCTCAGCAATGGCCGCGGGCAGCTCGAAGTTCTCCGCCCTTATCTGATGCTCCATGGACACTGTTTGGGGTCCCCATTCATTATGGACTTTGCGGACTGGAAATAGATCATAATAATAACCATATTTAGTTTTTCATATTTTCCATAGTATTGTCAGGAGGCCATCTTTGGGCAATTCCCTATGGGTTACTCAGAGATAGATACCGGGTGATGCGTCCCATAAAGCAAACTTGAATCTCTTAAAGGGCCTCTGCGTGCTGGATCTGTGTCTCCACGCAAACCTTCCAAAGGACCGGGCTCCTTCGAGCCCGTGAAATCCGAAGAGGTACAAACGCAATAAACTTTATTCATAAATAGCGAGGTTGAAAATAGAACATAGTACGAGTAATTTTATAGAAAACATTTGTACAATTCAATTTCAAGCAGGTAGGTGAAATACTGTACTCCTTGCTAGGTTATAATCTATATCTAGATGGTATTTTTATATGTATTAGTTATAAACTATCCCTGTGGATTTCCTGGATTATAAGCTAAACTATTTTCTATCGACGTAACTATTATGGGAAATTTTTGTGTTGTGCTCAGTTTTAACCCGTTTAAAAAAAGGGAGGTTCTCATCTCTTCGGGTGCTTGTTTGGTGTTAATTTATTTTGCTTTTTTATGAAGTTAAATTTGATTAAAAGATCCAATTTTAAATGAATAACTTTTTGTTATTTTAAAATTAATTCATTTTTTATGTTAAATTATAAAATTATATTTTAATTCAATAGTTATAGGTATAATTATTGTTACACTAGCGGCTCACCCTCGATCCGCTCGGGTTCGCCTCTAGGAAGACAAAAACAGGCCTATCCCACGGGAACCGTACATTTTTCCGGGATAAAAAGTAGCCTATGTGTTATTCCAGACTATAATCTATCTCTGTACCAAATTTCACCCAGATCCGTTCAGCCGTTCTGGCGTGAAAGAGTAACAAACATCCATACATACTCACAAATTTTTAGTTATTAATACGGATAATATGTAAATTATTATGATCTGAATATTATATATTAAATACCTTTGTTATTGTTCAACAATAATTTTCAGTTACTTATACAATTTATAATATAAAATCTTAATACTTAATGTTATCTAAGTGATATATTTCATAACCTACTTTTCAAATGTCCCTTAGAATCGCTTCTTTTAACGAACTGCGTTCTCACTCTCGCACACGACTCTGTATCTTCCGTCTCGCTCTCACTCTTCGAAGGTATGAAGTCCCTTATATTGCTTATATTTACTTGCTCTCGTTTTCTTTCAATAAAATTTTGTATTCGCTTTTCTAATTCTTCATTTGACACATTAATTTGTATAAGATTTCTATCTATTGGTTTTTCTAGGTTACATTGTGTGTGTGATGGTTCTGGAGTTATTTTGCCTGTAAGGGACATACTGACATAAGCGAGGACTCGATTCAAAAGACTAATAAATAAATAAAAGGCAATTGCAAAATAAACTACTTTATTGATATAACAACTGTACTTATAACTTATGTATAATATTTAATAAATATTCATTGATTTCTTCATGGCGACGCAAGAAAACAATTTTTTCATTGAAATTGCATGCGGATATAGATTTTTTTTCATAAAAAATAAAGCAAACATATCTATATATTTATGTCAACAATAAACATTTAAAATTTCATTGATATAATAATATTATTAGTTGTAAACTAGGAACCAAAAAATATAAAATCATCTAATTCAGCACTATTTTATAGTAACTGATGATATCATCTATGAGGAAATAGCAAACTCTTACAACTATAGAAACTTTCAACAAAATAAAAAAAAAATTAAACGAGTTGTAAAATGTACTAAAAAAAAATAAAAATTGTCTATTATATTCTAATAAATAGATATACCAACAACCATTGACAACAAAATAAACACAAGTGTATATTATATATGTATTTCACAAGCTAAATATATTTTGGCTAACAAAAAAAATATTTGAATTGATTTAAAAGGCTAAAAAGCTACCATATTTAAAAAAAATGATTTTCAAACATGCAATAAACCTCTTTATAAGAAGCCATTGCTCAATAATTATGCAACCTAGAAAAAAAAAACAAAAATGGCAAACAGAATAAAACAAGTTACACTTGTCCATTAACTGTACGCTTAGTGGACCACGCACATTCAACGTTCTCCTTCCATACAGGCTCGGAGCCCTCGTAGACCTCCTTTTTCCATATTGGCACGTTGGCTTTGAGCTGGTCGATGGCGAAGGAGACTGCGTCGAGGGAGTCCCGTCTGTGGGGACTGCTGACTGCGATCACCACCGACGCCTCCCGGCAGGGCACGCTGCCCAACCTGATTATGATAAAAAAAATGTTTAGAATTAAAATCAACTAATATTGTAAGGTACTGTCGATGCCATTTTTGAAATCATTTTTGTAAAATAGTGGATAGGCACTGTCTGTAACAAGTATATAACGCCTTTGAGACGTCTAAAACCTCAGTCTCTACCGTGACCATGATTGCTGTAAAGCAGCGGTCGGCAACCCGCGGCCCGCGAGCTGCCTCCATGCGGCCCGAGGCCTGTGACTGTTTTATAAAGAGAAGTTTTTATGTTTTTTAAGTATATTGAATTTGTAATTACCGAAAAAATTAAAATGTAAGAACATTTTCATTTTTTATTATTAAGACAAAGATGTCTCATAGATAAGCATTTAAGAGTCATTTTAGAAATTGTGATATTGAATGTTGTAGTGGACATATTTTGTGGTATATGTTTTTTTTTGCTCTCACAAGTGCGGCCCGCCTTTACTAGGTATAGCCACCTTGTGGCCCCTGCCTGCCAAAAGGTTGCCGACCGCTGCTGTAAAGCATTCGAAACGTCGGGAACCAAAAATCTAAATAAATCCGCGACATAATCCGAAAGGATATTTTAATTTAAAAAGTCAAATATTCGCGTAAATCTAAGAAAGTATTATGATTAGGAAATTTAAGCATTTAAACTTCACTATCTATTTACATGTACTTAGTTGAGAAACAACTAACATGGCCTATGCTTACTATGGAGTATGGAGCATAGAGTTAAGGAGGAGTCACTGTGTATGAAAAAGTGTCCGTCAAAACGCGTCCAATAAAAGTGACGCTGCGGTAGCGTAGGATAAATTTTAAAGGAAGCGCCAGAAGTAATTAGAGTAAGATAGAGAAATAAACAAGGATGGTTATATTTACTAAATTATTTTAGACTACGTAAATAGTTGAGGTTTTGTATACTGGTATTTCATAAACTACTTAAGTCATGAGAAATTTTAAATTTTTGAACTCAGCACACTTCACTCCGTCTTTAACAGCTAAATTCATATCGTAGTTTTTCGTACGCCAGCGCCACCTATTTTCAGCATACAGCTAGACACTTTTTCAATTTGTCTCTCATATAAGAGACTCCTTCTTACCTCTGCCCTCCATACTATGGAGGCAGACATTGGGGAGCTCAAGTAGAATTTTTATTTACACAATTTATTGTGCGATTGAAATTCATCCTGGAGTGGATAATATGGTGGAAGTTGGAACGGAGTCCTTTCCGAGTTTAGAGACGAATTAAGTTTATGACTTCTCTGCATCGTAGTGCATCATGTACGTACGTCTTTCAATATCTATACTAATATTATAAAGAGGCAGAGTTTGTTTGAATGCGCTAATCTCAGGAACTACTAATCCGATTTGTCTAACGAGTTTTCTTATGTAAAATTCTTTTTGCATTAGATAGCCCATTTATTGAGGAAAGCTATATCATATAATATTATATAATCTATCTATTCCATATCACAGATCATGTCCATACTAACCGTTAAAGCGTACCTAGGGACGAATCCAAGCGAAACGACGGAGAGTGGCTAGTCTTTATATCTGTATAAATATTATAAATGTGAAAGTTCGTTAGTATGGATGTTTGTTACTCATTCACGCCAGAACGGCTGAACGGATCTGGATGAAATTTGGCATAGAGATAGATTATAGTCTGGAATAACACATAGTCTACTTTTTATCCCGGAAAAATGTACAGTTTCCGTGGGATAGGTTTGTTTTCGTTTACCTAGAGGCGAACCCGAGCGAAGCGAGGATGAGCTACTAGTCTTCAATACTTTTAATTTTTTATAAATATTTAACTCGTTAATGTATATTTTTACCATCGTTTATTTGCAAAGCAACACTATTTAATCAAGGTATTTCGGTGTTTCGATGCTTTTCTTAACATGCACTTTCTAATATTGAACTGAATCTCATATAAGTTTCTAACCGTATTTTAATGTATCAATAATTAGGTATTGAATAGCAAACACAAGTTTCGTAAGAAAAGTAAGGCGAAATCGACATTTATTGGTTACTATAAATAATAGAAAAAAATGATTATTCACAATACATATACATATAATTATTTCATGAATATCCATGAGTGAAAAATGAAAGAAAAAAAACATTCTGTACTAACATCTGTGTTATAAAAACAGTATTACGAATACTTTTTACACCGATAGTTAAATTAATCGTGACTCGTATCAAAACTGGTTTACAAGTAACAAGTCATATTACTAAAAGAAAAAGTTTCGTAGGTACTTATGTGTAGTTTTTGATCAAAAATTTTAACATATAACTTTTACAAAATAGAAACCAAATCTAATAAAATTCACCAACAAACATAAGATTCCGTTTTTAAAAAATTAGATAAGAGGATAAATGTGGAAAAGAAAAAAATTGCTTTTTCAAAATTGTTATTTTATACTGAAACACCTTTAGTGAGATGTGACAGGAGATTCCGTTTGACCTTTGACTTCAGAAAGATAATTAAATGTCACTTGAATTCGCTGAATTATTCTAAAATATAGACATTTAGATATATTCATACAAATATAGTGTATGAAGAAACAAACATGTGCGAAGCCGCACGTGAAATCTAAGGTAAAATGACGGCTATAGACTATATAGTACATGCTATATACG
This sequence comes from Fabriciana adippe, assembly GCA_905404265.1. Classification (NCBI taxonomy): domain Eukaryota; kingdom Metazoa; phylum Arthropoda; class Insecta; order Lepidoptera; family Nymphalidae; genus Fabriciana; species Fabriciana adippe. Next base: position 13,030,761 of record FR990000.1, on the reverse strand, counting down.
TCGCCTTAGTGCTTATTTGTTCAAACCAGAGACCGTGAAACCCGGGTTCAGATTTAAGCCTAATAAAATGGTTACCCATTCAAAATGGTTATCCATTTTAAATGGTTACACATTCAAAATGGTTATTTATTTTAAATGGTTACCCATTTAAAATGGTTACCCATTCAAAATGGTTACTCATTCAAAATGGTTACCCATTTAAAATGATTTTAGAAAAACCTTGTTACTCATTAAATGTGTAACCCACATTCTAGCAAATGGAATGTGTTAATCATTTGTAATGATAACCCTATTATTGAATTAACCCTATTGAAAGGGTTACCACAGCGTTTATAAGTTTATGAGCTTAACCCAAATCTTCTTTTTAATGTCTGATAATGGAATTATAATCCAAAAAGTATAGAAAATGAAATATATTTTCTTTGTAGCAGAATTAGTAGCGGGAACGATTTTAGCTATATCTAAAGTTTCTGTACTTGTCTGTGGTCGCGTTTGGTCGCCTCTTAACTTTGCTCTAATATGTATTTCTTGTAATTAATTTTAAAGTCTAATAAGGCTATTGGATAACCCTAATAAAAAAAGTAAAATTTTTAATTATAAGGGTTTTTGTTAAAGCACTTTACAATAAACCATGTAATAAATCCCTCAAAGGGTAACCAAATGGTTTTCCGCAGCAAAAATGATCCTATATGTTGACCCGGATAACCAGCTATCATCATACTAAATTTCACCAAAATCCCTTTAGTAGTTATCAGTGATGCGGTCACAGACAGACAGACAAACAGACAAAAATTCTAAAAATTATAGATTCGGCTTCTGGATCGATAACAATGTCTATTTCAATAAGATTTTCCAAAGATATTTAATGTACAGATTCGGCTTAGTTACAATAATTTTATCATATGTATAGGTTTCCAATATAATTGACATTTATAAGTCAATAATTCTGTATTAAAAACTCGTTCGGTAAATTGGCCATTTTGACAAATAAGCACTGAAACGACGTATAATAGATATATAATTAATCATTGGTTGTTGTGTATTATTTGCCCGGAAATAAGTATAATTATGAAATAGATTTTTTATTATAGTGTACAGTGTACAGATTACAGTGTACACAATAAGGGTACAGTTATTCATTAAGTGAAATCACTTCAATGTTAGAGGATATGTACAATTACTTATGTAATTTCATCAATTGTTATTTATTATCAGAAATTATAGAGCCATACACTCGATCTACGTACTTTAATTGACTATGAATCTTATATGGAAAAAATATGACTCAGGAACAATGTACTTATACATTTTATATACCCCTTTGGTAGATTCAGGTCTCAGAACCGGTTTAAAGAAACCGGTTTGTTTCGGTAATGTAATGAATAATTCATCGCTCGTTCTTTAATCGGTTTATGGAAACGAACGGTTCAGGAAACCAGGTTCAGGAAAGGAATAATAATAGTTAACGGTTATTTTTAGAGAACGGTTGGATTTCAGCTTTAATACTGAAGTAAACCGGTTAATTCGTTCATAAGTAAGAAACGTACATGTATCCTTCTAAGCTATTCACCACTACCAAAGAATCGCCAAATATGAACGCACTAAAACTCGTTTTAACCGGTTAATTTCGATCTTGAAACCTAAATTCGTCAAATACCGTTTTCCAGGTCTTAACCGGTTACAGAACGGAACCAAAACCGGTTTAAAAATTGAACAGGTTTCCGAGCCTTTGGTAGATTATATCAAAAAGCAAAAAATATTTTTTTAAAGTAAATAAATATAGTAAAAAATATTTTTAATTTTACTTTTTCACTACTTAATGCGGCCCAAAGCTCCGCTAACATTTAAGAAAAGAGGCAAGTAAGCCTAAATGGTACCCATGATATTTAGTTACTAATATTTCCTTGATAAATTTCAATTGAAATTTGTTCAGTAGTTTCAGTGTAAAGTGTAATGAATAGCTGACACAATAAACTTCACATAATATGTAACAATGGTACGTATATGATGGATAGCTATCATGCAATACTGAGCCAATTTTAATAACTAATAACTTGATGTTGGCAGTGGTAGCCCAGTGGTAACGCGTTCGCTTGAGAAACCAAGTGAAGCGGGTTCAAATCCGGGTCTCGCACTTCTTATATTTTCATTTGTGAATAATTTCCAACATGATTACCACTAATTGTCTTACTGTCTACAAAGTGTCTTACGTCTGAGAGAACCTAGCAAGTTTCGAAAGACATGTGAAGTTTGCCAACCCGCACTTAGCAAGCGTGGTGGACTATGGCCTGATGCCCCTCGTATTGAAGGCAGGCCCGTGCCCAACAGTGGGACATAAAAATAAGGGCTGAATACAATAATTTTCTAATACATTCATATCTTAATTATATAAAAATGTACACCTATTTAAAATTTCGTTGTGATATATTTTAACAAGAGTTTTGTTATGTAAATAAAAAATGAGCAAACAAAAATTAAAAGTAGATATTTTTAATTCATATCATATAGAGTAAACAGACGCATGACCTTATGCGTAGTCTAAAGTGCTGATAATAAGTAAAGTGATGTAACCCTAAATAACATCAGATAATATTGTTACAGATAAATAAAATTAAGTGTCTGTTTATACTCGTAATGTCAAAATAACAGCTTTTTACTAAATGCATATGAAATTATATACGGTACTAATGAAAAAAACACAATTTTTAAAATTTTTGGCTGTCTGCCTGTCTGTTCCGGCTAATTTCCGAAACAGCTCCGCTGAATTTGACGGGACTTTCACTGGCAGATAGCTGACTTTATAAGAAGTAACTTCGCTTAAGTTACTTCTATATTAGATAAAGAATTAGGGTACGTAACTGACGCACCCGAGCGAAGCTTGGGTAAGTCGCTAGTATAAAATAAAGATAGTTTCTAAATATGTCATCTCATCAGTCTCTATGTAATATATTGTTATGCTAACGAAACCGTTTCATAGTAATTATTTACTTTTTAAACCAATGTGAGGTCAAAGAATCGTTGTTGAAACCTTTGAAGTCAGAATGAAAGCAATAATATGTTATCGAGTATATGTATTAGAATGCACTTTGTATAACGCACTAAACGCCAACACAATAAACTATGGCGTGAGGTCGTAGATTGCAGACAGGCGAGGGAATCGCTCCCAACCATCGACGCCAAAATGACTAACCGTCTAATCAAACTCAACAGACCTCAAATTAGACAGATAACTGCGGCCCGAACGGGGCACGGTCCTTACAACAAACATCTATTTAATATAGGTATAACCGACAGCCCACTTTGCAGGGTCTGCATGAGGGCTGATGAAACGGCTGCACATGTTATTTTGTACTGTCCAGGTGTAGCGGCATACCGGGCACAACATCTTGGGACCCCCAGCACACTCCCGGAAATATTTGGCAAAACGAAGAAATTGCTGAACTTCTTGGAGGAACTGGGATGGCAAGAATGAAGCAAATCTAATTTCCCCCCACACGCAAAATAGGCGCATAGTCGTCGAGTTGCGGAGAACAGCCCGAACTTACCATACCATACCATACCATGCACTTTGTATATAAAATACAAACAATTTATAAAGCATTCGTATTATTTATTATTACAGAGCTAACCGTACAGTAGAGGGCATCCAAGTCATTCTATCCCGCTGATATTATAATTGGGAAATAAAAATAAATAAAAAATGTATGTACGTACATACATACATGTATTTGTCCTTTTAAGCTTTTGCGAAGCCAAATAAAATACAATTTTAATGAAATCTAAATATATGAGACTAAAATATCATAAGTTAAATTAACTTATGCAAAGAAGACTATTGAAAAATACAGATAAAAATGTTTTGTCAGTAATATGATAAATACCTGTGGTATATTGCTATGCCGTGTACAGCTGGCCAACGGTTTCTGACATCATCGCATATACACTTCATGGCTTTCAATGCCATGGCCTCATATGCTTCATATTCCAATCTTAACACCTGTATAAATAAGCTGTTTATTTAAGAAATGTTCTTTTATTTATATTATACATTCCTCATCTAAATAAATAAAATTGGATTTCAACAATATAATTTTTTATAAACTAAGGGGAGAGGCCATCATATCGATTTGTATTTGAAGCCCATAAAGTTAGGTCGACTCACTTTAGGTCAGATATAATGATTTTTTGTCTTTAAGGTTACACAATATTTGTTCAGCTTTAATGTTGTCCAAATGACTTTTTAATCACTATATTCATCAGCACAATTTATTATTCATTATATATACACACAATTTACACATTACCTTTTTTCCTTCAAAATTATCTCTCGTTGTTCCAACAAATAAAGACACTGCACCACAACTATCATTCACAACCAAGTCACTAATTTCCTCTACCGATAGTTTATCTACAGTTAATTTTAAATGATCCATAATTATATAAAAAATATATCAACTTCTTTCTATCCACCACTCAAAGGCGGAATCACAGCAATATTATCACTTTCCCTTAGCTCTATATCTTCAATATTAGTACACACTTCTTCATTCTTTGCCAATAAAATATTACTTTTAATAGTTTCCAAATTAAAATTTTTAACAATAAAATTTAAAAGTCGTTCATAGCTTATTTTAGTTGGCAAGTGTACAGTTGTTTCTTTTGTACCAGCCAGTTCCTTTGAGTGTGCAAAAAATAGTAACTTTACTGGTACATTATGCTCAATTTCCATATTTCATCCTGAAAAAATACACATTATGAAAATTTATTTAAAAGTGTAAGTATATTGTGCAATAAAACCAATTATTTACCAAGTTTTTTAATTAATGTTATGCATGGCAGATAATGATAAGTTCCACTAGTTTGAAGCCAGGTGATATAGCCTTAAAAATAAAATGTGGTATATCACAATAACCTATCACTGCAGTGAAAGACAAACTACTAAACTATAAAGTGAGTACTTGACCATAGCTATAATACATAATTTTGCAATATAATATGACGTTTACTCACTTAATGCGAGTGTTGACAATTGATAAGCAAGTACAATCGAAAGTGGTAAATTTGGCAGAATAAATTAACTAGCAAATAAGGCTTTTTTATATTTTATTAAGTATTAATTTATTACTTATTTAAGCTATATTTTAATTTTAGAATATTTTATTGAATTTTTAGTGAATTTAATTCTAAAAAAATATAATAAAAAGCGGGTTTACATGATAATAAGTATTATAAGTTAGCTCGAGACATACGACAGAAATATTTTACATACATACTTAGATAGTTTTCAATTTTCATAACTGATCAAATGAGTCATTATTCCGCGTGCAAATAAAGAAATCCTAAATATTTTTCAAACGGAGTCTAAGGTCTAATAACTAATTATTATAAATTATTAGTTTTATTTTTTAAACTTGAATTTGAGTTTGACATTCAAAATTGCAAGCACTCTGGTTATTGGTTATGGTATTAGCACAGATTAAATTAGATTATCCACCCTCCACAGACAATTAATATACTCATCACGAGCTAATGTGTATGGAGCATAAAAGACAATTTTGTTTTACGTTGCATAGATTCCTTATTATTTTTATTAAAAAAAAAGAGGAAATTTAAAGCTTTGTTTTGAAATAGCATATTGTGTATAATGCAGTGATTTTATTTGGTCGCAGTTTAAAATAATTACACATAGATTACCTTTTTTTTTCTTGTCTTTGTAATGCATTATTAATAATAAATAATATAACTATAGTCTATAGAAGTAAAAGATAAGAATAAAAAGGCCTGTAAAATATTTAAACACTGAAACTAGTTTGTTTAAATAATACTTGTAAAGGTACCTAATAGGAACAGAAATAATTAATCTATTCTTCTTCTTATATATTTTCAAAACGTGAATTGTGAAACAGAAACTGGGATTATTTTCATGAAATTTCACTTTGTTAAATCTGTATATTTTTTAATAAAAGCAATAATTCTATTAAGCAAGAAATTCTACAAAATTATATAATTTTGATATTTATATATTACAAAAATTATATTATATATAATTTTATTACAATGTTTATTTTTACTACAATTGAAAATAAATAAAATGGTCTCTATATATATAATTCTGGCACAACACACAAAAATAAAAAAAATCTAATTAATATAAAATCTAATAAAATATCGTTTCGTGCATAGAATCTTCTGATATTGACAGTGACAGTTAAAATAATTTAAACGGTTTAAATCCGTGACCGGTGATCGTTCGAACTAAGCGTAACTGCTTTTTGGCAAAGTTCCCTTGGGCGCGCGTTACATAAAATGAACGACGCATTGCTTACAGTACAAAAAGGTTAAAAATAGATTTTCAGAGTGAGTTGCGCGTTCGGACATTTTTGTTTTCATATGACATACATTCCGCGTTGCTCTTCTAGCTGCGCTTGCACTTAGAAATCAAAGTGAAACTATGAAATCAAATACTGTAAACATTGGACTTATTTTTTGTTAAGAACTTCGCTACGTTTGAATTATTCAATTTAAATATATAAAAATTAGTGGTGACATAGAACGTTGTTTTTAATAATAACTTTATAAGACTGCAGTGTTTGAAAGTGCGTGGAAATGGCTTATGTTGAACCTATGGATGTTGATATAATTGGGAGTGATTTTGATGACAAGGAGAACTCTTTACAGAATAGTAATGTGTTGCCAAGGACACCCTGCACCGAAAAGGGATATGAAGAGCTAGATGTGTCAGAGCTTAATATGAAATTAAGGTATTCTATCACACCAGCATCATCCCCTATGTCTCGAAGTTATACAGCAAATTATAAAGATAGCAGAATTCTGAACCAAGAAGATAATCTAAATACAACAATTGTTAATGAAAATTGTAATTTAACTCGCTCTCTCAATTCTACATTAACAAAATGTGAAACTGTCACAAAATCGCCTAAACTTCCTTTACAAGCTTTATCAAATGATCAATTTCACGATAATACCATAACTTCTATGTTAAGAAGATCCCTTGATACCGATATTAATAATTGTACAATAACAGTTAGCGGGCCTGATAACGTTGATGAAAACTTGTCATTGCCAAGCACTTCATCATCTTGTGTGCAAACACCTGAAGCAACTACACCAACAAAAGATATCCCAAAAGATGATGGAGGATCTCCTATTATGAGGGGTCTTAAAAGTGTGTTGAACATGTTTAGGTCATCTCAAAGTCCAATACCACCTGAAGAAATTAACCGTAAGGATCTTAGTTCTACAGAGCCCCTTGACAAAGAGGCTTCATTGCCACCGACAACACTGGCATCTACACCTATCAATACTAATAAAAATAAAGAAAATAATTCTTCAAAGAGAAATAGTCCACTAAAAGATAGTGTAACTTTTAATGATGATTTGGAAAGAGAATTGCAATGGAAAGATGAGACAACAATAATTTTTAAACAAGAAAAAATTCCAATTCACAAACTTTTTTTCCAACAACAAAATTCAGCTGTTGAACAAAAAGTTGCGGCAAAAGTAAATGAGAATTTAAATACTACCGTAGAATATATGGATATATCATGTAGTGAATCTTTTATGGCTGATAAAACTGTGACTGATATTGGAAGTAAACCTACCTCTCAAATTGGGGAAACTATTAGTGGTGTAGAATCTGACAGTGAGTTTGTGGATTGTGAAACAACTTATACTAAGAATGAAGAACAATCAAAGCCAGAATTGGGTGTGTCAATTCAACTTAATACAGAAAACAATGAAAACCAAGATGTATGTATCAAAGAGGTTACAGCTTATGTTGATAAAGAAAATGAGGCTGTAATTGATGATTTAAAAAAATCTTCTAACATTACTCTTGAGGAAAGTGATATTGAAACAAAAATGAAAGATGTGAATATTGTAAAAGAAGCTATAATTTCAAATGTAATAAGTGGAAATAATATTATTTCAACTGATATATCTAATGTAAATAATTGTAGTATCAGTCACAGTGATGGAGATCACTTCACAACGGTTACACCAGTATTGGACGAGTTGAAATTAAATGTGACAGAAAATGATTGTACACAATCAAATAAAGATGATGTTCATGCTTCAGACTTTAAAAATTACTCGAATGTAGAAGTAAACAAAAATAATGATGCTTTGGAATTGGCTCAAGAAAATCCAAAACCACATGTCAATGATGAAAATGTTAAATCAGAAATTGAATATATAAATGATGTAACAACACCTTTAAATATAATAACAGATTATCAAGAATATGTAACAGAAAATAGTAGTTCTGTTGTTGATGATGACACACAGAAATCTGATACTGATAAAGATTCCACACAACATTTAGGATTATTAAAAGAATGTGAGTCAGAAGATAGTGTGAATAGAACAACAACAAATCATGACTCTGATAAAGTTAAACATGAAAACATTACTAAAGTTTTAAATAATAATTTAAGTATGACAGATAATATAACAAATGCAAATAATGAGAATACTCCATTAGATACCAGTGATAATAGATTAGATTTAACATACTTTAAAGAAAATAACTTAGTAGATGTTAAAAACATAAAAACTGAAGAAATAATTGAAACTAATATAGAAGAATCAATAAATAAAGAGTCAAATATAGCTTCCAATAGTCTACAAAATATTGATCATAGCAATTCTGTTGACTCAGATCTGCAAAATCTTGAGTGCTTAGATTTAGAACATAAAGCTAGTGATAATTCTAATATTGGCATTGACATCCTTAATGTAGATCAGATTAATACTGATTGCAACACACTAGAAAATAAAATTGAAAATGTTCTGGATACAGCAGAATTAAAAGAATTATTACTTAATGAAACATGTGATGTACCTTCTGACATTCCTCTGCCACTTGATGATGATATAGAAAAAAGTGATTCAAAAGATGCCTTGGGAGCACAAGACGAAAATATTGTTTTAGTACCAGAAAATGATCATGTTGTTACTGATATATTAGCAGAAAAGTCTAATGTAGCTCCAGATTTAATTCCGACAAGTGATAATGATTTGTCAGGCTTACCAGTAAGGTCAACTGATTTCGAAGAAGTTACAGTGCCCAAACAAATATTATGCCCAGATAACGAAATCATTAATGAAATTGAGATGACACAAGATTGTATCAATTTAGATAAAAGTTCAACAAATATAGCCAGAGATAATATTGAAGTAAGTGTTTCTGAGACGAGTAAAATTAACTCTGAAAGTTTTAATTCCATACCAAATACAGACATTTGTAACATAGATATACAAATGAGTATAGATGCTTGTACTAACAACAAGCAATCTGTATTTGATGATAAGTTAGAAAAGTCGTCAGATATTCAGGAGGAAAAAATAATTTGTCATTCTGTAGACACAACAAACAAAACCATAGTTGCAGATGACGAAATTATCATGTCTTCAAATGATAATGTTTCTGTTGAAAACCTAAATAATCAACAAGATGTTATTGAATTAGAGAATATTGAAAACCCATTTGAAACAAAAACTAAATTAGATGTATCTCCACCAATTTCTCCAAAGCTAGGACGGAAAGGGTATAATATAAATTTCGATGACATAGATGATCCTTTTGCAACAAAAACTAATATAAGAACGTCGCCGCCTCCTCCTAGTTCACCGTCTCCTCTTACGGTACCTTCAACTGAAACTCCGATAGTAACTCCAACTAATACTCAGAAGAAAATTGAAAAAAAGCGAGTGCAATTACGAAATCGACGAAAGTCACAACCCGAAAGAAAAAACCAAAACCTCATAAGAAAACCCTTTAACAACTCTTTTGACACTGGGTTACAGCAACATAAAGATGAACAAGTCATAAACATCGACAAACCAAGTGTTTTTGACAATGAAATAGAAATTAAAAAACAAAACGTATCATTAAATAAGAGTATTACTGATGAAATTGTAGAGTCAAAGGTTAGTAACAATTTAACTATGGAAATTTCTACTTCAGTAGTAAACGAAGGCCCAAGTGAGGTACCTGTAGAATCAAATAACGAAGTTGACTTAAATATTGCTAAAGTCACATCAGAAAAAGTAGATGTAGAATCAGAAAAAGTAGATGTAGAATTAGAAAAAGAGTTACACGAATTTACGAAAAACTCAAAATGTGATACTGCACCCAGAAATGTTTTTAATTTACCCGAAATCGATGATGTACACTTCAATCCTTTTGCTACCAAAACGAAAATTTGTCAATCTCCGCCATCAACCCCTTGCTCTCCAAAAGTGATTAATGATAAAATTGAGAGTGAAGTGCAATCAGTAAATGACATTACAATAAACATTGAAAATACTGATCAAGAACATAAACATTTATCACCCAATGTAAGTAGCACATCTTGTTGTTTGAAAAATACTGATGATAAAGAAAACACAATTCGAGAGGTTCAAACTGAAGATGAAGATACAATTGAGGGGCCATTTTTCGAAGCAGATGAATTGACTGAAATTGATAAAATGTCAGTTTTTGAATCTAATAAAGATATGGAGCCGTTTGAAGATTTTCCTGCGGAAACGGAAAGTGATAAAAAAGAGGAACTATTTATTGATGCTGAAGCATTCGAATTCCTTCTTAATCAAAACAAAACTAATGTCGTGGCAGACAGTGGCAAAGAAAGTCTATTTCTTAAATTTGATCCGCTTTTTGCTAAGCGTGTTTCCTCAGATGGCGTTCTTTCTGCCCTTAGTAGGATCCAAAAGAGACAAAGCACTCCGAAAAAACTTGTACCAGCAGATAAGATTAGTGAAACTATTGAAACAACAACAGCGAGTACATCAACCAAAAATCTAATTGAGGAAAGTGTCGATGAAACTAGTTTTATGGCATCAAAACCCATGATGGTTGTGAACCCCGCAGTTAATTCTCTTGTATCGCCAAGGAAGTCCGCTACACCCCCTAGAATAAATAGGCGGTCTCTGACCTTCACTTCACCAGCTATGGCTGTAATTGATAGACTTCTCTCCTTAAGCGGTAACACGTCTCTATTAGACCACGATACAAGTATGCCACAAGTAACTAGAGAATATAACGACACTGACATCGCTCTCACTCAACTAAGAGAACTTTTAGCTGAGAAAGAAATACATGTTCACAACTTAAGATCAGAAACCAAAGAATTAAAAGAAAGATTAGCTTCAATGGAATCACAAGTAAGAAGTTTAGAAAAAGAAAGTCAAGAAAGACTTAAGAAAGTTAACGAATTAAATACTCGACTAGCTGAGAAAACTAAAATGAACAAAAGTATGTCAGTTGTGGTCGAGGAATATGAGAGGACGATTGCTAGTTTAATAGCTGAAATGGATCAAGAGAAAAGGCGCAATGCCGAAGAGAGAACGAGATTGATTAGTGAGAGAGATGAACAAACTGCTCATCTCGCTAGTATGGAGGTGTCATTTAGCGATTTGCACAGTAAATACGAGAAAAGTAAGCAAATTATACTAAGCATGAAAGCAAATGAGGACACTTATAAGAAATCGATTAAAGAATTCGAAGATAACTTGATAAAAATGCAGAAAAATTACGAGCTATTGAAACAGCACGCGACTTCGAAACTGAACCACGCCAACCAGGAGCTGGAGAAGTACAACAGGACGCACGAAGCCGAGGTCCTGAAGTTAAACGCTATGATAAAACGTAAGGAATTGCATATAACGTCCCTGGAAGAATCGCTCACACAAAAGACCAAAGCCAATGAGGAATTGACGGCTATTTGCGATGAGCTCATCAATAAAGTCGGTTGAATCATTCTTAGTTATAATACAGTGTGAAGTGCCTTTGTGATCTCGATTTTTTCATGATTCGCTTGTGCACTTATCTTGCGATACGTTGCATTAAGTAACCTCGACCAAGTGCCAACTACCAAGCAAGACTGTTATTGTGATACTGTTTCGAATTTCGTTCATAGATTTTTAGTTATATTACTTAATGTGAGCTGATATTTTAAATAAAACACCTGTATTGGCGATACTTTTAAATAATTAATATGTTCATTTTAACTTATTTATTATTAAATTTTCTGTAATCAGTAATGAAAAAAAATAATAGAAAAATACTACATATAAAAATACTATATATTCTCTAACATTAATATTTATGTTTTAACGTTGACACATTTAACATTATGCTGGACATAATTTGTATTATAATGTGGACATAATATTTTAAAGAGTTGACACAGTTTATTATTTCTGCCAACGGTCAGTTAATTTCTAAATCTATTTCATTTATTTTGGGAAAGCTTGATCATTGTGGCTCAATCAAGAGATGTTAAAAAATGTAATTTGATGAGTCAGCATGTAATAATTGCAAAGAAATTCAGTGTTTAATGATGCTACTTTCCTCCTCTTCATTTTTTATTATAATTAACATACATGACAAATATTTTTATAGATTTATTGTGTTTGCTATACGCTATAAAATTTTGTTAAGAAATAATAATTAACAAGTGAATATTTTTTGATTTTATATAATCGATTATTAAGATTTGTGACATTATTTTTGTAGACATTTAACAAAGAGAAACTATAGAGTATATTACAATGACTGAATGTTAACTGAATTTCCAACTGTAATTTTATTAAAATTATCAATTTTAACATTTTATGGGATAACGTATTTTTTTTAATTTTTCAATTTAATTATTAATGATAGTGTGTGCCTTATTTTAGGTATTTAGTAAGCCATCACAATATATATTATCCATAAAAAAATAACATACAAATTATGATTTTTCTTTTTTTATTGGTAAAATGTTTATTTCTCCATGAAGCGGGCCAAAATATATAATCACTAACCATTCCTATAATATTTTGTTTACTTAAAACAATTCGCATGTATGTATGAAGAACTTGCCTAGGTAATATCATGTAATATGTTTGTTTGTATGAACCCATGTAAAATAATTTTTCATCTAACTCGCAATTGTTGAATCTTATATTTTTGTATCATATTGTGTTATAGAAATTAATAATTATTTTTAGTTAATAAATGTATTGACTTTGTGAGTTAACTGTGTTTTATTTGTCAACTAAAACTTTATTGCTGCCTTAAATTGTACCTTGTAAGTACGTTAATAACGACTAATTTGTAAAAATTGCAGAAGTCGACCCCTTTTTTTCATTATCTTTCGTTTGTTGCATACCTTTTCTCTTTTTTATCAAATTATAAACAATTTCTTTATATTTAAGTTAAATACTGAAGTACTTAGTTTAAAATCGCGCTTTAAAATAAAAAAAAACAAGGCTATTATGTTCCAGAATGTCTAATTAATTAATTTAGTGTTACACTTAAGTTGTAGAGGAAAAGGTACAGTAGGTTGTGAGGGCTATCGTCAACTACGCCAGAGGTCGCAGGTTCATATACTCTAATTTTTTTTCTCACTGATAAAATAGTATGTCTTAAGAATGTATACGCTAGCGAAAGTATTACCTTATCTATACTAATATTATAAAGAGGCAGAATTTGTTTAAACGCGCTAATCTCCGGAGCTAATCTGATATATAATACTAATCCGATTTGAAAAATTCTCTTTGCATTAGATAGCCCGTTTATTGAGGAAGGCTATATGCTATATATCATCATGCTACTCACCCAAGGGAGCGGAGCAGTAATATAATAATGTAAAGTCTATCTATTCCATACTAACCGTTAAAACGTACATACCCAGGAACGAACTCGAGCGAACCGAGCGAAAGTTGGGTTTTGACACCATATATATATATATATATATATATATATATATATATATATATATATATATATATATATATATAGATAATAAAAAATAGTGAGTACTTAAACGTAAATAAAAGATCACATCTAGTATAGAGTAAAATATTTTTTAACTTGCCCTAAATGTTATAAACGCGGTTTAATTTAACTTTTTTTATCCTGGAATTGAAAAAAACTGCGACCGTAACGGCCTTACGCACTGCTAAATATAAATAATAGTTGTTTTAGTTACTTGGACGAATAATTTCATTTTGTATAAACAGGTTTCCTAAATAAAAAGAAGGATACCTTATACTCTATATGTTTTGTATTTAGATGAGCGGCGCTATTCGGCCTTGAATAATTTTAACAAAATGCGGAATCTTTTTAGTAATTACTTAGGTTCATATAGTTTGGTGGGAAGCCATTTAGTGCTTTGCCAATGTTCACAATAAGCAGCCCTGCAAGAAGTATGAAGGGAAGATATGTTTACAAATGTATACAATTTGTGTATTTAAATACCTAACCTAAGTTTCACTTTTATCTACGGTTCCGTCTCCTGGGTTTTAGAATCAGGAAATCAAAGCTTTCTATGTATATCGTGTTTTGATTCTTGATTAGTTTGCACTTTGATTTGAGGGAAGAATTTCGGCAGAATCCCTTTCATTATAATGTCACTTAGTATTTACAAAGCCAAAAAAAAACGAACTGTATAAAAATCAATTGCTGTTCGTTAGTCTCGCTAAAACTCAAAAATAGTTGGACCGATTTGAATAATTCTGTTTTTGTTTTGTTGGGGGTGTGTCAGGGGTGGTTTAAATATAAAAAAAAAATAGCAAAAAAAAAATGCTGGAAAATCAAAAAATTCTGAACTGTTTATTTTGTATGGGAATCACTAACCGTCAAAACGTACCTAGGGACGAACCCGAGCGAAACAAGGGTGAGTCGCTAGTATTTATTAAATTTCAGCTCCCCGTTTTACTAAATGTCACACAATCACCAATGAGACTTTTATTATAAAAGCGAAAGTTTGTGTATGTATAGATATTTGTTAGTTCTTCACGCTTAAACGGCTGAATGAATTTAGATGAAATTTACTACACAGATAGGCTATAACCTGGAGTAACACATAGGCTACAGCTAGCAATAAATTTTGCTAATATCTAGCGCTGTCTGTATATAACATTATGCATGCAAAAAAGCATCAGAGCGAAACGAGGGTAAGTCGTTAGAAGTATAATATATAGGTATCCCTCATATTGAACATACATAAAAAAATTCATTGCGCAAAATATAACTGTTAGTGATATTTCCAGTGCAACGTGTACCTACTCTTAGATATTACGTCAATGTATCATCCAAGAAGTGCTATCAGCCATGACCGAATTATAAACACATTACATTCTATCGGTACCGTTTTTAATAAAAACTGTGAAAGCTGGCATCATTGCGCCTAATCGCCTACATCGAACGAATGACGATCCAATTTTAGACTTGTAAATATTATTGAGGCTTGTTTAGTTCAAAATTTATACCGATTACCGTTAAACAAAAAATAATATTTTAATATCTACTTAACTATCTACTAAGTAAGTTTTATCTAATTATTTAGTTACATAAAAATTGGCTATTCTAAATACTCGTACTTTTTAATTTTCACCTTTTGCATATTTGAATACTATAATATACTTATATTACAATAATATTTAAACATCCAGGTTATTTATCTTGCAGGAAATACTGGAGCGGAAAATAGTATTATGTAAAGGTATTAATTACCTATAGGTATATTTTTAAAGAAAAGAGGTGCACTGAAAAAAAAGTTATGAATATTTAAAATTAATTATTTCGCCCTTGTGTGGATATTTCGCCCGAGTGGATATTTTTTAGATATTTAGATTGTCAAATATAAATAGACGCGCAAAAAATAATATAGATACATTGAGCTCCTTGTTTTTTTTTGATGTTGGTTAAAAACTGTGCCCAAAAACCTATGCTATATGCCCGTTCGTCCGTCTGTGTGACATAATATCTTATATGGCTTTAATTTTATTTCCATACGAGGGTCTTCATCATAACTACAAAGAATAAGTATATTGTGTAGACTGCAGTGAAGGGGACTAAGAAACAACGAAAACAAGACAAACAAACAAAAAGAAACAAAATAAACAAATAATATAAGTTTTTAACTTTCATGGCAACTGAAAATATTTTTAAATAAATTTTAGGAGTCTTCTATGGGAACAGTTTTTTGGTCTACAACTCTACACAATGATATTTTAAGCGAAAAAACGTAATCAAAATATATTATTGTAATTTATAACGTGGTATGAAAAATCGATTTCAAGAAAATGTGCCAATTATGTAAACGTATAGACACATCAGCAAGTAGTGCAGTAATCAAAGCTTGGCGTGAAAGCTATTTATTAGGTATCTAGCTAGGAAACTTCTAAATGCTCATGTATGTGACTTGGTCGTCCACACGCGACGCCGTGCCGACTAGTACCAGGAGTAAAAATCCGGGACGCTTTATTTATCATGCATTTACTGCCTTTCCCTCGCCCTTTGCTAAGGTTTCATATCTCGCGTTGCCATGGCAACCAGGGACAAACAACACAAGCACTGTCAAACGATAACGTCCAGTCCAGTTTTAGGGATAAAAGGAATGTATGACGAGACTGTGGAAGTGAACGCCAGAGAGATAGAAAGTCCTAGTTCAGACGAGGAAGCTGTGAAAGCTGCGATGGCGAAGTTTAACCCACCGGTGAGACACACGGCGAAGCACGATTTTGACTCTGAGAGTGAAAGTGATTCCAGTCCTGAGAAATTTGGTAACGTTTCTGAAGAAGATCAGGTATGTATTTGATACTTATAATTCGTATATAACATTTATATTCCAATATATAATATATTTTTCGATGCTGAGGTCGTCTATTTCTATAGGGGATATTATAATAAATAGGTTACGCTTGTCTGATGAGATTTATAAAGATTAATTCGTTGCGCATCTATTTTAATATAACGGGTATTATTTCTTTATATGTTTATACACACATTTAGTATATTTTTATTTTACTTTTATAAATCAACTAGCGACTCACCCTTGATTCGGTTGTGGGGTTCGTCCCTAGGTACGTTTAAATTTTTTTGAGCGAAATCCTAATTCTTTTTTTAAAATAAAAGTAGCCTAAGTTACTCCTTATAATATCAGCTATTTGCCAATGAAAATCCCGTTAAAGTTGGTCCAGCCGTTTCGGAGATTAGACGGAACAAAAAGTCAGACAGACAAACATTTAAAAAAATGTGTTTTTCTTATAAGTACCTACCGTATATATGTAATTCCATATGTATTTAGTATAAAGTTGTTATTTTGACATTACAAACAGACACTTCAATTTTATTTATCTGTATAGATTACTGTAGGTATATTCTCAAATAGGTGTTAATAAATAAATATTGTAGATTAAAATTAAAATCAATTCAATTCTTTTTTTAATGGTTGTTACCTATTTAATAGTAAAACATTAACCAGTAACTTTAAAAACAAAGTAGAAGAAATCAATATGATAGGTATCTATATCAAGATGAAATTTTCTTGTGGTCAATTAAAATAAATCGCGTGTGGGTTTAATTGCACACTGCAGTGTACTCATAGCGCATGATTGAGCCTATATTTCTTTTATTTCAAGTCACCAGAAAGAAAATCGGAGCATGAAGAGCCGAAGAAAACTAAGGGCAGTGACTTGTCGAGACAGTCTAGCAATCGTCACGACTCTTCGAATTCGGGTATGGATTTCAATTATTATCGTTTATTGAAAGGCATATTTGACTAATAATAGGTTTGAATGGTGAACCTATCTATCGTGACTTTCCTTACTATTGTTCGAATTATAAACTAGCGATTCGCCCTTGCTCCTCTCGGGTTCGTCCCTACTTATGTTTTAACGTTTAGCATTGATTTCTCAGAGATGAGATATTTTCTCGTAGTAAAAAATTCTATCCTAAATGTTGACTCGGATAATCAGCTATCATCATACCGAATTTCATCAAAATCCCTTCAGTGGTTTTCCGTGATGCAGATCCAGACAGACAGACAAAAATTCTAAAAACTATAGATTCAGCCTGTGTATCGATAATAATATCTATTTCAATGAGATTTTCCAAAAAATATTTAATGTACAGATTCGGCATAAAGTTACAATTTTATTATATGTATAGATTACATTAAATTATTTCAAATAGATACTTATACCTGTCAAAATCGCAGATACTTGTAAGTTAATGGTAGCTATTTGTCGTAAGAGCTCCGGGATTCGATTCTGGTTTTAGTGTTTTTTTAATACCTACGTATCCTAGTACGTACTAATTACCTAGATTTCTAGATGCTAGACATATATGTATCTCTTTTAAGATATTAAATTTTCAGGTTTTAGATCTGCCGCTTAATCGCGTACAATTTGAGAATGTCGAGACAAATTTTAATGAGACATTAACTAACAAATCAACGATTAATCGTTGTGAACAAATAAGTTTTTAAACATAATTTCAATCGTTTGAACAGTTCCTAGAGCTACCTGTGCTAAGCTTTAGCATTAAAGCAAAATTCGTTTTGAGGAGGCATACCTACTAACATGGCCCTCTTTTTAAAGAGGGTGTACCTAACTACAAATGTGAAACAAAATGAAATTAATCGTTAATATTAAAATTAAATTATAACAGTCCATTTCTGAATATCTAAACAATTTGCATAAACCTATCGCATATCAGACACGGATAGCGCGGACGTTGGTGTCGAGATAGCGGATCCTCTCGCCGGCGCGGGGAGCGGGAAGAAACGAGGCGTGGTGATACCAGCCGACGGTGCTTATGACCCCAAGCAGTTCCAGGATTTGAAGGTGCCTCCAGAGCTGGAGAATGTGTTCCAGTATATTATGAAGTGAGTTGTTAAATTTTTATATTAAATTTTTGTAGGTAGATCAAAGTCAATCTTTATTAAAAAAACTGAAGTTTAATGCTTTTTTTTTTAATTTTGAATTAGTTGGACTTGCTCTAATTGATCTATTGTACATAGCTACTAGCGACTCACATTCGCTCGGGTTCGTCCCGAGATTGAGTTCCCATACAAAATTTTATCCCCATTCTCACCCCCTTTAGGGATGATCTCCGGAATAAAAAAATATCCTATGTCCTTCCCAGGGTCTCAAAAAATCTTCTTACCAAATTTCATCTAAATCGCTCCAGTAGTTTTTGAGTTTATTTGTTACAAACATACAAAAGTACAAATCTTTCCTCTTTATAATATTGGTGTAGAAGTGTAGGTAAGGTAAGTTATTTCGTGATTTTTAAAGGTATGGATTTGTATGAAAACTACACAGATGTAGACCTTAACCTGGAGTAACACATGAGCTACTATTAGGCACCTAGGGGAATAGAGGGTAACAATTTACTCATTGAATTATTGTATATAATAAGTATTCATTTTGAAAACGTTTTTACATTTTAGGTACACACCACAAAAGATCGATATAGAGTTCAAGTTGCAGCCGTTTGTGCCGGAGTACGTGCCGGCCGTGGGCGACACCGACGCCTTTATCAAGGTGACGACGCCCGCGGCCGGCCTGCGCGGGGAAACGCTCGCCGACCAAGCTCTCGAACATATCGATAATTTGGGTATGAATTAGTTATTTTATGTCCCTAACACTGTAGGGTCTGTTATTTCATATTTGCATTTGGAAATCACCACCACCACCATCACCAACATCACCACCACAGAGGTGGGAGTTGGGTTGCTCTTGGTACTTCTCTGATAGCAGAATACCTACCGTATACCTACCGTGGGCAAACCCTTGGTTGAGTGGTCTGCTTCGGCAGACTTGTCGTCGGGGCGTTATGGTTGAATATGTAATTGATATTTCGGCGTCCCATTAAGACGCATAAAATCACACATACCACCTATTGTATAAGTGGTAAAAAACTCAAACATTTGCCAAAAATAATCTTTTCAAAATAATATTCAACGTACATTTATTACAATTAGATTAGACTAATTAAGCTTAAAAATATAACAATTGAATAGATTTTATCATTTAATTGAATAAGCTATATTCAAGATTTCTATTCAAGTTGAATTTTCACAGAATAAACTATATTCAACGGTTTGAATTTAACGGTTTCACTAAAATGTAACGACTGAATTATCTATGTAATTGCTTCCTTCGTCATAGCGTTGTGTCATCTGTTTTATAACTGTCGCTGTAAAAGTTTGGTTTTATTATACTTTTAGATAATGATACAATAAAATTACGATAAACTATAAGTTATATCAGAACTGAGAAAATTTACGTTCGTAAAAAAGCTTCTGAACTGAGACAAATTGGTGCCACATGATAAGATTGTCATATCACATATTATGGCATCCTTTTTCTTGTTGTAAATGCCTTTTATTATGTATCTATTTATACGTGTAGAATAGTTATAATAGTTTAGTGAAATAATTGATATGTAGTCAGCATATTATTTTTGTTTAGTTTTTAATATTTTTTATAAAAGTGTTTAATAGGTAAATTTAGAGGAATCCCACCTTTCATGTCGATCTTATGGAAACAATACATTGGGATGTTGATGATAAACCTTAATATTAACAAATTATTTTGGTTTTGACAGGTTTAACAGTTTTAGATGAACCTGCAGCGGAACAGAGTGACTCGGCCCTTTTGCATCTACAGTTAAGAGCAATTTCAAAGACAACAAGCGCTAAGTCCACTGTGGTAAGTGTTTCTGATTAAGTAGGTACAATCAATCTATTAAATAGGGCAAGGCGAGTAGTACATATATATACATATGTACGTATCTACTAGTGATGTATAAGGGAGCCCACGCACTAGGCAGCCTGGCTGCGGCAGCCAGACTGCGGCAGCCAAAAAATTGAGCAGCCAGTTATAGCAGCCATGGCGACGGTCAATTGAGACCATTCTGTCGAGCGGTATTGTCGTGGAGGATCTAATTATGAAGTTAAAATACAAATTATTTCTATGTAAAAGAAATCACGTATCGTGTAAAACTAACCAATAAACTCATCATCATCATCATTTACAATATTGGTACCTATGTATTTTTTTAGTTTCTATTAGAGTTAACAATTATAGAATGTCAATTTGTCTAAGCTCCGCTAGAATAGTTACCGCTACTTAATTTAAACGTGAAGTAGTAATGTCACCTACGCAGTGGTAGCCCAGTGGTAACGCACTCTCTTGGGAAACCGAATGAAGTGGGTTCGAATTCCGGGTCTCGCACCTTTGATATTCTCATGTGCGATTCATTTTCAACATGATTATTACGTGTCTTACGGTGAAGGAAAACATCGTGAGGAATCCTGCATGTTTGAGAGAACATAGCAAGTTTTCGAAAGACATCTGAAGTCCGCCAATTTGCACTTGGCCAGCGTGGTGGACTATGGCCTGATCTCCTCGTATTGACGGGCCCAGCAATTGGACGTTAAAAAGGGCTGAATCCAGTAATCTTATCTGTGCTTTTTTTAATTTTTTTGGTCATTATGGTATAGGATGAAACGAATCGCACAATATGTCGGTCGATTAAATAATTACGGATTCACATAATTCTAACAAGACAAGTGACAATTGCTTGTTTATTTTACTGCAGTGTTTTGTTGTCGTTCTGAAAACTTATAGTATATTTTTTACTAAAGTTCTAAGATGTGCAATACGACGCCGACGTCCAGTTTATGTTCGCTGACGCTAATATATGTATGTACCTATATGGTTATTAATACAAAATATTTATTAAAATAAATATTAACAGTACGGATGTCAATATTGCTAACTCGATTATGAATGGTACATTATATATGTGTACATAGGAGGCGCTTTGAAACATGCTATCTTGATAATCTAACCATTTCCCCGTAGGTATATATTGAAATTTCTATGACCGGCCATCACTTTCTCCACTATTTTTAAATCATTTAATATGTTTGCATGTATTAATATAATTATTTTGGAGGTGAAAATTAAATATATTCTTTATTTAAATTTAAACTTATTATTTCCAGTTGACCCGCAAAATAGATAGTGCTGAGAAGAATCCAAAAGCGATCGAGCGCTGGATAAAAGACGTGAGCGAGCTGCACTCGGCCAAACCTGCGCCCACATTCACCTACACGTGGTACGATACCATTATATTTGCATTATAGGAATAAATACATAATAACATAGCAACGCATCGAGATTCATAAGTCAATGTACCTCAAAGTCAATGTCAATGTTTTTAATATTATTTATTACTTAAATTCATGCTTAATAGAATGTATTAGACGACCGTTACACTCGATTCTGGTATTTGTGTCTATGTTACGCATTTAAAATTATATTTAAATCACCGACTTCAATATTTACTTTCTATCTATTCTTTTATGTAAGCTAATATTATAAAGAGGTAAAGTTTGTGAGGTTGTAGGGGGTAATCTCTGGATCTAATGAACGTGTTTAGATGAAATTTGGTATGAAGATAGTTTGAGACCCTGGGAAGGATAAAGGATAGTTTTTATCCTGGAAATCATCCCTTAAGGGGGTGAAAATGGGGATGAAATTTTGTATGGGGAATCAACCTAGTTTGAAGCAATTGTCGAGAAGGAATAACAGACGCGGAATAAATACTAGAAATAAAGATAAACTGATAACGCTTAGCTTTCGCCTTCAAAAAGTGAATAGCTCGCTTAGGGGCAAGGTGGACGCATGTATTCCACGAACGATATTTCGTTTGCAATTAAAACAATTCACGTCTAGAATTTAAAATATATTATTGAATAAAGCTTACATCATCACGGAATACTTTGTAGATGTCAATGTGTGGAACTAATGTCTGTTTAGGTTTCTCGTAGGATGAGTAGATGATTACTGTATTGCAATATTGTAAGCTAATAATATTTTAAAAGAGTCACTTCAGTTTCTCGCCGGCTCTTCTCAGCAGATCTGCCTTCCGAGCCGGTGGTAGATTCTTCACGGACTACGGATATTGACATTTAATTTAAACTTTGAAATTGTAAAAAATAATAAGTAACTTATTTTAGAATAATGTATACATTGATTTGATTTGAAATTTTTACTTTAAATAAAGGCTTAACGGTTATTTAGATAACAAAACAATAGGTATTTAGGAATTGTTGAGATGAAAAACTTTCTAGTTGTTCCTATTAAAATAGAATAATAATATAGAATTAAATGAGAGAATCCACTCTCTCAACATAATATCTAAACATATCAAACACGTAACATCTTATTAGGAGCGTTAATGAGAGGAATTAGAGCGTGACGTCATGATACACCATTGTGATGGCGGCGCGGGAATCATTTGTTATTCACTTATCTGACATTTCTTTTTTTTTAATTAGATATATTTTAAATTTTAAGCTTATTTCCGTAGAACCTAAAGTTTAAATTATCATAAAATTTTCATTTCTTACTAAAGTTATTTTTTAATTAAATAATTATTGTTCTTA